>JABFDZ020000040.1:20138988-20170490 GCA_019775955.2 Pollimyrus isidori | reverse complement strand
GGAAGCTAGAAATGCTTGTCTCGCTAAACATTCGCTTGCACAACACTTTTATTGGTACAGAACAACATATAACTGCTGTATTTACAACCAGATTTAGCTCACACCTTCTGTGTGTTTATGATATTATATAAGAATGCAAGTATTACCGCACCTCCAGTTCCGTGAAGAATAAAATACATACATGTCAGCACAGATATTTTATTAATTCCATTTTGAAAATGCAGAGATAAGTGCAGCTCAGATATTTAGAATGAAATGGCGTTAGAACACTAAGCAATTTACAGACTTCAAACCTTAGAAAGAAATCACGTCGTAAATATGATCACATGTATGCGAAATTCTACCTGGTGTGGCGAACAGAAAGATAAGGACACCTTTCCGTAACGCCGAAGTGGAATGTTAACACTGCATGCACAAAGCATAATACAATTAATGTTGTGGATAGTCTGGCATGCACACTGGATTTCTTGTTCTATATCAATATTAATTTCAAATTCAAAAAGATAGTTTTTCCCCGATTGACCGATTCACAAGTTTGTTCGCTGCAGAAAAAGAGAAATATGCTTAGAAATGACTATAGCGGCATCTTGTGGCCATGCCACTAAAGGCACGGAAGGGAGACGGATTATGTGCTAACCATAGCCACCAGGTGTCGCAGTGGGAACGCAACTAAATCTACGACCAGGTGGTTTCGGTGCACAGTCCACCGCGGAATAAGTCGCATGGATGCATAAATGTCGCAAATTGTGGTGCGCGAAACTAATAGCATGCATACGTCCATCCACACGTCTTTAGATACGCCATACATGTTCATTTTAACTTAAAGATAATGGGCATTATGGAGTCACTACAAAGAAACAGCCAGCCTTCCAAAATCGCCTATAGTGCGAGACTCACCTGAAGGACCTAACCCTGCAAATAGTTAATTCAGGATTCAACAGGATTCAGCTGCTCACATAAAGCCCTTTCGGCAGTCGCGTAATTTTGTGGAATATTTCCATCACAGAAAACACACATCAGTTTGGCAAAACAAAGCGTGATTTTTGTGCGCTTATCAGAAGCTTCGGAAACGTTAACTGCCACCAACCCCCCGACAAATATAGGTCCTACCTTTATGCAAACTTGTAGCACTTTCACGTCAAGGTCGAACAACCCCAAACCATCTCGAAGACTGTAGCCCGCCTAACACACACACACACACACTTGCCTCAAGATGGCATCCTTTCTATACCATAAAACTCCCGAAAATCCCGCACCCGGCTGTCTCAAAACCTTGTCTGCCCGACATCGATTCTCGTTTTAACCAGCTGTCGCCAGGACCATAGTTGAATGCACCATTAGCTTTTGGCTTGCTTTCAATGACATGGTGGTTTAGTAGAGACAAGATTAGACACTTAAAGCACCTGATACCGGATGTCAAACGCTCCGTGAGCAGGGGCTCCGGTGTCAGTAACATCGGGCACTCATTCCTAAATTGTTCTAACAGGCTGCAGAAATGGCGATGGTGTTAGTCCGCCTTAGAACCCGGTGCAGATGTAGTGGTACAAACCGGCGTCTGACAGGTCATAGTGGCTTTGGGAGGGGGCATGTCCAGTCTTACCCAAAAAAACACAATATTTTTCACCGTGATATCTTTAATGAACAAGACTCAACACGTTCTTACACGCTTCCGTGTCACACAAAAAAACATTAGCAAGATGCAACTTATCGTGGAACAGAAATGTGAGAAAGTGCACAGAAACACTACCAACCCTGGTGGGATACAAAGGCCATCACTTTGGACCCAGAACTATGCACAAATAAGGACAGAAAAGGGCGGAGACGACCGCAACAGCAATCTTCACGTTTAGCACCCATCACGATAAAATGCGCGTATTGTCGTTAATATGTAATTTCCTCAGACTAGATTCCACAACAGGCAGACATTAAGTTGCTGCCCATCACTCAATGTGCAAAACAGAAATGCATGGCACAGCACATGGATCCTATCAACTACTTTTATAGATCATTAATTATTTTAATAGCTTGTCCCACAATGAGAACCCAGCTGCTTGTGACTTACATGCTACTTATGCAAACACCCCTTACCTAAAGGCAAGCCAAGGGATTAATGGGGAGTTTAAACAGAGAGCCAGCATCACAGGTCGCTCTCGTCCAACATTTGTGCAGCATCATGGTAGGATTCTGGGTATGAGATTAAGAGACCCCATAGGACGCCATGTTGAATGCATATGACATTTAAACAGTGACCCTAAAAAGATCCAGCAGTCCACCCTGAACTGCAAGTGGACACAGTACTACAATCCTGCCATATTTACCACAGAATGACTTTATTACGCAAAAAGGCCACTTGAAAGCGAAAGTGCAATAAAGTTTACTACAGCATGAACAAGTGTTTTTCCCAGCCAACTACAGGATGTTTACTTCAAGATTCACATTTAGTTTTATATACAGTCCATGCAACTGCCCAGTTAGTCTTTTGTGCGCGGGGGGAGTTGGCCATCAGCCATTGGTGCGTTACAGTCCAGCGGGGCCACTCAGCCGGACTTGAAGAGCAGGATGGCCACCTGCCCCAGGTAGAAGTAGATGAAGTGCTTGGTCTCGTGTGTGACGTAGCTTCCGAAGTTCCTACCCACAATGCAGTGCCACGTGGGGTTGTACTTTTTGTCGAACTCCTGATGTTCAAAACGAGAGACAGCAACAGGTATGGTCAACTAAAATGTTTACAAACCACAAGTAACCCCCCCCCCCCCATGAGGTTTCAGACAATTGGCCATCAAGACAGAATGGACAGCTTTGTGCAGGTTCAGTGTACAACACAAGGCAGGACTTCAATAAATTAACCTGGTAATTTTAACTCATCATATGCCCAAGACATGTTCATGTCACTTGCGGGGGGGGGGGGGGGTTAAAATTGTATTGTATACAATTAAGTCACCATCTGACAGCTTCATCTACCAGTACACAGAGCTCAAAATAAGAATTCAGAGACGCCAAAACCACAGCAACTAGAAGACAAATCCAGACCCATCTCTCTGCTGTCACCTCTAACCACCACCAGGGGGCCCAGGATTAGGTCCATCAGCCTCTGAGCTGCCAGACTCAGCCTCACCTTCTTGATGTAAGCAGCGATGTCCTTCTCTATGTTGTACTTCTCCATGGCCTGGGTGGCACAGTCCACAGCATCCTGCTGCATGTCTTCAGACATGTCAGCATTCTTGATCACTGCCTTCCTGTCAGTCATCTTGTCTGCTGCACCAGGGAGGAGCCACAGAGACGTTCACGCCCTCGGGTACCCAGAGTCCACCTTGAGCCAGAGTTTCAGGTCCTCGAATAGCCTGAAACTGCTGCCTCCCGTCCAACTGAAGCGTGCGATGATGTCACAGACCCAGCAGCGCCAAACAGATATAGCAGGAGCAAATATACCTGACAATCTGTTCAGGTCTCTTCATAAAGTCTTTCATAAGCATTCAGTGCAAATGGCTGGAAGACACTTGTCAAGACCAACTCACATTTCCTTCAGCGCCTCTCCAATCATTACAATATGTATTCATAGCTACTAGGAAAACACTGGGCCAAGACTCATGCACCCCGAACACCATTTAGGCGTAACTTTGCCATTCTGCTCTACTAGGATAGTTTGCTTAACACTGGCATCCATTTTACTTGCAAATATACAACATATGGTTCTGCCCATTTAAAAACCCAAGATGTGTACTGTAATTTGAGTAACATCACCAACAGTTCCAATGACGACCTTCCCCATAAACTTAAACCATTACAGTGTTTGTTTTCCAGTTGCATGCAAACTGCCCCTCATTTTGACTACATCTGAAACGGTTTTGTTCAGGTATTAAAAGCATTCAGTCACCATCACACACAGGCTACCAGGTAACACCATGGTCTTTGGTCACAGAATGGAGGAGTTGGGCCAATCCATTAAATAGGATGATGGTTTGCAACTAAGGCACTGGAAGGAAATCACACCCCCCACCCCCAAACCTGACATTGTGTCTCCATGATCTGCTTCAAAATATCCACCCAGCAACACTACTGCTGAACGATTACTTACAGCAGCCGATCCCAGAGGTGGGCAATCTTATCCACAAAGGGCCAGTGTGTTTGCAGGTTTTTGGGATAACCTGCATGTCAGCTGTTCAAACCCAGGTGTGAGGACTCTTCAGCCAATCAGTCCTCTGATTAGCAATCTAATTAGAGAGTTGCAGCAAAAACCTGCATATACACCAGCCCTTTGCGGACAAGATTGCCCACCCCTGGCCTATCCCATAGGAGAGTGAGCGTTATGGAGCCTCTTGAAGCACAACGATGTCCTGTGGATATGCTGCGCCGGCTACACCTTCTTAGAATCCGAGCATTGCCCTCTGAACATCACCGATGGCCACAGCACTAGTAAATCTCCGCAGAACCACTGCATGGACGTAGTCCAGGGCCTTTTTTGAGATGCTTAAAGTAAGGCATGGGGGAGGGGGTTAGGGTCAAAAACAGCACCACTATCCTGGCTTTCACAACAAGAACGCCCTGAACACCAGACCAGGAGTCTTACTAGTATTTAAGCATGGGCTTAAACGCACGACCTGGGGCAATAAACTGAACTTCCGGTGTGTGCCCTAAGCACTTTAACTACCTTACCACGTCACTGAAGTTCACATAGCTGCCATATGCTTCGTGTGGGTGGGAGGTGTGCATTCCCCTTCAAATAAATAATCAGTGTGTTTACAAGTAGCCATCTAATAATAGCGTTTATTTAAAAAAAAATGTAACCAAAGGCGATTCGTACGCACAGTTCCACCTGTAAGCAAGTCTGGAGTGTGTTTGCTCCTAGAGCGTCACACTACACATGTGTCAGCGATAATGGGACCGGCACATCCGAGGGTATCTGCATCACAGCCATCAATTGGAGTAGACGCACATTTAATTACCCACCCCCAATACAAGATTATTACATTCTCTCTACCGGCGAAATTCACTTACAGACTGAAATATAGCAGGTATCCGAGTAAAACGGCGCATGCCAGTGGCATACAAACGAGCTCGCCGTTGAAACGTCAGTAAAGTGTCACGTTATGGATCTGTACTGCAACTTCACAAAACGGCGTATTTGTAAAAGAAAGACAAACGGCAAACGCCATTGCATAAGGGGGCGTTTAACGTGGGCACGTACTCTCAGCAGCTCACTAATACATTTATTAGAGCGACGCCAGTTATTTTGTCACTCCAAAACGGTGGGGGAAAAAAAACAACTTTTTCACCAAAATACACTAGTAAAACCTTACGCACGCGCATCTGCACAACGCAATCCAGCTCACCTCTGGCTGATATTTAACGACCTACTCCACAGCAGCACAGTCCCACACCTAGCTCACCTTCGTCCGCTTACCGCCTTCGTACAAATTGACTACCGGACTCCCGTTAAATGCACTGGTGTGACCGTCACTGATCTTCGGGTTTCTGCCCAGTTAAAGCACTCCCCCCGCCCCCCAGCATGCCTCCCCCCACCGCACTGCCACACGACGCGGCGCCTTCCATTGGCTGAAGCACTGACTCTCCCCGCATGCCCCGAGCGTTTTCTACTAGCTTCCATCTGGCCGCGTTTTATTTCGTCCCACAATGCACCGGGATAAGGGGCGGGGCGCTGTATATGTCGGTCACGCCCTCAAAGCATGAGGGGGAGGGGCGATCACCTTGCTGACCTCTCAGGTACTGGACGGCGGGCAGTGCTCGTTCTCCCGTCTCACCTTCCGTAAGTAGCCCAAGCTTCGAGAAAATGTACTGTAAAGCAGACCGATTCACCATTTACCGAGTCAACGACTCATCGTTACCGTAGATGAGTTAAGGCGGGATCTCTAGGAATCTCATTATTCTTCGATGTTTACACAGAAGCCTCCAAAATCAAGTCTTCGGGTCTTTTGTGACAAGTAGAAGGCAAGCTTACTGTAATGCCTGCACCAGACAACACTGCATATCGCAACATTGTTACTATATGTCGTTTCATAACGTTATATTGAAAAGGCTTTTCCTTTTACAAGAAACATATTTCTAGATTCCACATCAGCGATGCAGTCTTGCAGTAATAAAATGTCATGTATTCCTCATCTTGTTTTTATTTGATCACCTGGATTTTCCCAGGTATAAATTTCATGTTTTTTTGGCACGTTTTCTGATCAGAAGTTGGCACTTGCCTTGAAAAGTCAAATGATTATTTCTACAAGAAGCCATGGTGAAGTCCCCCGCTCCGTTCACAAGTACTTGTCATTTGTAGTTGGGAGAACGGTGAAACTGGCAAATGCATCAGTGCAGCTTTGTACCACGAACAAATGCATTAGCCTACAACTTCATCGCTTTCAGTCAGCAAAGCAATTAATGGACTACAATAGATAAGATGTTTGATCTTCTACCAAAGGAAGCCTGGCAAGCGTTTGATTAGGAAATACCGACCGGCACAACTCGAGTCGATTAATAAACAGTTCGTTAATCCTTCATGTAAAGTGCAGATGGACCTGTGGCGTCCATACATTTTGACTTGCATATAAAAGCTCAGCGCTGTTGAGACGCCAAAGCCAATAAAACGTTCTATGTATGCTTTTTATAGTTCCTTTAAGTGTCTGTAAAGCACTCTGTAAACCATGTGGTTATATAAATAAGGATTAACTGTCAATAAATTGTGTAAGTAAACAAATCACTTCCAAGCAATCACTGTATATACTTCCAAAATTTTATTGAGGGGTATAAAAAAAAAAAAACCTGCAAAGACAAATCACATTTTATCCATGACTAAAAGCCACACCCCAAGAGTTAAACTATAGGCTAATTCAGCCCCATCCCTCCCATCCTGATTCCCCACCATTTACCAAGATCCTCATTGTGTATTCCATCCAAGGAGATTCATCCAGCCTCCTGGTCCTCGATTTGCTCCTCACACAAAAAAGTAAAAGCCAAATCCTGTCACATTTGCAGCTCCTTGAAAATAAAAAATGAAATTTAAGTTGGCCAATTTCAAGTTGTTTTACAACTCCGTATTTGTGGTTTGTCGAGGGGGGGAATCCACTCCTACGGTTCCCGGTAAAATGCTCCCGCTCCGCGCTTCCATCCATCCCTATCCTATCCTGATTATGAACTGATCCAAGGATCCGGCTCCAAGGATTGGGATCCAGTGAGCCACTCCTCCAATCCAAACCTTTAAAATTCCAGCAAAACCAAAGAAAGGAGGCGAGTTAGAGTCAGGACTAAACCAAAAACAGCCACTCATCTCTCACCGTGCGTCCAGGAGGAGATCATACGGCTGGTCATAGGTTTTATCTGAAAACGCCAGACAATGATCAGCTCCCAGGCAACGCAGTGACAAACCACACAAGCAACTTGAAAACACACTGGATCAAAGTCATCAAGTCTTTCATACAAGCTTAAGGAAATCATGAACGACATTCAGCCTCTAAGAAAACTGATGCCTTTTCAGGTTTCACTACATCAATGCTACAGGCACTAGATTGAAATGCTCCCGTCTTTTTTTTTTTTTTTTTAAAACCTAAAACCCTGCCTGATGGTGCAAAGCATGACTACAATCAAACAAAGACATGCATACATAGAAGTACTGATCAATGGGACAAATGACATGGTGTTGGGGCAACATACAAGTACAGCAAAGCATGAGTTATATACTGAATCACACGAATACAGGAGTTTGTTTTAAAGATAAACTGCCAAATATTTAATAGGTCACTGAAGCACTTGCCATACCATTGGCTCCTTTATTGATCTGACTGTTCCTCGTCCTCCAATTACGCTTTTCCTAATATGAATGAACTGTGCTTCATAATCCTTTATTCCAAAGCATTCTTTAATCCTTCGTCAGATGTCTATAGGAAGACACATCAAAGGGTAAAATAAAATACATTTTTGCAATCCAACCCCCACCACCCCAAAGAGAACAAGCACGGTAGCCTTCCACAAAGTTACAGAAATCACAGCTTCACCATGAATTGTAATAAGACCAACCTTCACTTAAAAAAAAATTAAATGGGTGGAGGACTGAATTAAAAATGTACCGAATAGGACAAAACGGGGGGACGGGACGGGACGGGACGCTGGGATAAGCACCATAAACCCTATCCTATCAAATGGGAGCAGGGACAGGGAGAACACAAACTTTAATAAAACACAGAAGGGTTAAAACAAAAAAGGGAAGAGATTGTTTACAACATGCGAATCCAGCGAACACAGCGACGCATGGAAATGGCCGGCAGCGGACTAAGTGCGCGAGCGCGAGCGGCTGTGCCGGGGCGAGTAGCGGGGGGAGCCTCTGCTACGGCGCGGCGAGTAGCTCCGGCTGCGGGTGTTGCTTCGACTGCGGCTTCTGCTCCGGCTGCGTGAGCGTGAGCGCCCGTAGCTTGGGCTTCGAGGGCCGTCCACTTTCACACGTATGTATGCTGTCTCACCCTGGGGGTGAGCGGGCAGGCGGGGGAGAGAGAAACCAAGCTTCCGGTGAATCAACCTGCCATCACGCACGAACCCTCGTGTCAGCACCCCACTCCCCCCAAATTATCACACACGTACACTGCCCATAGTGCACACACCAACTCGCTGCTTACCTCAAAATACACACACACAAACTCACCGCACGCATATCCAACTAGACCAGCGTCAGACCTACCTCATGTGACCGGAATTTAGTGTTATCCAGCTTTCGGACAGCGTAGGTCATGTCTTCTTTGCGAACAAACTCCACAACACCAGTGCCATCGCGGAAAACGTCTGCATAACATACATCACCTGCCTCACGCATGTGATCCTTTAGATCCTGCCAGCTACCACTCGGTGGGAGGCCTGCAGGCAGAGAAGCCAGGAGTCACACTGACTGAGGCCGCCTCAAGCGAAGCAGAGTTAGACCTCATCCTTCGGCGTTCTACCCCGATGCAGACCTTTCAGAATTGTGCAGACTGCATCCAACGGGGAAATTACAGCCGACAGCACTTAGACAAACGCGCAGCTACTTACCTGAAACTATTACTCTGTACTCGGATCGTCTTGAAGGGGGTCCGTAGCGTCCCCGGGGGGCACCTATGCCTCCGATGCCCCCTCTGCCGGTACCTCTCCCACTCCTTGGGAACTCGACGCGCAAGCGATAGCCGTCGTAATCATAGCCATCCCTTCCGTACACGGCATCTTCGGCGTCTCTGAAAGCGTGAGGGAGCGGGTTACGCTAAGGGAAACCCGGGCAATCACAACCAGCAGGGACCACCTACTCAGTCGGCCGCACTACAGACAAATGCTACTCAATATTGGCGTTTGGACTACCAAAAGAAGACACGTACATGGATCTATAAACACATCTGATTTTATAACCATCAGAATGAATCACCCTGCCTTCCCAAACACTACTTGTAACCATGGCAATGGATGCCGTCGCTAAGTAAAGCTAATAAAGACCAAAGTAACTTTAAAACAAGCGACAAACACGTCGATTAGCGCAATAATGCTGCAAATATGTATTTTAAAAAGCTACAAGGTGCAGAGGTGCGGCGGCTGCGTCGTGCATCCAGATACATCTCAGCGAAACTTTCACTTGATCTTCCATCTTGAACGACTAGGCCTGGCTGGCTGGGTATGGAGCTCTGCGCAGGTGGCCGGCTACCTGGGGTCTTCAAACTCCACGAAGGCGAAAGGGGGCCCTCCTCGGCGATTTTTCAAGTCGATGTCCCGAATGGCGCCGTACTTGTAAAACACGTCCTCAACGTCCTTGGTGCGGATGTCCGGCGGCAGGTTGCCCACGTATATTCGGCAGTCGTTGTTCCCAGCAGGGCCTCGAATCACACCGCCGGACATTTTTACGTGTTGATTTTCGGAACAGTACCAGATGCAAAACCGCGAATGTTTTCCAAGAATCCCAAAAACCAAACAAGACGTCGACCATAAAGTTACAACCAACTAAATTGCAAATCCTTCTAACTACCACTTCTATCGCGTTATCTGTAGCTACAACAAAATGGCGCCGATGTCCTGTTTTTGAACTGCGCTGTGCGTGGGGCGTAGGGATACCGTAGAAAACGAACGCGTCCGACAAAAGAAATAGTCCCCCTATAGCCGCGAAATACAGGTACAACCCAAACACTTAGTTTTATATCTATACGCGTATGTACACACAATACGGATAAATAAGAATAGACCTTTGTTTAAATAATGCAACCTATAACATTAAGAATTATAGCAGCACCTATTTGACCTGTTTTATTCGGCGATCGGCGAGTGCATTGTTCTGCGATTGGCCCAGCATGTTCCCGCGTAGATAAAAATGGGCTCGAGAGCTAACCGCACTCGTTTCATGCATCGTCTGTGTTGTTCAATTTCTGTTATTCGATTCATTATGGAGCATTTGTAGTCCACGGAGATGCACCAAGTAAAAATAATTATGCATGATATTATTATTAACATTCTTATTTTTGTTATGTTAATATAACACAAAAATAAACGACTAAACCTAAGAAACACTACAAAACTGAAAATGTATTAATCGAATACTTAATTTTAAATTGTCGACCAAGTTAGGTGAATGCAAAATATGAAACATTTAATTAAAAATAAAAGATCGTTGTTGTTTCCCGGCAGCCTGTGCTGGATAGACCCCCTCCCCTCCAGCACCCTATCGAGGAAAAGCAACTGAAATGTGCAAGGATTAAATTTAACGGTTTAATGTATGACTGGAAAAGAGTGGTGTTCCTGGAACAAGATAGAGGATACGAGAAAGTAATAAACAGAAAGCTAAGTGACAGGTGTGTGGCTTAGTGGGTGTCAGCAGCAACGAAGGACTCCCACACAGAACAAAAAAAAAAATTCCGACTAGAGTCTGGATTTTAAATATTATGATCTGTTACATTGCAGAGCTGTATAAACAATGAGAGAACGTGAATAGTGCAGCGTTGCCAACTCTCACGCATCTGCCGTGGCACTCACGCTTTGTTACTCACGCTCACTCAAGAAATCTTACGGCAAATGTATGTTACTCCGCTATAAACCTACATCAAAAGCGTCAGGGTAGTTTGAAGACTAAGTTACTTAATTAAACTGATACTATGGGCTTATATTTGTACCACTAGAAACTGAATTTGAATTTTATATAGTTGAATCTGCGGTTATCCGCATTACAAAAGCCCATATGATACATGCATGTAAATGCGTGCGCAGACTTAGCCAGCTGACCAATCCTGAAAATGCAAACATTTCAGTCTGCCCCTGGTCAAATTGGGGCCCTAAGCAGAATTTTAGTTAGAGCCCCCCATTACAAAACCACGAAATCACCTGCATGTATCCAACTGCTTGTCGGCGCATTTGACCGCTGATTGGTCAGATGCTGTGTGTTGTCAATCATTGAGTCAATAATTACTCATCTCTTTTTTTTTTCTCCCCATGCCTTGGGCTGACTTGATGGTCTACCCGCGCCTCACAGCAGCGATGCATTTGCAAAGAATGCGTCCTCTTATGGAAAATGGGGCCCCCATGGATCGGGGAGCCCTACGCACAGCGCTTGTTCTGCGTGTAGGGAGTTCCTTCAGTACCAAAGCAGCACCCATCCGGGTTTGGTGCTTTAACGTTTCTCGTTAATATCAGGTCAGAGAACATTCCTCCAACTCACTGTTTGTCTGAAAATGAATTCAATACATTTATTTTATGGTACAGATTTTTCCTCCAGATACTTGACTTTGCTATGGGTGTATGGCGTCGCCATATGACTATACAGATCTTTAAATGGGTTGGTTTGAACACTAATTTGTGTACAATAATAATCCATTTAATTGTGTTTTGGAAAAGATACATCAACGACATATTCCTGATTTTGGAATAGTATTAATGGGTGCGGGGTCTCCAGGCCTTTTGAAAATATCTCAGAAATTGTATAAATTTGATTGAATTCAGTATGGAATGCAATAGTCACCAAGTCACTTTTTTGGACCCATAGGTGATTTTTAATGGAATGGAATCTACACCATGCTCATCAGCGAACACAAATAGAATTAGTCTTTCAGACTATTATTCTACCCAGCTTAATAATGTCATGCCCTATAGTTGGTTTCTCAGAGCTGGACACATGTGCACTGGGCATGGCGATGTCAAAATCGAAGCTCATGACGCGTAACAGGGCATCCACGAGAAAAGGCCAACACATTTACCAGCTTTGCAACAAACAAAAATAGACTGTACAGAATAATCATTTTGAAAACTTTATCACATGCATCTCTGGTATATTGAATGTTGTCTTCTTGCATGCACTAAATCTGGCAAACTGCACTATGTTGGGAAAAGCAAGGAGACATCATAGATACAGAAATAATGGACGTTAAAGCGCTGACCTGAACCTAAATCAGGTTTTGCAAGACACTTTGCAGATGGCAGTAATTCTCTTTCATATTTGGTATCCTTTGGCATTGAGATGATGATCCCTAATTGTTATGACGGAAATGTGGAGGAAATTTTACTTCATATTAAATGCAAATGTATCTTCTACATTAAAAAGCTACACTCTAGTTGCTTAAATGAAGGGATAGATTTAACCTGTTTTCTGTGATTTAATGTTGTCTCTTTATATTGGTGTATCCCACCCCCAGTATGAAAGCTAACACTTATATGCCAGACTGTGTATATGTGCTATGCTATGTAATCACATTAACCCAAAGTGTTTGTGATGGCCTGATCTGTTGGCAGTTGCCTTTGTGGACATTCAGTCAAGGCCCTGCTCACTGGGTAGGTGCACCGGTTATTGTAACCCACGCATAGGGTGACCCAGCTTGAGCAAGGCCCTTACTGATACATCAGTCTGATTAGAACAGATTTGCGGTGTGTTGTCACGCATTGTATCAGGACGGAGGGTGTATATATATGTGTGTGAGTGTGTTTGTCTCGAAGGAGAGCAAGATGGAAATTGTGAAACGCTGTGCTAATGGCATATAAAGGATCATTTCATTAAATCGTTTCAACCAGCACAGTAATGTGAGTGATTCAAAATAAAAATGGAATGTCACGTTTGAATGCTTCAGCCAGCCTAATTTATTCCCAGCTCCCGTGGGTTCCTTGGGCGTCTGAACAGAACCCAAATCCAGCATTCAGTCACTCCTCCTCTACGCTGCCCGTCCTGCACTGGGTCACAGGGGCTTGGAAACAACAGGTGCAAGGCAGGCATTGAAAACGAGGGCCTGACACAAATTTGGGTAGTCTATCTTTTCTCATGTTTTCTTACATTTTTTTTTTCTCAGAGTATGGGTGTAACACATCCTTATGTAATATGCTGTCAGGTTTAACCAGATTCAATCTATCTTTCTAATGCTTCCAAAATGTCGCTCTCAAATTCCTCATTCCTGTTCCCATGGATACAGATTGGTTAGCTTGGCCAAACGCTTGAGAGGGATTGAATTTTTTTCCACCCACTAGTCAGTGACATGGGTTTCCTCAAAGAGGTCAGCGGTGACAGGCTGTAGAGCTTCGCCATCTCCATGATTTGGACCCTCTCTGCTCATTTTCTATTTTCATCACTGTTAGAAAATTCAGCTGCTCTTAAAATGTGAAACAAAACGTTTTCATGCTGAGTGCTGGTCACAAGCTGCAAAATCTACATGTGGGGACTATGAAACAGTCAAAAGCGAATCCATTGCAGTTCAATCACAAAAGTAAGACCGCTCACAATAGTTTCTTACTACGTGCTTTTTTAATACACTTCTTCGCAATATTAGGTACATAATGTGCATAGAGAACACTATAGCCACGAAATGCAGAGGTTTCTCCACACAGGAGTCACTGTCTCTGCCCAGCCCAGCTCTGGTATCAGCTTCACCAGAACCAGAGAGGAGTTTACCATCAGGAAGCCGTGGGAAATGGGGGCAGGGGCGGCGTGAAAACACCGCACACACGTTCATCACCAATTCACAGTACGTATGTATAATGCAATTGATGTGTAATGGAGTTGCGACTTACAGAACTTCTCATATGTGTTACTTTTTGATAATTAAAGATGGTGGTTCCCATGTCGGAATCACATAATAAGCCCACCCGATCTGCGGTCATTTCGCCGATGGATCCCACACGATGACATCCGTTTACAGAGCTTCGCGTCCTCCAGCTACTGAAATACTGGGATGGAAGAGGCACCTCAGCTTGTGTCTTCCAGATCTCACCTGGTGTAGGACAGTCATGAGACTTCACAAACCTGGGCTTAGGGCAGCCATTTAAAATCCATCGACAAGACAAGCTTATTGGGTAAGTGACATTGATGACTCACAGCCAGTCACGTACCTCCTCCAATCAAAACCTTTTTAGAAAATCTCCTTTGAACATCACCATCCAATCATATTATATTATTTTATATTATATCATATTATAAGTCCAAACTGAAGTCAGCATAAGCCTGTGATTGGGTGTTGCTATGGATTCAGCAATGAAAGATCCTATTGGTCGGGGAAAGCTGGAAACTGGGCGTGGCCGGGAGCTCAGTATGCATGATTGGCCACATAGAGGGACCTGCAAGCGGCCCCCCCGCTGTTGCCGCTGCCGCTGTACTTCCCCTGTGCCGCGAGTCCATTCACCTGCAGAGACAGAGGCTGTCCGGTCACATCAATTCCCAATTCACATCGAGTGACACATGGGTTCACTGGGGGGGGGCACACACCCACCTCCGCCCGCTTGACAAACTCCTCGGTGGCGGCGCTGGCGTTCTCCTTCTGCCCGCGCCAGGTGTTGAGGGCGGAGGCCTGCAGGGCGCGGCCGTAGGAGAAGGTGAGAGCCCAGGGCTTGGGTAGTGGGCAGTTGTTGATGGCATTGAGGTTGACGGAGGCCTCCTCTTCACTCTGACCCCCAGAGAGGAAGGTGACTCCTGAGGCAGTAGGACAAACAGATGCATTCCACCTTAACTGCCTCAAAACGCAAGTCCCAGGTACATATATGAAATATGCATATCTATACTGGTGTGCACAGAGCTAAACAAAAATATCGCCTAAAGATCTCTTTTCCAGCTGTATCAAAGTTTCCTGTTAAAAGAGAACATAGGACATTTACTAGGGAAAAAAACTTTAGAATCATCAAGACCTCACACAACTAACATACCATGGCATGTCTTTAAAGAATGTAAACGCTAAGTGGCTTGGGACCAGCAGATCCCTATAAAGTCTTGCTGGTATTCGTAAGAATCTTCACAGTTCTTAGTTCTACACTAGTAACCTAAAAATGTTTATTTTACTGCCAGGCATTAAGTATCCAAATGACTCCATATCACTTTTAAAAGTAAAGATGCTTCTGCGTTAATGGCTCCCAACCTATCAGTGCAGGACCGGTGGAGGTGCAGTGGAATACCTGCCACAGCAGGGGGCACAGTGCGGCGCAGAGCAGTGACGGTTGCCATGGCAATCTCCACAGCGCTATACTTGGTGGAGCAGCCGTGGCCTGGGGTCACCATGTTGGGCTTTAGCAGGGTGCCTTCCAGGTACACGTGGTGGTCCGAGAGGGCCTTGTACATAGCGGCAAGGACCTGGGTACGGCAGGACGGACAGACAGAGAGCTGCACCTGTGTGTCCTGCACACTTTAGAACCACTTCAAGGCCTCAGGTAACACTCTATGGCTTTCAGGGACTTAGGAAACTCACCTCTGAGGTACAATATTCCCCAAACCCAAATGTCATGCAAAGGAGCTGCATTCACCTTTTCAGTGACATACTGGCTGCGTTTCAAGTCATGGTCTCCATCAGGCAGAATCTCGGGCTCCACGATGGGTACAATGCCATGCTGCAACCCAGGACACACCGACAACCTGTCAGATTTCACACCTGGGGTGGGCACTGGACCAAATGCTGGAGGTGGTGACAGAGCACATCTGAAGCGGAAACCCTTCAGAGTACAGGAATGGTGAGGTGGAGCGGCACCTGCTGGCAGATGCTGGCATAGCGGGCCAGGACGTTGGCATTCTCTGTTATGGCCAGCTGGGAGGGCGTGGTCGTGCTGATCTTCAGCACGCAGCGCCACTTAGCGAAGTCGGCCCCATCCTTCTTGTACTGGGCACAACGCTCAGACAACCCGTCCAAACCTTAGAAGTAAACACAGCCAACAGAACGACAGAAGGTGTCGTCTCAGCCTAAAAGCTGGTTCAATCAGACCGGTAAACAGCCACAAAGGATTATGGGAATGTAAGGTGAACACATAACAGTGTAACCCAACACTGGGACTGAAACGCTCACCCTGAGTTGTGGTCTCTCCGTTTGTCCCAGCCAGAGGCACGACACCTTTGTCAACCTGAAGAAATAAAGCTTTGAGTGTCTCATTCTGTATTCAGTGTCAGAGTAAAGCAAAGTTACATAGATTCTATCTGTTCATCTAAATGACTCTAAAATGAATTTCACTCAGACTCTCTCGAAGCAGCACAACCCAGACTGGTCACTCAGCAATAGTGCAGGATTCTCTTTCTGGGACTCAACCCTGTAACCCTCTGGTCGCATGATCCCATCCCAGCCTAAGCCACAGCTACAGCCCTTGCAGAGGTTTGAGAAGCCTGGACACACCTTGATCCCCACCAGGATGCCTTTGTCCTTGATCATCTGGACGAAGGGCATCCCATCATCGGCGTGTTGGTACAGCGTCTCATGGAAAAAGATCACGCCTCCGATGCAGCTGTTAATCCGCGAGTCGGCGCTGAACAGGACCTGCCGGTACTGCCGCCGGTTCTCTTCCGTGTTCTCCACACCGATCTGTGCGAGCCGCTTTGCCATGCTGCCTGTAAGAGAACATGTGCTAGACCACCCAGAACCGAGGAGCTGCCCCCCCAGGGCTATTTATTACACCTAAGATGCCTGCTTAGATCAAAAGCTGTAGCTAGTAAGCTCTGCGTCCAAAGCGCTGAGTCCACAGTGCTCACTACTGACCCACAGACTCATCCGCAGCCAGGATGCCCTTGCCAGGCGACACGATGCGATGGGCGATGTCCTGCAGCTCCTTCTTTTGCTCGATGGAGAGTGTGGGGTGCTGGTGTGGCATCTTGTCAGTTATCTGATGGGACCTGTGACAGTACATGTACAGTAAATGACAAGGCCTGCTGGTGACAGAGGTGGGGAGTGCACTGATTAGGAAGACGACCCATTTCTAAGACTTCCACAAAAGGTGTTTCACTGAGGGGTGTGAGGTGAGGGCCCTGTAAGCACGCCTCTCTTTAGAGTGCAGTGTTTAGCTCAGTAGGCACTGCTGTCCAGAAGGTTGTGAGTTGGCTCTCCAGTCCGTGAGTTTTCCTCACTTTTATGCTACTTTGGACAAAAGCGTCTGTTGAATAAATAAATGTGTTTTTTTAATGCCTAGCTTGGTGTGCATATATGTGTCATTCTTGAACAAAGAGCAGCAAAAACAGTGTTGAGTGATGGCTAAGACAGTGGTTGGGACACGACTGATGACTCCCATTTCCACTGGAATCAGAAATAAAGGATGTTATGTAAGCACCCCTGTCTCAACGCTGTCAGGTGGGATTAAAGGAGAAGTGGATAAATGTGCTGACCCTGCCAAACACCCCCCAGGCTTTTGCTGGAGCGAGATTACCTACTGCAAAGCAAGGGATTTGAGTTCATATTCATGCACACACGCTGCACAGAGGCAGGCACACACGCTGCACAGAGGCAGGCACACACGCTGCACAGAGGCAGGCACACAGGCTGCACAGAGGCAGGCACACACGCTGCACAGAGGCATGCACACACGCTGCACAGAGGCATGCACACACGCTGCACAGAGGCAGGCACACACGCTGCACAGAGGCAGGCACACACGCTGCACAGAGGCAGGCACACACGCTGCACACACGTTGCGCACACACACTGCACACACGTGCGACCACGCTCACTCGACACTCCTGGTTTTAAATTTCAAAGTCCAGTGTCTCTGACCATATTCATGTCACATTCAAGTTTTCCAGGCTTGATCTGACGTTTACAAACATGGAATCACATGATACAAAAGACCCTTCATGTTTGAATATCCAGTGATTAGTGTCTGGCTGATAGCGTGAACTCAGGCAGCTGTTTCCCACACACACGTGCGGGCAGAATGGAGCCTGGCATTTCCCGCATCACTGCCTGAGGACAGGCTGGAATTTTCCATTGAAAAACACCCGTCCAGCCTGGCGGGCGGAACAGCCGAAGATCTAAATGGACACATGGGTCACTGCCCCTGCAGATGGGACAATGCATCCCCGCAGTATTCTGTACAGGAAAGGCTGGCTCTTAAGGTGGAGTGGTCATTGTTTGCCCAAGTTGCCAATTAACAGAGTCACAGTATATACACTTTGCCCTGGTTTTTTGGGCAAAATCCACTGTATTGCAGTTAAGTTTGGTGGAAAGAAAAGCACCATGACAACACAAAATATTGTATGTATTTTGGAACACTTTAAGTGTGCCTCTGCCTGCTCCTTTGTCATCGACACTGCTCCCCCTGTTGGACAAACAAAGCAAGTTTAAAGCGTCTGTCCGCTGTGTCCTCCGGGTTCAGGCCCAGCCTGGTCATCGACATCGAAACCAACGTGGACACCAAGCTAAAACGCCAGCACAGTCAGATGGCAGGGTGCCCTGCAGATATTGTCCCTGTTTCTCTCAGGCATTCTCGATGTGTATCAATAATAAATTAATACAATTACTATTACTGTACATATATGCCAGTGTAAGGTATTGGCGACTCCCGTTTTTAAATGAACAAAATAGCCATTTTTAAGAAGCTCCTGTATATTGTGGACTAACGGCACCATTCTGGGTCCTGCACCTAGTGCCAGTCAGCCCATTAGGTGACATCATCTGACAGGATGTCGACCTAGTATGTCAATTTCATTTAGTCTGGAGGGGAGGGGGAGGCGGTTAAGCATTCCTAGAATGATGTCTCTACGCCCTCGGAGAATGCCACACGTCCCGCTGCTAATTGGCACGTAGCTCGCTGGCTTGGCTGCCATGCCAGCGGACCGTAATGCGAGGCAAAACGCAGGCGCGCCATTTAGGGCGCAGAAGTCACGGTCAGCTGTCTGTGAGCAGTTATACTGTCGAATAATGATTAACAGGTGAGCAGAAATTACTAAAATTCTCTTTTGAACATGCAGCAAGTGGCGCTACACGGCGCATCCGTCCGCACGGACACTGTAGGCTGTGCAGGATAGATGAGGCACTGCGATGAATCCGCAGGTCACCGAGTAACACAAGCTACATTCCCACCATATCGAAGATTTTTATTTTACTTTTACAGTTTTAGTTAAACATTGTAACTTAATTAAGCCTTCTTCTTAACTGAACTATAAGAACAACATAAGTTAAAACGCAAAGAAACTTATCTAAAGCAAGAACAGCAGTTTTCAACTCTATTGCGCAATGACATGTTTATAGACTATATCACTATAATATTTTCCACTTTGCGGGGCATCACTTCGACACAGACTTATTTAGAAATTGTATAAAATTTGTGCTCGAAAATACTATTGATAGGGGAATATACACCCGCCCACTGAGTCATGACTAAAAAGTATTAAAAATCAGCGTGGCACGTGATGCCGTGCACGTGCGATTCTTGCCTAGGTACCGTATCCACGTCACGCGCGACTAGCCAAGAGCCACCGACGCTAATAATAACCCATATTTAAGATGCGTATTTCCCTGGAAAGTCAAGCATCATTCTTCAGCGATTGACACGTGCTTGCTTAATATTATTCTCAATTCATTGTAACATATATCAGTAAATTAATTAATAACATTACACAAATACATTCACTAACAAACATAAAGCATGTTACATTTACTAAACGTACAGCAGCTGTCTATTACATTCAGTTAAATGCGTATGGAAAGTATTTAATCCATAACCTCTCCATAAATTACATTTCCAATTACTTGGTAACTGGCCATCTTCCACTCTACCGGGTACCGTCTGGTACCGCTACATGGGAACCCCCTCGGATAACTGGTTAAATATACCGACAGACTTAACCTCTGACTGAAGAGAGTTATTCCACTAAATATAAGCTTTCATACCTATTAAACTTCCCGTTCACAAGGCGAGCTTAACTTCATGATTAATTTAAACTAATACCAAACTTCTCGCATATTGAAGCTAAAGTATATTAATTGAATCATTGTTTAATGCTAGTTAAATTAATTAGACAACTCATCTTGCCTAATTTGACAAGTCAAATTTGTTTTCCCTTGGAGCTGAAAAGACTAAATACATGAGAACCCAGCAATTAAAGCGGCAGTGAGGCAGAACTGCCTACCTGGAAAGTAGTCCGGTGTGCTGCTAGTAGATGATCCTCTTCTTTCTTTAAGCTCCCTGAATGGAGCTGAGCGACGTGACAACTCCGGGAAAAAGCCATCTCGTCTGGGGCGGGGCTCCGCGTCACGGCCTCATTAGGCTGCTCATTCATATTCATGAGCATGTAGCTCGGCTTCGGCTCGTCGATTCCTGGAGGTGTCACACTTTCATAAAGTACAGCAAAATCAAAAGTTTGCATTTTAGTGTATCATAGCAAGAAGTGAACTCGCGCCGTCTTGACAACTGAGATTTCACACACCTATAGTAATAAAATTACGTATAATAGACCAATACACCCGACCCTATATAATGAATAAGTAGTGCAAGTGGATGGATGGACTGATGTAATCTAATGTTTTAGCACTGCTTATTAAATCACGGTGACACTACAAATGTTCTAGCCGTGTACAAGTACTCCTGTAATAAAATGTGGCGGGCTACCTCCTGCCGCCTTACCTGTCGGAGTTAATTTCACTAAAGTGCCACTGTCGCAAAATTACATTAGAAAGCACTGACTGTTTAAATAAAAAATCAAATCCCTAGAAGGTAAATGCTGTTGTCTCTGAGTCGTACATTAATTGGATTGGATTTCTCGTACAACGAGGGTGTTTCAGGGGTTGAAGTAGCCTAAGATACCATGCAGGAAATATATAGGCTAGCAAGTCCTTTCGCTGAAAATATTTAGCCAATCCATTTAAAATTGGCTCTTTCATACTTTCGCCTGTTCAGATTTCATCTTAATTAAGAATTAAATTAGAACATTTGAATAGCTAAATTCTAATTTATTTTATAACCTAAAATAATAATCAACAAAAAAAATCTCAACTCGTTTAACAGTTACACTTAAACCTAATTTTTCATTCGTATATTCCGCTTGAAGCTGTATTACTATTTTTGAAATTATCTGAAAGACGCCCCAGGCAAATTCCCCAGTGTAAAAGTTACTGATATCCCATTCCGTACCCAGTGGAGTCTCACGTCTCAGAGCAATTGAAAGAACCCTCTACTCGGCACGCGACCAGTCACAAAGATGGGGCATTAAACGATTCAGTAACAAGACCTCCTGGTTGAGAGAAAAGGGTGGGAGGAAAAAACGTGGAAGCAACTAAATGATCCATTTTCCAAGGACAGAATGTCATTACAAAGAAACTAGCACAGTTTGTAGAGAATTTAAGTTTCAAAGTCAGCGACAACGCATGCAGAATGAAAACCACTACAGTTTAACAGAACTAGCCAAATTAGCGGAATAAAAATAGGCATATATTAAAAACAGTATTTTTTCTCTGTGCTCAGAATTAATTTCTTCGCCAATCTTATTATTATGCTTGTTGATTGTACCAAGACCTTTGGGTGTATGCATAGATATTTAATATATATACAAATGCATACTGTCATTCTGGCATGTAAGGAATCCGTCATTCGTAGATAACTGATGAACCCCAGTGGTTTGTGTTGCGTTGCTGGTCTGGTCAAACGAAACAACTATGTAGAGGTAACAGGTAATTAAACTTGTAGTATTCCCGGTGCAATTACGCCATCTGTGTCAGGAGGCTGTACGGATGAGTGAAGAGTGAACAGTTTTTCTTTTTTGTTCTCGCCCAGCTAAAAAACTCTTAAATGTCTCAGATGGTTATTCATGTTATAAGAAAAGTGATTTACTTTAATTGGTAACATACACATTTAAAAAACAGAGGTAAGCTGATTAGTGCCGCTCCCGTAGCTGGAGCTAATCAGCCGCGTGCTAACAGAAGGACAGGTTCCATTTTCTGCTGCCTGGCGCGTGGAGATTCTCGGGGGGTCTGGCGAATATAAAAGGGGAATTAAGTGTCAAGTCACTAAATTAAAAAAAAACATATACGGTGGGTTACCATTTAGGAAAAACTAAAACTAGATGTTTTCATGGATTTGGGTCTTAGAACTACCAAGGGGGTGCAATTATATTTAGCTACTTACATTTGGGAGCACTTTCCCCCGTTACCTAATTAAAAACATTTAATAACGAAGATGCTTTATGTGGTCTCCATTTTCAGATCTATTAAGGTTGTTCCCCTTAGGGACTATCGGTATTAAAATAAGTAGGTCGCACAAAGTTCCGATTTTGAGTAAATGTGATTTAGGATAATAGGAGTGGGTTAAAACCATTAAGGCATATGTACGTGCATCATTAAGGCGCGACCAAGTGCTTCGAATTTTTTCAGATTCTGTCATTGCTTTTGCTTTTGATAGCTTAGTCACCGCGCAGTGTATAGTGTTATGTATTTGGAAGTCGGTCTTTAACGGACAAATGGGGAGATTACCGTAGATATCTCCTTCAATTTACTTGAGAAAGTGTGATTATTTATAGTATTATATGTATTGAGTTAGTAATTTTAGGCAACAACAACTGAATTATTCGTAGCCGGGTGACACAATAACATGTACTGTTCACTAAGAGTTGTAGGCTATTGTTACGAGGGAAATATCCCCAATTTCAAAAAGATTATCCATTTATACCGGAGTTCTTCAAAGGCCGGGCCCTTCGGGGTTTTTTTTTTTGGAAACGTCTTCATTAGCGTCCGAAAAATCAAGTGAGTTGAGGTACTATCAAAATAATCACTCAAATTAAGCAATTAAGATAATATTTAAATAATAAAGTAATTATATCGTGCTCGAGCGAAAACCAGGCCATGCTGAGGGCCAGTGCTGAAAACCTTCGCTTTGTAGACATAGCTCAATAAAATTTCCCGGTCTCCCGGGAACGAGCATAACGGATTATATTAAATACGATTTAGAATAAACACGTAACTGTTTATCACATTGTCTGCATCTGGTTGAATGTGTACTGAAATTTACTAAACAGAAAACAGGGCAGATATTACACCAAAAAATAATGGAAAAAACAATGAAAAGACGGTG
This sequence comes from Pollimyrus isidori, assembly GCA_019775955.2. Classification (NCBI taxonomy): domain Eukaryota; kingdom Metazoa; phylum Chordata; class Actinopteri; order Osteoglossiformes; family Mormyridae; genus Pollimyrus; species Pollimyrus isidori. The sequence goes on along the minus strand of JABFDZ020000040.1, from coordinate 20,147,291 downwards.
GATAATAATGATAGGCTGCTTCTGCCTATATAATATGAATTAATAGCCTATAATATGAAACAATATGATTTTGCACAGAGACTGATCACTTGGTCATTAATGTAGGATAACACAGATTTCGTTTGACGATGTTTTTCATTTAGGCTATAGGGCTGCAGGGTCTGAAAATATATTTCGGCCCCTCCTACAGAACGTCAGTCGACCCCGTTTTTTCTTTTATGACAGAAACTGGCAGAAAGGCACGAACTTCACCCCTGCGTTCTTCCGGCCGGTGAGAATATGCTTATCATCTGAAAGTCCGTGTAGCAAAAAAAGGCATTCAGTGAGGCAACGCACAAAGAGCAAATACACTCAGCGATACTGTTTTCTTTCTGGCAGTTGTTCCTGATGCGATTTGGAAATGTTCTCACATACATTTTGTCACGCAAGACGGACAACAGAAAACAAAAGGAGAACGTAACCGGTTGGGTTTATCTGAGCAAAGCTTGAGTTTCAGAACCGGTAGCTGTTTTGTAAGCTCCTGATTTGTGTAGGTGCAACATCGATATCGGGTTCATTTACAGATTGATCTTCACTTCTCTTTTCCTTCTTTAGAAACTGAATACCAGTTGAAGCAAACTAGCTGAACCAGCAGGCTGCTGTCAGGGATCTTTGTCGAAAACACCATGCAGACCTCCAGTCCCCTGCTGTCATAGCATCACTAGCAGCGGCCTGGTGCCGCAGAGCACAGAGCAGTGTTCCTCGTAATCAGGTGCAGGTTCGGTCAGGATGGGGATTGGATCAGTGGGTGGCTGAAGGGCCCGAGTGAGTCCAGAGCAAAGCCCCCCAGTCTCTGCTAGCTACACAGCTCCAGGTGCTTCAGGACAAGCAGGGGCCACACACCGGAGTGGGACCTGAGAGGACCTGTCATGAAATAAGAGACAATATAGGAAGAAAAATAAGCGCCCCTCCATAAGTAATACTGCATTCAGGTTCTGGGTTGTGGGACATAGGTCAAGCATGTCAGAACCGGGGCGGGGGGTGCGGCGGCAGAGAGAGTGCTGGGCTGAAGGTCTGCAGCACCTATGGAGGACAGTAAACCTTTCAGGGTATGCTGCAGTTACCTGGCTCTGGGGCAAGCAGGACCCTCAGGGGTGGTGAATTCGGACAGCGAAACAAAGCAATCGAATGAATAAACTCACATCCTCATAAAGCCAAGGAGAAGAGCAGAATCCCAAGTGACCATCCCTCAGCTATGGTTGTAAGGAGACTCCAGCAAGGACCTGGATGGCTCCCTGTGGTTTGTGTAGTGGATCCTGAAAGCTGTCCCACACTCAAGGCAAATGGGACAGCTGAAAATCAGCCAGAGGTGTCTGGCAAGGGACTGTGCTAGAAAAAAATCTGAAATTCCCAAGAAACATCCATTGTTCGTATGTTGGTACACAATAAAGTGAGTCAGCACACACAAATGCATGACAGCGTTCTGGAACTTTCTGCCTTGATATTCTAATTCTTGGCCTTCATGGGCCCTCTAGTGTTCACTGTCAGTACTTCAGTGTCGCGAGTGCAGGACTCTTCAGTGTATAGTCAGGTTAATTTCTAGAATTGGAATTGGGGATATATTTTGTAGCGAAATCTACAATGAAATGGTGCATGTTTAAATTTTAACAATGCCTTGTCTAGGTGCTGAACATGACAGTCCCCTTCCAGCTGTTAGTGTCTCTTTCTGTCCCTTTTTTTTATTCTCCCCCTCTTTCCTCATGTAATCCTGTTTCTCGATTTTTCCTACATCCCCTGTCTTCCTGACCTGTCCACCCCCTATAATGTGATGTTTGTATATGTATGGTCAGGTTGATGGCCTGCTTTTTCGCTGGTACTTGTGACTAGTGACATGGTATATTGCAACAGCAATAAAGGGTTCTTCATCATCATCATCATCTGTGACTGCACCGTAAGGGGGGGTGGAGTTCTGTGACTCAGAAAAAGGTTTAAAGTACCTGAGTCAGGATGCACGGCATGGCTGTAAACCATAGGGCCAATGGGAGCGGTCATGTAATCAGGGGGAGTTTTACTTTGCGTTTACGCTGAACCAGAGTGTCACAGACAGACAGCCAAAATATACCGAATGAATGGCGTAGGGCTTTGGATAAAGGTGTACGACAATCAGTCAAACAATGTAATGATAATAATGTTTTGTATTAAAAACAAAATACATTATCTGCAACATCACAAACATGAGAAGCTCCACTCCACGGCTATGAATTCAAATCATCTGTTTGCTTATGTACTTAATAGGAAATTATCACCCACTTACTGCTCCCCATGTGCTACTGTTTTATCTATGACACATTTAAAAAGGCGCTTGGGGACACAGGGGCGGCTGAACACAAAGAGCAATGTAATGTGACACAAACACCTTCAGTGGTGATCGAGACTTTTTATTGGCAGTTAGGTTTGCAGGTACATGCTGGCTGGCTTTTATTGCCCAATAATAATGACAAACACCTGTAGTCCAATGTGTAGGAAATGGATGGAGGTGGACTGTTCATTTAAAAGGAGAGCTTTAGATCTACAGTGTTTTGTACAGTATCCACAGAAGCAACCGACACCTTGTTCTAGGGAAAAAAAAGTGAACAACAAAAGAAGACAAAGCAACACTGAGCAGCAGCTAAGGGGGGCGGTAAGGAAGAGCCGCGGTTACAAAAATATCACAAAAATACTTTGCTTAAAAAGTGCCTTAGTGTTAAAATTACAAAACATCATTTAGACATTAGATTCTCTTATGCTCGCCACTGCTTTCCAAACCATAGCGCCACAAATAAAAGGGAAAACGCCCCAATGCAAGGCTGCCAGACTTCCTGGGGACATTTCCTGCCGAGTATTGCACAGGTAATGTAGTGCTGGGGCAATGCGATTGGTCACTTTAGTGAGAGTCTGTAATATTTACAAAGAAAAACGGAAAGCGGGAATGCGGTGGGGAGATACTGCGGAGCGGAATACTCTCAACCCACTTCCACAAAGAAGGGGACCCCGTATGGGAAAGGGCTGTGCCATTAGCCTGCGGGTCTACAGTGTCAAGGGTACAGGATCGGACTGACACCCCGTTTCCAGTGAACACGCCTTCCATGTGCGTAGAGGAGTGTTCGGCGGCTGGGGGATTTTCACCTGGCTGAGATTCCTGATCCGGCAGGATACCAAACACCTAAAACACAAACTGGATCACATAGAAGGATCCAGCGACCCTCCAGACTTCAGTTACCGTCAAATATGATAAAAAAAAAAAAGTCATTGGTTCTTGACAGACGGAAGCTGAAGAGTCTTCCCGGACAAATCGGAACATTAGACCTTCCAGGAAATGTATTACCTTGGGGCCCTGGCTGGTCATGCCTGCCCCTCGGACCCAAACAAACCGGGACCCACGTGGTTCAGACACCCCACTGACCCAGGAAGAACGAAGCCCGCTTTCATTGCCGTTTATCCTTGCCTGAAGGGTAGATGCTGCTGGAGGGCTGGAGTAGACGGCGCCCCCCTAGTGGCTAGTGACAGAATTGCAATGTCCAGTGTCTGCAAAGTGGCTCAGGCGGGCTTACAGGAAACATCAGCGAGAGTGTTCATGGGTGTCGAGCCTGTAACTTCCTCAGCTTCCTAACCTGAGGAAAAAAGAAAAGCAGAGACCCATCCATATGACCCCCCCCGGCTCCCGCCGCCTGAGGGCAGGGCTCACTTGCGACGGCTGAAGATGCTCTTCTTGGCGGTGCCCTTGTCGGCGGTGCTGAGGCCGATCAGCAGACGAGCCTTTTCATCCTCCTCCTGCTGCTGCACCCCACTGTCCCCCCTGCCGTCCGCCACTTTCCCCCGCGGCTCTGAGCCCGAGGCCGGCTTCAGACGCAGCTTCTCCTTAATTACCTGATGGGGGGGGGCAGGGTCAGGTTAGCGTGGGGGGATAACAGATAAGATAACAGATCTGACTGTTCAGTGCGAGAACCCACATGGGGTGCAGTTCAGAGCGGGAACCTGTCTAATCTCTAAGCAGCAGGGACTGATGCACTACAGGCTGAATCTACACACATTTTGTTTCTGATCCTATAAGGCCTCATGCTGGTGCTCGGCCCCGCCCCACTCCCCGTTTGGCGCTCGGCCCCGCCCCACTCCCCATTTGGCGCTCGGCCCCGCCCCACTCCCCGTTTGGTGCTCGGCCCCGCCCCCAGCAGATGCTCTGCCCGGCCCATACCTGTGCTAGCAGAGCTTTCCGGCTGTCTCTCTTCACCGCCATGGCAAAGTCCAGCCAAGTCCAGGTATTGTTGTGATACTCCAAACATGGCAGAACCAGGTTCAGGTCCTTCCAGTCCACACTGCTCTTCTCACCCTGCAAAGACACCCAGAAATGTGCGACTCGTCACGGCGACATCTCTCCGTACAGTAAGTCGAAGGCCCCGGCGTCATGTGACCCCCTTGCCCCACGAGCAGGCACGACTCACACCCACCTTATAGCTGACGCACAGGGGCACCTGGGGAATCTTGATGTAGATGAAGGAGTTGTTCATGGCTGCCCTCTCTTTCATCTTGTCTATGTCGTCCACGGGATGCTGGGACAGGCAGACGCCACCGAGAGGGATTTTCTTAACACATCGCCGTATTCTTACGGGGGGGGAGGCTTACATTTTAATTAGGGCATTATTAAGAATCGTGAACCTGATAAACTGTAAAAACGGTTCTCCTGATGTGACCGAATGACTACCAGACACTGCCTGTCCCTTAAAACACTCCACAAACTCTTGTCTCTCTGCCCCCTGAAGGGGCACCTACAAGAGAAGCGGCAGGTAAAACTGACATCCAGAGCAGCGGATGCTCCTCAGCGTACCTCGGGGGGCTTGCGGAAGGACCTCCTGACGCCAGCTGTCCGGTTGAGCCCCTGGCTGACCCCCTTCCCGGGGCCGAGGGCCCCCATGGAGTCCTCAGCCAGCTGCCGGGGTTTACCTACAGGGAAACCTGCAGCAGAGAGAGCAGCAGAGTGACACAGAAGCTCCGCACCATCACCCCACAGGCGCAGCCCGCAGCAGCGCCCCTTTGTGGATAAATCTGGAAACACATCCAGCATGACGAAACGTATGGGGGGGGGGTCAGTGGAGATCAGGGCAGATAGCAAAGCAGCGCAAACAGCACCTGGAAAGAGGAGGCGAACGCTTCGTGGCAGTACCTGTGGTCACCAGCCTGAACTTGTCCTCCTCGTCACCAACTTCTTCCTCCTCTTCCCTCCCAGGGAAGAAAAATCCCATCATCCTCTTGAAGAAGTGGTACATGAGCTGGATGGTGAGCGGCACGACGTTCACCTCAAAGTGCTCCTTGACAGAGATCCCACCAACGGGCGGGCGGACCTTACTGAAGATGCGCAGGGCGAGCTGCCGGCCTGACTGACAGGGGCTCTGGGGCCGCAGCACTACCTGGGGCAGAGATGGACAGCGCCGCCCTTCAGGTCAAAAAGCACAATGCAGGCTAATTCCAAACTAAAACTGGGGTGATTTTATTGCAAGCGCTGTGTCTTATGTTGGGCGTGAGAAAGGTATCGCAGACACCAGCAGAGGGTTTCCAGTTTGCCCCTGACACCATACGTACGCCCCCAGGGGGCAGAGAACAGCGGCAGATTAAACACCAGAGCTCAGAGTGACTGGCCCAGGGGTTCTACTCTGGGATGGCAGTATTCCCAGCAGCTGAAGTCTGAACACCGCTAACAGGTTGACGACACGCACATCACGGGGTTATTAATTAAACATTGAGTTTAATTAAACGGGATGGTGAAGAGAGGTCAAGGAGATAAAGGCTACAGAGGGAGGGGCCGGGACATGCCACCACGGGACTAGGGGACGTTTCTGTCCTAAGGAACTGGAAACCGGGAGAAGGAGCAAACCAGGCAGAATGGGCCTGTTTTTCTGCACATCAGCTGCTTGGAATTCTGGGAAGTGTGGTTCCGGGTACCTTGTAGGCCGCATTGGGAAGCAGGTTGTTCATGGTGAACCAGCCCAGCTCCAGCAGATGCTCTGCCGTGTCATCTGACTTGTTGAGCTGCAGCACAAGAGGTGGTTGGGGTGGTTAGACGGTGCCTGTGGGCTGTGGACAGGCCTCGGCGGGGAGGGGGGTTGGGGCCTCACACCTTGCTGTACATGAACCTCTGCAGCTCGAGCTCGGCGATGCCCAGCTGGCCGTCCTCCTCGGTGAGGCACCAGCGCGCCTGGGCGAAGTAGATCTCCGTGCGCCGCACCACGCTCACGTCCTCGGGGGGCTTCCTCAGCTCCAGCTTGTTGGCCCGCTGCAGCTGGAAATCCTTAAAGCAGCTGGGGACATGGAGCCACCGTTAACATAAGCCTGCCCCCCCCCCTAGACGCCACACGGCCACCTGGGGGCCCCGATCGGCACGCCTCACCGGATGAGGATGTTGAGTTCCTCACTCTTCATCTGCATGTCCATCTTCTCCTGGTTCAGCTGGTTCTGCAGTTTCAGGTTGACATCTGACATCTCATCCTGCTGACACTGAGGGCACACAGGACAGGCTGCATCGTTAGACTTCCAACGTTAGGGGTGCCTTTAACTGGGCGGTGCCTTGTGATGGGAAGGGGCGTGGAGAGCCTGAGCTGGCTTCACCCTTACATTAGAGTAAATCTGCTTCTCCAATCGGCGGATCTGTGCCACGTGCTGCCTGACGGCCTCCTGCAGATGCAGGATGCTGCTCCTCTGCTCCTCAGGGTTGCTGGAGATCTCTAGCTGGAAGCGGACCCTCTGCTTCTTCTCGCTGTGTTCCTGGGAGACAAGGGGGTTGGGGGGTGAGCCCCAGGAAAGGGTGGACGCGAGGCTGACGCATGTGATCCCACCAGCCTCACCTTGCGCTTGGGCTCCACATGAAGCAGAAGGTTGTTGACGATGTCCAGGATCATAGCATATTGGGCTGGGTTGGTGGAGATCTCGAGGTCATGGTGAATCAGGGTGAAAGTGTCCACGGCACCTATATACAGAGGATGATGGGTGGTGATGACGAGGTGAGGCTTCACGAACCATGTGTTGTATTTTTTTACCCCACTAGATGGCACTCTTAGTGTGCTTCTGGGTATGTTTTAAGCCCCATTTTAAGCACCATCTAGTGGGGTCAGAATATACAGCAAGCGGTTCATGAAACCTTACCAGCCTGCTTTTTCAGTAGGTCCTCCTTCTCATGACTGTCCCGTGTCTCTGGGGGTTTGATCTGCGTAGCCAGCTCAGGGTCGATATCATGGCTGTAGCCGATGTAATACATGCGACAATTGCAGCGTGAGATGATGCGCTGGACCTGCCGTGTCTCCTGCACCTGGGAGGGCTGGTTCCAGTCTGCGGGGGAGGGGGGGGACAACAACATGAGAAGGTAGCACTTTGCTTCAATAGAAATACTATGAAACTTTGTGAAGATCACCCTTTCCCCATTACACCTGTAAGCTCAGGCCTCTGAAGCCTGTGTGTGTGTGTGGTGGGGGGGTGGGGGACGAGAACAGTACCTGTGGTGGTGCTCACCATGCCACCTACAGCCTGGCCGCTCTCCATCAGCTCCTGGACTGAGTCCAGGTGACGCTGTCTGTGCTCCTCAATATTCTTGACCTATGGGGGCAGGCAGTCAATGACCCTCTAATTTCCCCCCACAGTGACATCATTTCTCGATTGAACCGATGGATTAGGATCGAGCAAACGCTTCATGCGAGACGCCTGGCATATCAGCAGTGCGCCCCGGCCCCTGTAGCTCCGCCCACCTCGAGCCAGAGCTGCCAGTCCTCCTGCTCGGTGGGGCTGGGCTCCATGGTGGCGAAGTACTGCATGCCGTCCAGCAGACATGTCCAGCTGGTCTTCTGCTTGAGGGTGTCGCTGTACCAGGCTGGGTGGTGCTCGCACTGCAAGAGCTGGGCTTTGGCGGCGGACACCAGCACACAGCCGGCCGTCTCTGTGCCCCGCAGCATCATCTGCCGGGGGTGGGGGCACACACGCGGGTCTCAGAACGGCGATCCAGAACCTCACGCGGCACATTACCATCACTCTGGGTGCGCCGTCCGCGGCACACGCACCTGGCAGTTGACCAGCTCGATGAACCAGTTGCGGTTGTAAACGTCGTCCGTCTGGCAGGCCGCCGTGCCACACAGCTGGTCGCTCATGCCCGACTCCTCCTCTGAGAAGACCACAAACTTGTCCGTCTCCTCGATCAACTTCTGCAGCATGGATGTGCCTGGGAAGGGGTGGGGGTGGAGGTAGGTGGGGGGGGGGGCGCCACACGGTTTCGTTCATGCGCACGGCGGAGGAGCGGGCCAGAGGCCGCG
>JABFDZ020000040.1:20119835-20130775 GCA_019775955.2 Pollimyrus isidori | reverse complement strand
CCCCCCCCCCCCCCCCCCCCCCCCCCCCCCCGCCCCCCCCCCCCCCCCCCGCCCCCCCGCGCCCCCCCCCCCCCCGCCGCCCGCCCCGCCCCCCCCCCCCCCCCCCCCCCCCCCCCCCCCTCACCAGATGACTGCTCTTCAGCACCTTGCTGCTCAGCTGTCCCACAGAAAAGTCCCAGCCCAACCTGGTGGGGCAAAAGGCCAGCTTTCAGTGAGCCATGTACCCAGCGACCCTGCTGCCACAAAAACATTGCTGCAGATATCCAAACCCACAGTGGGCGGGGCCTATGGTCAGAGGTCACGTGGGCGGGACCCAAGGTCGGAGCTCACCTCTTACTATGGCAGTCCAGGGTGATGCCTGTGGCTGTCATGTGCCAGAGGGACTCGGGCAGCGCCAGGTTCAGCACCATGATATTGATGGAGTCGACATGGAAGGAGACAAGCTGGGGAAGGGGACAGGACATGAGGAGGGTGTTCAGCACGGAGAGAGGGGAAATCACAGAGCACGACAATGGTCACTTTAACGGTTAAGGTGCAGCAGGGACGCCTGCACTCCCAGAATGCCCTGCCGAGAAACGGCTCAGCTTAGCGGCCCATTGGACAGAAGCAGCATCCCCCAGAGCCCCTGGGCCATACCTGAGACAGGTAACGGAAGGCAGCAGAGCTGGCCCGCAGCTGGGCCACATCTTCGCCAGCATCCTTAGGGCCTCGGTGCCTCAGGGGGTTCTGGAGGTCCAGGCGCACCCGAGTCTCACCCACGCATAGAGCCAGGTACCGGCTGGAAGAGATGGAACGTGCCGTCGGCCACTGAACAGGCGGTCCATTAAGGATGGAATCGGCGTATACTTAAATTGCTAAATATGCTTCATTCAGCCAGCAGACAGTTATTCAGAGCCACGAATGGTGTGGGGGACTTTGAGGAGATTTGTATGCTGTAACAAACACAGTACTCACGGCAGGGCTGGGTTCAACACTTTGCTTGAAATCCATATGCTGTCAATTTCCTGCAAAAAAAAAAAAACAGCAATGCATTTGTTTTTTAAAAGGCCAATTTCATTAATAAATAAGGGGGTCAGCACTGCAATTATCCTAACTACAAAATTTTACAATTAAAATGGGCTTTGAGCCATACAGTCTCATTGAATGATAATTTAATATGGCCATCTTGCTGAGCATTTATACACCTCAGGGCTACCGAACACCGAGATGGAGAGGGGTAGGTAAACCCACGCAGGGAGGCTGGGAGGAAACGGCAACATACCAGGGTGTGCAGAGGCTGGAACTGAACACTGATGCCCCTGACAGAGAACAGGCCCACAGAGCCGATCTTCAGGCTGGCATTCAGCCTGTCGCTGAAGAAGCGCACAGCCAGGCGACAGACAATCCACCTGTATGGAGGGGGAGGGCACAGACATGTCTGGATGTCAGGACAGACCATGTGACTGCAAGGGAGACCTGCCAATTGACATGGGGGTTGCTGTTTACCGACTGACCCTCTACAAATGGCACTCAAGAAATAACAACATTGGTTTTCTCAAACTAGTCCACAGGTTCAGACATATACATACTATTGTATATTGGCAAAGAATAGAAGAAAATTTAGATCAGTCATTATGTAACCAAGAAATATTTTGGATAAACTCACCATGTACCCTAAATCCCTTCAGTCATTGTTCCTGTGTTCTTTCCACACATGTACACAGGTGAGTGAGTGTGTGTGCGTTCTGCATGTTAAATGTCTTTCTCGGGACAAGTCAGTACTTGTGTGTGTGTGTGTGTGTGTGTGTGTGTGCACAAAGCAACCCAAGAAGAAAATGAATCTGGAGTAGAATAAAATCACAGAAACGGGAGACAATCCAGAACGCTTCACTTAACCCACTAGTGTAAACTCCAAGCAATGATGTGGACAACTCAGCAGTATTTACAGTTCTGGGTGTGTATACTGTTAGCACTGAACCAACACCCGAATACTTGAGTACGTAGTCTATAAAAGAAACCTCAAGTATTTATGGTTCAATAACAAGCTTTTGGTGTTTTTTCCAACTCTGAAATGACCGAGAACCATGTAATTACATGAATAATGCGTTTTGTTTTAAACCAGTGGTCCTACCTGAAAAGCAAGGAAGCCAAAACTGCTAGGAGACATAGCGCCAGCAGGGCGATGAAAAGCGGAGACATTTTCCGATCCGGATTGGAGCCGCTTTACACGGGGGGCGCTGGCGCGGCGGCGTCAGTCCGGATCAGTGCGATGCAGCCGGACAGGCGGCAGGGCGCCCCGTCATCAAACCCTGCAGGCGGCAAAGGGACACCTCTACAAGCGACTGAATGAAGCGACTGTTCACACAGTTACGTTACAGTCAAGCAGTGGCAGCCTATGCAGCTTGGTGACTATCAACAGCCGTCCTTATCCCCAAAACGCCGTCTGCGTGTCAGTTCCACCGACGGGTTCGACCCCAGCGCCCCGCTAGTTGGTCAAATAAACCCTGAGCGGACACCTACTAGCCACCTAGTCGGCTATAAACCCTGAACGAAACAGGCCACCCTATTCCCCGAGAAGCCGGAGTTTGTTGCTCGGCGAGAATCGATTCGCTCCGATTGTTATGTTTATTACTACTACTAATAATAATATCACCAGCATCCTTCCAGAAAGTGCTAGCAGTGATACAGAATACACAGCGAGCTGGCACTGCAGTACAACATCAGCAATCCGGTTTATGGGTAAACTACTTGCCTGCGATGTACCCGGTTCTGACAATCTTTCCGTGCAGGATGTACAGTCTGCAGCATAAAACTACTTTACCCGGCTAGCAAGCGACCTGCAAGAGGGAGTGTAAAAATGTCCCCCGAGGTATTCTAACCGTACCTATGTTTCACTCCTACACTTTTTGTTTTCTGGTATTGTTTTTCTCGGGGCTCCCGTCCAGCGGGTCTCCTAACTCGTATGTCCCCGGGGCCCCGTCCCGAAACACTGGGAGTTCAGCAAACTGCTCCGGCCCACGCAGCTGGCAGACCATTTGGGAGGCCGACCGACACTTATCCCAGAGTTTCATTCCGCGAAACACTCGTTTTATACGTGAGCGTTATTTTGACTCGGTTCCGATATGCTTGTAACGCTTAGTCGCTTTTGGGAAATCTGCATGAAAGTAATATTGAGATATATCCAGGGAATGAGATGGCAACTGCTTAAGTCACTTGGTTTAAAGTTATACATTTTGTTTCCAGTTGTATGTGTGATGCCTGATGGAATTTGTAGTACTAAATGGACACAATCAGACCAAAAGACCGAGAAGGGAATGTTATATCGTAGTTTAAATTAAATACGGATTATGTAAACATGTTACGTAAACAACATCAGAATGACTAAAATGATTTTAATAAGACTAATTCACGTTAGTGGCCACTTTACCGAATGGAGAACCATGATGAATGAAATGTTTGAATATTCTTATTGACCTACAATAACGTACCTTTTGATAAATTAACAACGTATTTTACAGATCGGGAATATCTAACAGCACATGTACCACTGAAGGTACTCAATACTGATAGTAATATGCAGCAGTATTCCTTAATAAAAATCTTTATGGTACAATTAATGACGTTTAACACTTTAGAACTAAATATTTCTAGGGTGGGGTATTCTGTAATTCCAAATTTTGTTGCCGTTTATTCACCCCAATTGCAAACAACACTGACTAACATACACCCAACTAGCTGGACTCACCAGCAGAACTCAATGGCGAAAGAGGAAGTAGGAGAGAGGAAAGAACAATTTCCCCATTTTGTACAAGCTAGCAGGTCACATGGGAGTCACCAGCTCACCCATCGATCACAGTCATGATTTTCTTACACGCCCTTCCCATGTGAGTGTTTGTAACCACAGGTCAAAGTCGGCATTTTTCAGATACTCTCCTATTTAATTTCAGATACCAGACCAAGTTTACTCTGCAGTTATGTACAACAGTCCGATGTAGTGTCGTTTCAGTGTCTGTGAACCTGAAATCTACGTCATCACACCAAAATCAGTAATCCACAGAGAAGCAGGCAAGTTTAAGGATTTATCGGTAACTTTAATAAATGGAACACTACAATACTTTTGTTGTTCTGCGATATAGATGTAGGAATTTGTGTGCCAGTTTAAAAAGAATACACCAAAATCCGTAGTTACTGAAAAGGCAGATTATTGCTTTGTTTAATCATGCTATGTTGTACATAACAAAAAGCAAACAGTAAGTCACATTCAGCTAGCAGTCTAGATAAGACTGTTTGCGTTGAATGCAGAATCGTCTGAAATCGTGTTGCAACGTCAAGTGAAACTACAACGTTGCGGTGAAGCCCTGATGCTGCCGCTGCTCTGGCCACTCAGGCAGAAGCCTTCGGTTTATTGTGTCTGGCAAACCATTCGTCACTTTCGTCTGTTGCGATTGCCTGTAACATTGGGAGATCGGCACAGCAATGGAGAAAATGCACCATAAGCTGTAACAAGTATACGCACATACATACACGCACAATTTCAGTGTCTCCCTCTCTCTCAGAATAAAAAACACATCTAGACACATAGTCTAACATATGATACTAAAAAAGAACTGAACTGTGTAATGATTCAATACACTTAAGTTCAAATATGATACAGCTCTGAGGGTATATTATTTCAATGATTTAATATACTGAAGTGTCATTTGTCAAGTAAAAATGTATTCAGGTTTTTAAATATAAGTAATGTACTTTGAGACTGCAGGTTGCAAACTGAACATTAGATCTTACCATGAAAAGACACTACAGTAATATGCAGTAATAGTGATGCGATGGGCAAATTGATTTGTGACAGTTTTTGCTCAATTTTTTTTTTGGGGGGGGGGGGGGTGGTGGTAAATAAATACAGCCACATCACAGAGGCTTGTGCTGGATTTCTGATTCACAACTCTTGTGTCATACTCCTAAATTATACAGAAACTGGGACATACGTTACACATCATAATACCAGTCAATCATGGCAAACCCAGCTCTCTGTCTACACACTCACTGCATCCAGTAGGGCAGTTCCGTTGGGGTCCACTGTGGAGAGCTGCCTGAATGCCTCATCAGCCACAAAGCAGATCTCGTGGCCGTCCTTAAAGGTGGAGAAAGAACACAGCGCTGTACGTGTATCGAGGGGCGACTTAACGCACAGGCCTCGTTAGGGGTCACTGCCTGGGACAAAAACTCACCGGGTCAGCGAGTATAACCACTTCCACGGTGGCCTTCCCTGGGGTGTCCAGGCTGACGAGGGGTGTGATGATTGTCTGCTTCTCCTTTTTCATTACTGCCTCAATGTCAGGTAACTTGGGGGGGGGGGGGGGGATTTGGAGTATCAGGTCTGTTGCTAAGCAACTAAGTAATCCAATTATATCCCAAGAAGAGAAAATAATACGGGTAAAATAATGTCAAGCCATAGAAAATTTTAAGTTTAGAAACATTGGCTAAGCTAAGTTTAAAAAGAGTTTAGGTGTCTTACAAGATGGTTAAATACAAAGTCATCTGAACACACTTCTGCTGTCACCAAAGCCTTGTCACCTGTGTGCGAGGGCAGGAGAAAGCGATTCTCCCAAAGGCTGTGCCGTGGTCCACTGGGCCACCAATGTCACGGAGCTCCAGCTTGCACTGCAAACACAAACAATACCTAAACACCAGCTAGGAGCTATGAGGACCTTCCACATATCCCACCCCGGACGGGCCTCCCAAACCTGCCCATCTCCGAATCCCAGTAGGACCGATTTCCTCTCAGCATCTCTCTCCAGTATCTGCATTCCCAGGAGGACGGACCAGTAGTGTATGGAACGCTGCAGGTCTGACACGGCCAGAGAGACCTTCTGGACGGGGTCTAAGGCCAAGGGCAGATACAGAACAGCACTCTGATCAGGTACAAGCTATATGGTAACAAATCTGGCATCTCATAGTGTTGTGGTGGTTTCTGAAGTAGTCAGGATTATGGTGCTTTTATTTAGTACCATATTATTATTATTCTCATCTTCATTATTATTATTATGTAGGTTATTTAGTTTTTCTGTGAGTACACCCATGTTCTGCCACTCTAGTTATGAGTCAACTGGCCAATGAATGCCCTTCCAGAATGATTTTCAGACTGTGACACAGGACTGGTGACACACCTGTCTGGGGCTGCGCCTCATCCACCAAGTAAAAAGAGTAACCCCCTGGGGCCTTGGCCAGGTAGACCCCCTGCCCTGCCTCAGTGAGGGGCCACCCAAGCCGGCGGGCATTGCTGACAGCCTGGCTGGACTGCAGAGTGATGCCCTGAACAAACAGAGAACTGGGTCCGTGTGTGAGGTCCACATCTGTGTTGATGCTCAACATAAATGATCTTTTAGGGAGATTGAAAAAACAAACAAACAAAATGCCTCGTGTTCCCATCAAAAAGCAAAACAGACAATGGGCTATATGATGGTGATTTTTGAAGAGTAAACAAACACAGAAATATATTTCATGCATTTCAATTGTATTTCTGTTTCTTACGAAGCCCTTGCTGTAAGTTGTTCACATAAAATACTTTATATAGGATATCTGCTATATCATTAAGCTCAGACTGTCCCACCAGGATGGATACAGCTTCCATCATAACTACAGCACATCAATACATAGACCAGAACTGCACAGCACGGGTTGTGGGGTGGCTTACCAGGAAATCATTACCCAGGTGGTACTCGCCGATACCGTAGTTGTACGTCAGCTCTGACACAAAATGGTTATCCTCTGGACCAAAGCCCACCATAGTCTTACTCCACTTCCCATCATACGGACTTAGAAAAAGATATATAAAATAATATGCTGTGTACTAAGTAAAACATTGTCACCTGATTTAGTTTCTGCTTTTATTTTATCTATTTGAATGAATAATTATTTACAAGTTCGTTATTGAATGTGTGCACGTCAATCAAACGAATAAACAGATAAATATCCACAGTGCTCTTTTCACCAAAAGGCAAACTATGACGTGCCTTTTAAGTTTCACTTACTTAAGGTGGCATATTTTTTGCTTGATTTCATAGACAGTGGCTACATTCTCACCCATTACAAGTTGCTTTACAGCCTTCTTCAAACTCCTCATGTCGAAGTACCTGAAACAAAATTGAAAACCATGGATGCGTGACTATACAGCTTCCCAGTTATTTCAGCATGTAACTGGCAAACCCACAACTAGTTCATCATTGACAGAATCACTGACCCGCTGCATTAACTGAAAAAGCACCTAGAGCAGGAGGTGCGAACTGTCACGCATCTGGCTTGGCACACACGCTTCCAGATTTCTAGACTTACTTGCTAGAAATCTTACCGCAAATCTAAATTATTCCACTATAAAACTAAAATTAGCTGCATCCAAAGCGTTAGGTTAGTTTGCGAACCCTATAGGCTGTTTACAAGGTAATAAAACTGTTACATGCGTGTGCAGACTTATCTCAAATTGAAAATCTCACGCCAGTCAGCTGACCAACGTTGGTGACTATCACGTCGTTTATTGATCAGGACTGGTCTTAATTTGGTCTTGTTTGACAAACAACAACATATCTTACTTGCATGCCAAGGACATCGCGGTAAAATGTGGCTGTCTTGTTCCTATCGCCCACTTTAAACACGAAATGTAAGGCTCTCCTCAACGACATGGCTACACCTACTGATCCAAGTTTCCAGGGCGTCGGTCGGTACCTGGTCCCAGCCGGTCCTGGGATAGGGTCGCACTAGCGATCGATTACTCGACTATCAGTTGGTTTGAACCCAAACCTTTTAACTCAAAACAGATTAATATCGCATCAGTAATTTTTGATCATCCAACGTTCCGCACTCTCGTTATCATATATTCGTTCTCCAAATAACCCAGAGGAATTTCATGAAAGGAATAGATTTTACGGCGGCAGCTCGATGATTAATGCCTCAATTCCCCAGTCTGAAACTATCGTCCCTCGCTGATGACGTAAGTATCCGCTTGGCATGACAACCGTTTTGTGGTGTGCATGCTGTTTTGTGGTTAATACCACAAATTCTTGCAGCTTCATTCCAAAATATAAATCACCTAAATATCACCTATTCGCCTTCTATTCCAAAAACATTACTACGAACCAAATGCTTTTGAATATTCACGTCTGCAAAGAAATTTGTGACAAAGTTACAAATTCAACTTAGTAGTTTAATGTTAAATTAAATATTGCAACACATTTCGTAGCATATATTAATATTACATGACCCTTATATTGTGTTTTTCCCTCAAAGAGTTAGAAAAGACACCATGACAAATTGTGAACTTAAAACACATAATCACATGTCCTACTGATCACACCGTCTGTAGTTTACATCCGCGAGCGCCGCGCATAGAGACTTCAGTTTACGAGCATGATTCCCAACGTTCTTAGCTCCCAGCTGCACCACGGGCTTGGTGCCTAACATCACTGCTCCCGTGTTACTTAGGAGACACGCGAGCTCCTCTTGGATGCTGCCCATCTCACTGAAATATCACAGCTGTCACGGGGCAGACAGCCCAGCTGACCTAGACGCGCAGCATTCTAGTGTGTGTAACCCCTTCTGGAATGCTGTGGCTCTTTATCTAACATGAGATAAATACTGAATATTTTTGCCTTTTTAAAAACAAGCAACTTCGAATTCATGCTAATATCACTTCCTATTTGATTCAGGAAACTCTGCAGGGTGTATGTATTGTAAAGAACCCCAGAACACAGTAACGCTGTTCGGCTGTTTTGAACTCCTTCCGTAGATTTACACATAAATTTAATTTTCCGTTTGCACACAAATATAATTCTGAAGCCTTATTGGAAGAAAAATCTCGATTTACTCAAATGGGGGCGCCTAAAGCATTAGATGGAATATTTCTGATATATCGACACAGGTTCTCTAAACAACTGTCAGGCCATTGGAAATTTATTGAATTTATACCATTAACAATACATAACAATGAAATTAACTTAAATGTTTTGCATGAAATCAAAACCATTTAAATATTCTAAAAGATATTACAAGTATTTCCCCCAAATATGCGGCAAAGGGCGGCATATGCAAAATATTTAAAATTATTAAGTGGTGTTCAATTAAGAAACCTGTAGCACCGTCCACAATGAATGCATAGTAACTGCATGTATATATTTGACCAGCAGATGTCGCATTAAGCTTTTTTTGTACGTTAAACAAGATGGACAATTCAGCAAATTTGTTGAGCACAAGAATATATTAGCATCTTACTGCACTTTGCTTCACTATTAAAACTATACCTCTTTTCAACATTTTAAAACAAATTTTCATAAAAATGTATTTGTGTGGAAATCAGTTGATCAAACAATGTATTTTGTCTTGGCAGTTAATTTGGGTTGGAAAAAAATGTGTTGATCCATGTACACCCTAGTATTTATTAAGCTAATTCCCATATTTTTGTGTATATGAGATTCTACAATCAGTGGTCTTCTTAAGCACAGCCTGGTCTTGAGTTACCAGTTGTTCCCAAAAAAATCTGCTGATGATTTTCCATCGCCTTGGACACAATTTTAGGTCTCTGAAGAAAACAGGTCTGGGAAAAGGAAGCAGATCTTTATGAAGAAACGAGGGTCTGCAAAACAGCGAAGAGTGAGAGAGGACTCACGTGGAAAAGAGAGCAGTTTTTAATGACCGTGACTTTCTTTTTGAGTGTCCAGCGAGTAACAGGAACAATGTTATAAATTTCTTCCAAAAACTTGGAAGCCAGGGCACTCACAATGCTATTTCAGCCTTCCAAAACAACTGGCCAATTTTTGTTAAAAAACGGGGACCTTCACAGAAAATCCTTGAACTTACGGCTGCTCTGAGACTCTGTAATATCGTATGTCATCGGAGCACAAAAAGGGGGGGCTTCAAAGGGAAATTTCTTTGTATGACGAAAAGAAACTGCCTTTTCCACCCCACCCCAGAAATACAACACGACTGTACTGCAGGGCTGTTTTTTTCCCACATGGAAAGCTCTCATTTTTGTGAATCTGTTTCACACTGATGCATGTCTGAAACGGAGACAAACCTCAGAAGAGGCAGCTACATTAAAATCGAAGGCCAACAAGGGAGACCAGTGTATGGTGTAAATATGTTGACTTTCATTCCATCTTCAATAATTTTAATTACACTATCCTTAATTTGCACGTCATAACACACCAGAGAACCCAAGCGACAAAGAAATACGAAGACAGAAAGTTCTTCAGATGGAATCCACTGGGCAAAGTGATACTTTGGGTCTCTTAAGGAAGACATTCTTGTTGCCAAAAAAAGAAAAGAAATGTTCAAGAACCCCAGGAGCACTGGACAGGAGCATGACTGTGCTGCAGGGGCTGTAGTCAAGGCACCGTGAGAAAAGACAGCAAGACCTGCTCAGAATCCCACATCATTTTCTTACTTTTAAAATCTAAAAATGTCAGTAAGTAATGAGTCCTGGGTCATCCTGCAGGTTGGTGGGGGGGTGGGGGGGCAGGAGCAGTGCTGATGGGAATTTGAAGAAAGTAAACTGTACAGAGGACGAAGAGAGCAGTGTAGGGGTTGTTGGATGGAGTTTCAGCCCAATCAGGACCAGCCTTCTCTCCTTCTCTAGATGGGCTCCGGTTTGAGTTTCTCTGCCAGGAAGTCGCCGACGAACTGCTCCACAACCTCAGGTGTGATCTCCTCTACGTCACGCACGTACTTAGCGCGAGCTGACATGTCCAGGATGGTGAGGAGCGGTGCCGCCTCTGGCAGGTTGGTGTAATCACGCAGGGAGTCACTCATGTCATCCTGAGGGCGAGGAGGGAGGCCCAGGTTAAACAAGATAAATCGGCATAGAAACGTGTGCACACACACACACACACACACACACAAACACACACACACACACACACACACACACACAAATAAACACACTCACACAAACACTCACACACATATATATACAC
>JABFDZ020000040.1:20098041-20111515 GCA_019775955.2 Pollimyrus isidori | reverse complement strand
CCCCCCCCTCCCACCCCCCCCCCCCCACCCCGCTTGTCTCTCCTCTCTCCCCTCCACCGCCCCTGACCACCGCCCCACCGGGGGGGGGGGGGGGGGGGGGCGGGGGTGATCATACATCATCTTTGAGAAAAATAAGTGTGCAGCCACAATAGCATCATGCGATCATTCTCATGTTACTGGGACCGCGAGAACCGGGAGTTACTGGGGACGACCATGATTCACTGGTTACACTTGGGACTTAATGGGCATAACCGGGAGTTACTGATTATACATGGGACTTACTGGTTACTGGGCACGGCTGGGAGTTATACTGGTTACTGGGCACGACTGGGAGTTATGCAGACAGAGGGTATCGTTTATCCATGCTAAATCTGCCAAGCTTCAGTCATGTTTCTCATCTGTTTT
Organism: Pollimyrus isidori; assembly: GCA_019775955.2. Taxonomy (NCBI): domain Eukaryota; kingdom Metazoa; phylum Chordata; class Actinopteri; order Osteoglossiformes; family Mormyridae; genus Pollimyrus; species Pollimyrus isidori. The sequence continues at coordinate 20,111,110 of JABFDZ020000040.1, read as the reverse complement.
TTTCTTTGTCGGAGTAACGCAAGTCCTGACATGACCCAAGGTCAGATGTGTCAGTTTACACACAGACGATGTCAACCTCAAGGTCCACACTGATCCAATTAACCAATCACTGCTCATCCCAGATGTGCGAGGAGAGGATGTGCCAGCCCAGAGCTCACACAGGGTTATGAAAGGACGACTGGATTAGGCCTGACCTGTTTACCAGGGGTTAACCTGCAGGTCCAGAATAGATGGAGATTGTGAGAAGTGTGTTTAGGCATGAGCTGCTCCCACCCACCTTTGGGATCATCTCGCACCACTAGGAGGCCGTTCCTGCAGACCACCTTCCCCGTGTCAGCGTCCACGAAGACCAAAGAGGGAATGCTGGTCACTTTGTACTTATTCCACAGCCTCATCTGTCGGTGGTATAGAGAGAGAAGGAGAGAGAGTGAGTGTGTGTGTGAGTGTGTATGAGAGAGAGAGAGAGATTTATAACTGGCAGGATTCCCACTTCTACCCCTAGAGGTAAGAGGACTCATTCACAGTGATAATTTACACAAATCCCTGCATCCTGTCAAATTAAGGCGGATCCCTGGGCCGTTCCCCGCCCCCATTCCTGCCCTCACACCTTTTAACATCAATCAGGCACATAAGCAAATATTTCTGATCCACATTCCCACATGGATGGGCTTTGATGACAAATGCAGAAGCCGTGCAGACTGAAAACCCGCAGGAGGCCTGAACATGGGAGCAGCGAGGAACATGATTATCTGCTTTGGAGTCTTTCTAATGTGCATAAAGGGACTGAGGAATCGGTCTGTCTGAAGGAAACAGTCCCACCACAGGCTGGTTGCAGGCTAAAAATCACACGCTAGCAGGCGGCGTCCGCAACGTCCCAAGTGGACATTTCCTTCCAGATTACATCTCCGCCCGAATGGAAACGGAAATTTGCACAGGGGTCCACCTTGGATACCAGTGGCCATCATCCAGTCAGTCTGAGGCAAAGGACGAGTAGGTAAATCAGCGGCAAATGTGCGTATAGGGCTGTACACACTCCCATGGAAAGTTTCGGGACCAGAGTTTGCATGTGTCCCGGAGTGCCCTGTCAGCAGAGGGTATGACTGCAAACTGTATTTACGCGAAATAAAACAAAAACAGCTGCTCTTGCCCCGTTTGTTTCATAAGAACAAAAACAAAAAACACGATTTCAGCGATTTCTAATGACTTAAGGAACAGAGCAGAACATCTGCGGGATCCTCAGTAAAGCCACTTAAAATAATCATTTAACATGTCTCGACTCATCTGAAGAGCCCCTTTAATCCCTAACCGTTTAAAGGCAGTAAGTAAATGGAGTGACGATGACAACAGGAAGCACAGACAGGGGGACATTAGGGGGCTTGTGAGGGCAGCAGTCCAGTTGGCAGGTAACCAGAGGTGTATGCGTGTATGTATGTGTGTGTGTGGGGAGCATGTCACTGAAAGCAGGCTGAGGATGTATGGACGCTTTTCCACCGCACAAAGTATGGTACTTTCGGCACAGTGCTTTGGGTACTTTTGCCTTTACATCAACTTCTGAAGGAGTACCAGTACCGAAAGTTGCCAAACCAGTTGGAAACACAGGCTTTAAATCGCCATATGGTGGAATGGACAGATCCCAGCGGGATTTGGATGGCACAACGGGAGATAATGTATTCGCCGTAATATGCTGCTTGAAAATCAAAAAGCAGGTCTACAGGTTTGAATTTGGTGAAAGAAATACCGTGCCGTGCTTTGTGATGATGTCAGCCAGGGGCAGTCACTGATGATGTCATTTGGCTCCGGCACCAGTTTTTACGCCAGTGGAAAACTGATCCAAAGAAAGTACCATACTTTTGGTAAGGTAATGTATGGAAAGACACTCATTTCTGTAGTGTAACAGGAAGCGGCTGGGGCTCAGTGAGCAAGAGACCCAGGTGGGTGGGGGGTACCACTGGCAGTTAATGAGCAAACATGCGTCCCCCAAGTAAACAAGTAAACATGTGTCCCCCCCCAGCTGCTGCCCCAGACTCAGATAAATTTGAGTAATGGTACAGACAGGTGCCCCGGAGTCACAGGCCATCCAGACAGTCTGGGTTCGTATGCCGGCTTCCCCAGGGGCCAGCAGGCAGCCACCCCCTCCATAGGGCTTTGTTCTTATTAAATGAAGGGAGAGTTATTTTAGTCATTTCCCCCCAGGACAGGTTTTACATTAACTTCAGAATGTAACCATATTTAAAAATACAGGGAAATATTCTAGACGCTGCTAGTGCTACAGTGAGGTGAGCACCTCCCCTCCCCAAAGGGCCATGGGCCGAAGCTGGAGCTTAGTAACCTGTCCTCATGGGGGGGGGGGGTCAGGCCTTTGCTGCATGAACACTGACGCCCCCCCTCTTGAACCCTAAGCCCAGCCGAAGAGCAGACGGACACAGGAAGGAGGCCTGAGGCTGGAGCCCCGGGAATTCCGTGACGGTCCTGGTGCTTCACGGCGCCGAATGGCCTTCGGGTCGCACTCCTGCTCCTTCGATGGTCTTATTCGGCTGTTGGTTTCACTCCTGCAGCTCCTGCTCCGATGCCGTTTGCACATGGACCTGGGCATCCATTAGAAGCCTTGCCGCATGCAAGATGAGTCCACCATGTATGTTTACAATCTGCAGTTTGCCTCATTTTTACATCACTTTGAATAAATATGCAAAATGTTATGTAATTTTAAAACGTTAAGGATGGTAGGAAAAATTTACAAATTGAGGAAGAGATTAGATTACAGATTAGAATAGATGTTAAATATTAGACTAGAGACTGTGTAAGCAAGTATAGAACAAAGTACCAATTGGATAGGAGGGAAGGTTCAGTGCTGGGCATCACCGCGGCCCTGGTTAGCAAACGCCACCCCGTTGGCATTTTGTGCCCGTACAGACTGCAGCCACAGTCTCCAGGACTAGGGAGAAGTCACCAAGGGATGACCCCCCCCCCCCCAAAACACTGGGAAGATGGGTGCAGGTCTGAAAGGCAGCCATATATGGGCATCCTCCCTAGCACAGGGTATGACATCACTAGGTAGCAGACCGCTGCTGAATTTGTACACGCTACGGGGAACGAGGGAAACAGCTGAGCAGTAGGGCCCGGCTGCGAGACAAAGAGTCACGCAGACAAACGCAGCAGCCATTGGCGACATTTTGAAGGTATTCGGTCAGTCCCCGAATCGAAATGATGGATGGCAAATCACAGGAACCCCACCCAAATCACTGGAAGTCTATTCCCCTTTAAGGGTATAATCTGACTCACAGCCAGGTATTCACAGCTGAGAAAAGACAGACAATCGGAGGAAAGGTAAGCAGGCGGGGAAGACAGGGCCTTAAGGGCAACCCTGATGAGGCCCAATTCACAAGCCCAGTCAGCTCAAACACGCCACCCAGGGGAAGAAAGAGTGTAGAGCAGCAGTCAAGGAACCACTAAGAGACGCTGCCACTTCCAGCCCTGCACTGAACCCAGCATTCGCACCCTAGCAGATTCAGAAAAACAGCGACTGGCACAGCTCTTGATAGGAAGCAAGATCAAATAGTAGGGAGGAGGTTTATTCTTGGTGGGGAATAAAACATATCAAGAAATGTGGATGACCTCCTCTAATTAACATGCAATAACAGGATGAGGGCAGACTTTGCTGACTGCCGCATTACCCTTGCAGGCTACGAGAGCAGCAGTAATGCGGCGGGGGCAGGCTACGAGAGCAGCAGTAATGCGGCGGGGGCAGGCTACGAGAGCAGCGGTAATGCGGCGGGGGCAGGCTACGAGAGCAGCGGTAATGCGGCGGGGGCAGGCTACGAGAGCAGCGGTAATGCGGCTGGGGCAGGCTACGAGAGCAGCGGTAATGCGGCGGGGGCAGGCTACGAGAGCAGCGGTAATGCGGCGGGGGCAGGCTACGAGAGCAGCGGTAATGCGGCTGGGGCAGGCTACGAGAGCAGCGGTAATGCGGCGGGGGCAGGCTACGAGAGCAGCAGTAATGCGGTGGGGGCTGGCCAGCACTCCGTTATTAATGCATCAAGTTTCAGAATCGCTGCTAACGACGGTAGGTTCATAATTAACAGTGATAACGTGAACCATGGCTTAACAGCAACAGCCTGAAAGGGTGGAGTTTCACACGAATGCTTGATGGTTTATAAACACATGAATGAATAAAACATCTGCAAGATGCTTAACTGGTTCTTTTGAGTGAGGAACCAAAACCACAAAAATTTCAATGAGGATCTCAATTAGTCGGATGCATATGGAATGGGGAGGAGGGGGGGGGGCTCGGATGACCTTTTCCTCCATGTAAGGAAGAGCTTACAACCACAAGCATCCTGTGAGGCAGACCGATACAGCATGCAGTCATAACCAGCTCCAGATTTCAATGCAGGAATGATTGGATGGGAGCCCAAAGCCTCACCTCACTCTGACTTTATATACGGCTTTTCTTTTGCTTTTTTAAGACGTAAAGCTGACAGTGAGAGGGAGGGTCAGGGGGGCGTGGTGTGATGTCTGACCCAGCAGAGCATGCAAGCCGACCCACTTTCAGGTCCAAGTGTTCGGATCCTCAGTGTTCACAAAATGGATCCAGTTTTCAGTTTTTTTTAAATACAGCAGTTAGAACAGTGTCATACAGGAATCACACACAGCACATGGTGGGGGGGGAGAGCACGCCCAATGGGGCAGACAACGCACAGAGGGAGGAAAGAAAGGGGTCGGGATCAAAGAACAAACCGGAAATGGAGATGTCCGAGGGACACATGAAGGACCGTCACTGTGTCCTCACCTGCCATGCGTTCATGGGGTGGGGGGGGAAAATCACATCAGACCTCCAACACCCCCCTTGCTGTTCTAATATTTTTTTAAATATATATATATATATACACAAGGATCCAGCCCATTAGGACAGGAACTCCTGAAAGAAAGGTTCAGCGGCCTGGGCATGGTAACCCCCCCCGCCCCCCACCCATGAAGTCACGGCCACCCGTCACACCGTGAGCTCTTCGTTAATAATTTGGTGAAAAATTAATGCTTTTGCAGGAAACAGGTGCCACAGAGTCAAAAGGCTTCGGTGATCCGGCTCTCTGGGGACCGATGGACCTTGCTCCCGCCCCCATGCAGGCCCCCGGCTGGGGGGACTGTTTTTACTGCAAATCAATTTCAGCTCCTTTAATAAATAAGGCCTTTGATGGTTTGCTATGTGCCCCCCCCCCCCCCTCCACAGATCTCAGCTTTGTCTCACAAAACGGCTCCTCTTCCGAGGCGCTTTGCAGTGGACTTGGGGGTCGAAGTTCAGAGGTCAAAGGCTGCATGGCAAGGAGAGGTGGGCGGGATTCACTGCTCCCGCTGATTTTTTTAAAAGAGGTCCCTCCACTCTGTGCCCCCCACGTACTGTGCCATTATGTCTTGAGGCCTGTTTATAAACGTTTTCTTTAATAATAATCCAACCTATTGAAAAGCACACAGCATCTAACAAGCAGACCGGAAGTGCATTAGCAGCTGCCAACCTGCAGGTGGTGACAGTGAGCAGCCACTTTGTTACCAGGGCCGCTTTGTATGGAATGGTGCACAACACACAACAAGCCAAGGCTTTGGGCTCCAGGTACGCCTGGGATGCCCTGCCATATCCTCCCTGCCGGGCCCCCTGCTGTCCTGTAGGGCGGCCCCACATCCTCCCTGCCGGGCCCCCTGCTATCTGGCTTGGCACCTGGCTCTCCCGCCTGCCCACTCAAGACTGGCATCACTCACCAAACAAAGGCTCAAGCTGAGAAGCATGCAAACGTCCCCCTTTTTAAACCCAGCACCTGTACCAGAAATGATTCTAAGGTAAATTAATACAGTTTAGACTGGGTGCTGGATCAGGCCCAGCCAAAGCCAGCGGCCACAGATCAGACACACAAGTACCTCGAAGCCTGCGGGTTGTATTCATGCAGATGTGAGCCGGTATCGAGCTGATGGGGGTGGCGGGTCTGATTAAATGCCCAGGCAGTACTGGTTGCATGGTGGCTGCCCCAGTGCCCTGCCCCCAACCCCCCATACTCTGGACCTCCTTTAACATCTCACATTTTATCTTGGCCTGTGAGCCACACAAGGAATTTCAAATAGAAACACCAGCAGTCATCATGAAGCGCGACCGGGGAGGTTTACAGGCTGCCGGCTTTGAAGATGGTATCCGATCCTGGTGTCTGAGCGTGCGGACAGCTGAAGCCCAGCCAGCGGGGGCTACCAGTAGCTGTCGTCTAATTGGCCAAAGGGCAGCCAGGAAGGTCATGGGTCACGTGTCCAATAACCGGTGAGATGCGGCCGGGGACCTGACGGCAACCCCGGGCCCCCAGGGGCCGCCAAGCTGGAAGGCGGCACCACATGGATTGGGGGCTCCTGCTCAGGGACTTCCAGGCATCGTTCGGCCGCCACTCAAGTCACATGGCTCCTAACCGGCTCGTATATCCTGGGTTTTACAGGTCTAGTTGGCTGATGCCATCAAAAAATACAAGTGTTGGTTTCTGCAGAAGAGGGAAATTGGAGCCAGACCACCCCCCACCTCCTGTCAATCCATCGCTGAGGTGCTGACGTGGAGGCACGCTCAACAGACTGTTTCACAGCCGCCACAGCCGGGGTCAGAGGTCACCGAGCTAGGGCCAGCCTAAGCAAAATCTGGAGATCCCACACCTTCTGCTGGGACCCCATGATGGTACTGTCACGCTATCCACGAGGGAGAACCAGAACCAGACAGAACCCACATAGAACCTTCCGGTTCACTGACCTGACCACAAAAACACCTACTATCCCACATCTGAGGACTCATAAAAAACCTTGCCTGTACCTCCTGCCATTATTTTTGGGGTCTGGGTGCATGCACACCTCTCCTTTGGGTTTAGAATTACTTTCACAGCGTCCTGCTACAAAAAACCTTTACAAAATACCTGCTGAACATTTAAGCATTTTACTCCAGTGACAGCTGACAGGGCACAGGAGAACCATCAAACATCCAGGCATCCAAGGTAAAACCTAAAGTCTCACCTCCTGACATAGGCTCTCTTTTTACGTCTTACTCAATTTATTTAAGAAGTTTTCAGAATTTAATCTTGTTTAGCACTGAAATTGGCCTTTGCATTACATTGCATCAAATGCTGGCATGAACTGAAATAAAACAGAATTTTCCCCCCTTGAATGCAAGAGAGGGAAACATGTCCTGAGCATTGAGTCTGTGTGCGTGTGTATGTGTGTGTGTGCGTGCGTGTGTGTGCGTGTGCGTATGTATGTGCATGCCTACGAACACCAGTGGGGCGCTTGAGTCTTCAAGTATGTTTGCACTTATTATGAAGTGGTTGTTTGAACAAATACTATTCTAGGCTCGTTTTGTCTCTCCCAGGAAGGGTAAACAGACTGTGTGCTTGAATGTCCAGCCATGCAAGCCCCCAGTACACAAGTCTCTCTTTAGACAGCAGGCTGGTTAAGAACCAGACCCCAAGCTAACTGACTCAGCTACTGTAGTCAGTAATTTTACCTTGACTCAACATCACCAGTCTTCATAAAACAAGAGTTGGTATTGGACAGGAGTATTGGACTGGATGGATAACACAGTAAAAGCAGCGGGTGACCAGCAAGGCCCCTGCTGGAAGGGACTTCCTGCTGGAGAGCAGTCCGGGACCAGCCATGAATCTCCCAGACCACGGCTCGTTAGCAGAGCCAAATGCCCAAGTCTGCGGGGAACCAATCAGATTACAAGTTAAGAACAGGAGGCACAATAGCAGCGCAGTCAGAGTCCACGCCCGGCTGACACAAAGGGCTCTGTGTCGGCCTTGGGACGGTGGCTGGGCCCCCATTTCTTCCAGAACCACTCCCCTGGGGGAGCTCAGGGGAGACAAAAGGAACACACATCTTTGACCCTCGGACCAGGCGGGGTGCCGGGGTAGATTCTCCAAACAGGTGGCTTCAAATTAATCGCATAGACATACAGACTGGCGGTAAAATCAAAGCCTCAAATCAAGCCTCCGCGAAAAGAGGGAGGAGTGAGGAGAGCGTGCTGGGCCGCATTAGCGGGTGGTTAGGACACGCCCCTGTGGTTAGGACACGCCCCTGCTGGCTGCAGTCTGTGCCTGACATCATCCCACCGGACAGGTCTCGGTAAACACCACACGGAAATTCTACAGGAACAAAAGCACCCTGGGATGGTGCCGCCACACCGCCGAGTGCTTAACGGGGCCGCGGAGGGTCGAAATTCCAGAGCCTGGCGACATTACAGCCTTCCCTCTGAGGCACACCTCGGGTAAGCCAGAAACCGCAGCGGCCGTCCTTTACTGCCAGATCGAGACTGCCAGCACGGGCCGGGTGCAGCTTCCGACTGGTCGCCATGGCGATGTGTAGCGAGGCTCCGCCTGTGGGTGGCGGTCCCAGCCCGACCGAGGGCCACAAAGCGCGGTCACGCCAAATCACAGGCCCTGCCTGCAGCAAGCAGTGAGACGGGGGTCTGATTTGTCATGGTGAGGGTAGGAGCAGCGTGAGGGTGGGGGTCACAGTCTCCTCCCCAGGTTGGAAAACCTAAAACAACGCGCGGCACACAGGAGGAAGACATCGTCAGGAACGACGAGGAAGGCGAACGCGATCGCGGAGCAGCTTATGCAAAAAAAAAACCTGACTCCACCCCCTGAGGGTGGCAGACTGCCAGCTGATTGGATGAAGCTGGGAACAGCCAACACACACACACTCAGTAGGGCTGGGAAAAAAAGAAAAACGTTTTGTCTGGAATTGAAATGCACTCATGCCCAAAGTCCAGGCGAGAAGCACATGCAGAGCCCGGCGCTAACCATTCTGTGTCCTTCTGTGTCCTTCTTTGTCCTCCCTGCTCCCCCTCCCCCACCCAGGGAGACACTGGCCCTGGTGTCGTCGGGCAGATCCAATTAAAGCGCCGTTCCGCACTAACAGGATCGCGTGAACTTAGCATTCCCGAACGGCGGCCCCCCCGGACGCTGAGCGGCAAGCGGGGTAATGCGTACAAGCAGGCCGGAACGACACACTTCTTGGAATCGACGGGCAATCCGGCCACACGAGAGAAACAATATGGAGAAGTCGCCACGGACACGTTGCATCGCGTAGTCTCATCGTGAAATAAACCAGCCAGGATCCTTAAGTGACTCGTTTGCGGGAAGTAAGACCGGCAGGGTGACGAGCGTGCTCCGGACTTGTGTCCTAGTGATAATGTAGCCGTGACTATGGATCAGATACTTACAGACACGGGGGGCGGGGGGGAATATGAGATTGCTGACATCACCATGGTAGGTAAAACTTCACTGTCTAAGACGTGAAGCATTCAGTACGTTTACATGCATAGCTATGTACAGTTATGGTTACAGCCCGATTACACCATTTAACGGGAAAACCGCCCTTTCCCCAGTATACAGACGCGGGAGGAGAATCGATTTATTGAGTGAAGTATGTCTGACTCCGTTACAGTAGGTGGCAATATGGCTCCTGTCAGCTTCTTAGTATCAGGCTTTTTCCGCTTGACCCATTACATCACAGACAGAAAAAAATAACATTACTAATCCTGGGCGGGTGGACAGAAAGAGTGACACACGCTTTAAGTGTGATCTGGTCGGATGAACAGATACCACAGGATCTAGATCAGGATATCATAACAGGAAATAAAGTATTTTGTATAATATACTATGACAGCACAGTATTGGAAGTTTTTCAAATATTGCAAAATGATTATGTTGTAATAAATATCGGGGCGTTTATGAAACAAAAAAGGAGTCTAGCATTAATTTCTAAACAGCAAGGATGAAAATGATCATCATCGTCTCGGAGAAGGCATGCAGCGCTCATGCAGAAGCAGCAGAGGTAAACCTTAAACTGATTTTCAAACATTAGATAACTGTAAAAAGGAATAATCATTAATATCGCAAAACTTGCATGTTATTTTTCCTGTGACCGAGTTTTAGCGAGACTTAAACTCCCTGCGCTATGAAATCCGTACCAAATTCGGGGATAAAAAAAGCCTGATCTTAACCTAGCCGACTATCCATGTAAGAACTTGATGTGCATAACATGCCATGTTGGTCTCAATATTCCATATTGTTCAGTTCTACTGCAGCCATTTTTCGAATTCATTGTAAAATACCCCGCCTTGTGTTGCGATGTCATTCAGCAGCAGCACCAGCTTTTGCGCCAGTGTAAACCGAAACCTTGAAGTGCCACACTTTCGGGACCTTCTTGAAGTACCAAAAGTACGGTACCTGGTGCAGCGGAAAAGCACCCTTTAGCTGAGCAGTGTATTGGACAGGTTTACAGGGCCGTGCATTTGTACATGCTGAACAGCCTCCGCTATGTTCCATGCTTCTTCTGTTTCTTCCTGGCCAAAGCCCATCCTTCAGTTGCTCTAATCACACCCTTCCACCACTCACTCACTCACCTTTCACCTTTGGCACTTTCCTTCCAGCCCATGCTGGGTCCTGGGCTTTGGATCTCAGGGTCGGCCGTTACAGGCATGCACTTTCAGACACCCCCATCTCCGCCAAACACCCACCGCTGCGATTTCCTGAGCCCTCGCCGTTCTGTCCATACGGCTCACGGTCCAAACCAGAAAACTGGGCGGAAAGCCGAACAAACGAGCAAACAGTTCCTGACACAAACGGGCCATTCATCTGACCCGGGACACCGCCAGCTGGATCTGGATCAGGCATCAGGAAACCACGCTGGATCTACGAGCTCGCTTGGCTCACGGCAATCGGACGTGGCCCAGAAGGGAACTGAACTGATCCCGGATAAGAATGAGGCTTCTCGCAAAATGGATCCCTCAGAATCCAGGCCTCTTCCAAGGCCACAAACCGTGGAAGGACTGCAGAGGAACTTCTGACTCTTCGGGCAGACCACCCGACATCGAACCTACGGAAAGGCAGAGGTGAAATCTGCACATTCAGGCACATTCAGGATGAAACTGCAGACCAACAGAACAAGATAAGTCAAGGAGAAGAGGAGGAGACCGGAGGCTGGAAAGGGCTTACACACAGCTGCCTTCCACTGTGAACTGCGACAGGAGCCCAAGGTTTTCAAACACACTTCTAATGAAAAGACAAAGAGTCTCCAGGCTGTACATACACCCCCCCCCCCCCACTCTCCCCTGCACATCAGGCAGAGCAACAGAGCTTGGACGCAGGCAGAATTATTATCAAAATAAATGGATAAATACAGGATGATGAGGGGCGGATGGGGCTGGGGGGGGGTCTGACGAATAATGTTTACAGTTTCTGACAGACTACCTACCGCAAGCAGACTGCACAGCCGGATCTGTGCTCTAAAGCCCTGCTTCTGTTCTCCTACTTTATTGTCCTCAGACGTCTCATATCATTCCACGCTCCCCAAGTCTTTTAAAATCTAAACCCCCACCCCCCCCCCCCCCCATAACAGCAGAGCATGTAATAACCTTGTTAAAACTCAAACAGTGATGTAATTTGACTTGAGCCAATGAGCTGTACCTCTGATCTATTGAAATCCAATTTGTCAGCTGGAGATGAGCACCAGGGGATCACCAAGCAAACTCAGTTTGGGCTCTCGGCTCTGCAAGGACGGCATGACTGGAAACCGCGAAACAGGGCGGCCAGGAAGCAGACAAACAAGGCGGCCAGGAAGCAGACAAACAGCGCGGCCAGGAAGCAGACAAACAGCGCGGCCAGGAAGCAGACAAACAGCGCGGCCAGGAAGCAGACAAACAGGGCGCCCAGGAAGCAGACAAACAGCGCGCCCAGGAAGCAGACAAACAGCGCGCCCAGGAAGCAGACAAACAGCGAACCGTGCGCGCAGGAAGCAGACAAACAGCGAACCGCGCGCGCAGGAAGCAGACAAACAGCGCGCGCAGGAACCAGACAAACAGCGCAACCAGGAACCAAACAAACAGCGCAACCAGGAACCAAACAGGAGGATGGCTTCTGCACACAGCCATGCACCGCAGGAATTCATGCACCACCATAATCTTTTAAAGAAAAAAAGGAAATGAACACAGTTATTGTTTTAACCCCCCTATACACTCCCTCTCTCAAACACCAAAGTACACACATTCTGAAAACCATTGTATTTATCCTCAAAGTTATTCCTCCTCCATCCCCTGCTCATGACAGAACACCAAATTAACACAGAGCCCCATTAAACACACACACACACACACACACATACATACATACACACACAATCCCTCAGAGGCTCACAGCTCATGCTAGTTCTCTTCAGCTCGCTTTTCTGCGCTTTCCCTCTTTGTTCCCTGTGCCGTTACCTAGAAACACTGGGGACTAAAGCTCAGCTGAATGGGGCCTGTGATCCATCTTCTGTGAAAGTGTGGGTGATGACGGTGAAGTTGGGGCAGCGGAGGAGAGAAAATTGAGTCAAGCCCCAAGGAAAATGAAGGATAAGTAACAGACACCAACAAATACTGCTGCCACAGCTCAGAGGAGGACAGAGGCACAGCCCTCCGCCAAGGCATGGCGATCCACCAGTGCAAAGCATCTACGCATGCACAGCCATCCTCAAACACACACACACACACACACACACACACACACACACACACACACACAGCCATCCTCACACACACACACACACACACACACACACACAGCCATCCTCACACACACGCACAGCCATCCTCAAACACACACGCACAGCCATCCTCAAACACACACGCACAGCCATCCTCAAACACACACACACACACACGTGCGCGCACAGCCATCCTGAAACACACATGCACACACACACGTGCGCGCACAGCCATCTTCAAACATACACACACACACACACCCGCACATCCATCCGTCCCTAGACAAATCTTGGGTCCCTGAACTTTGTTTTACTGCAGCCCAGCAGTTAACAGAGCACAGACATGAGTCCTACGCCCCACCCCTAATCCAGCAAGAGCTTTTTCAAAAGAAACTGCACAGAATAGTAGGGTACGGCTGGTTTGTGCCCATAACCACAGAGACTACCAAAGCAGACATGGCATCATGGAGCTGAGGGTGGGGACGGCCGCGGGTTACGGAGCTGGTTGTGGGGACGGCCCCGGGTTACTGAGCTCACT
>JABFDZ020000040.1:20074704-20086417 GCA_019775955.2 Pollimyrus isidori | reverse complement strand
AGTTAAGTTCTCCCCAAGCGAGCTTGATGGGTCGAATGGCCTCCTCTCGTTTGTATAGTTCTTATGTTCTTATTAATTATGAGTAAACAGCATCAGTCCATGACAGCCCTGTCAGATGGTAGCCAGGCCAGCCCCCTTTCCATGCCCCTCCCATTTCGTAAGGATACAGACAGCGAGGGGGTTGGGGGGGCAGCGAGGCAGCTGGTGGGTTGCCAGGAAGCCGTCAACGGAGTGGCATGTGGCGGCACTCAGGTGGGCCGGACGCAGTGCTGGGTGGCACCTCCCATGGAAAAGAAACGGGCTTCATGGGAACCAGTGGCAGTGGGTCCGACGGTGAGGGTGACACACACAGCCTGGCACGTGTTGCCAGCGGGGGGAGTGATGGCTTGGAAAACTGGCCTGCCCAGTGCCGTGACACATCATATACCCCGCCCCCCCCCCATCCAAAATTCCAACACCAAAGTGGAGTAATGAGCCGTCATCAAGACCTGAAACTCATTACGAACCTCGAACAGCCGGAACGCAGCCTCCTCACACTAATTCCCTAACAGCTCACGGGAAAATAACATCTGTAAGGATTGGGAGGCATTTGCGACTGGGGGGGAGGGGGGTGTTCCAGCACATTATCTGAATCCCTGGAAGCCTTCTCTTGGAACCCAAACCATTTATCCTGCCCGGCCGCAGTGCTGGATGGCACGGGATGGCACGGGACGGCATGGGACAGCAGTACCTGCTGCTGCGATGGCCCGCAGGCCTAAGCCCCCCTCCCATGTGACCCCTTAAGAACCAACAACATGAATGATGATATTCAGTCATCAGACACACAGACATGCAGGAGATCATGTACCCATCCCCTCTTTGGTTTCGGTTTAAAACAAGCCCCCAGTGGCTTTTCTCTCACCCAGGCCTGAAAGCACGTCTTTTCACTATTGGTTATTTTTTCAGAGACATCTGAAATGCAATATGATGCATTGCCCCCCCCTCCATGAAAAGTAGTGCTGTCAGTAGTGAATGGGTAACAGGGGAATGCCAGCTGGCTGGGGCAGAGCAGGTCGACCCCAGTGTGCACCAGTGGGCACCCTCAGAGACCCACAGCGACCAACGAGTATGCAAACACACACACACACACACACACACACACTTCGGGTAAACATATGCTAAAACATGCTAACGCTAACTATGACAACCTAGACTCTACCCAGCCCTTAACATAACCATAAGTAACCAAGCAAAATACAAAAGTTTTTGCATTTCCCCATAAGGTAAAGTATACCGCTCTTTCTTTCTCTCTCTCTCTCTCTCTCTCTCTCTCTCACTCACACACACACACACACACACACAAATTAGCTCCAGGATTGCACTTCACAATAAGCACAAACACGCCGCCACTTTCACTCCCCAACCATAAATTGGGCAAGTACATTAAAAAATAATAATTACAAAAGGAAACGGCACTTTGCCGGGCAGACACACTATGCATGCTGGGCTGGGGGGGCTGCTGGAAAGGCCAACATGGACACCAGCCCACAGGTACTAAACGGGAAAATCAGAGCCCAACAGAATATCCAAGGTTCACCCACTGTGAAGCCATTTAACGCAGGCCCACTTTCGCAAGCCTGAAGCTAAGCGAGAACCATCACGAAAAAAATCAGTACAACGTCACCAGTAAGGAGAGGAGAGAACAGAGGCCAGACTTTAACACACATGCACACACAGAAATCTAGAGAGATTAACGTTCCAAAAACTATATATTTATACATACTATTTGACTTGCTTATGGATTTAGCCCTGTGTTTTATGCATAAGGGAAAACTTTTTTTTCGTCAACATACGTAAACATTTTTTAGTGATTTCCGAAAAATAAATTATCCTGATACTTAAACGTCATGTACGGGTAATTACTTACATAATCATAGTATACAGGGTGAGACCCATAGAATGTCATTCATGCTGGTCTCAGGAATTCGTACGGGAAAAGAGGAATTAATCCTGTTAGGAGCCAAAGTCTTGAATGCAATTTTCCATTTAAGACCAAGTAAGCGCGTTACAGTTTAGGAAAAAAAGATTATTATTAATGCTATCAATCACAGATCATCGAATTACAATGGTCGTGTATAAGCAATGAACTGCTGGGGACGGTTGTCGGCGCTTTGGAAATAACAAACGAACCCTTCAACATCGTGAATTCTCACAGAAATTCAAAATAATATTTTTAACAAATATTTCCCCCAAAATAATAAAAAAAATAACTGGTTTATTGTAGTTTTTACATTTTATGGCGGACAGACAATTTTACGTCATGCTATATCGTCTGCTACAGCTGAACTATTTTGATTTTAATTTAGTCGTTTTATTTTTAAGATGTTGCTGTATGAAAATCGCATTTAAAAATGTTGTGCTGATAATTATTTTAGTGCAGCTGATGGCATTTTTATGCGTCTCTTTGGTAGTCAGAGGGGCTGGGACATATTTCGATAATTGTTTTAAATCAAATCGTTTTCCATAATACGCCTAAATCTTTTATGAAATTAGAGATTATACACATCGAGTTTCTCCATATCGAAATGAATCGTTCAAAATGTGTTTGAGTGTAACATTTTATACTAAATGTCTCAGCCAAACATCGACTGGGTCTTTGTTTTGGAAATGGGTGTGCATTTTAACATTTTAGGCAAATGAAATGTATTAAATTAGCAGCATATAACTATAAATATAAATCGTAATACAAATTAAAATTAACGTTTACCGTTACTGCTGTAATTGACCACGTTGTTACTACTGAAATGGGCTGAATACGTTCCAAATTACCTGATAACTTAACTATAAACAAGATTATGAGATATTGAATATATTAAAATTACGTTTTACAAAGATCGATTAACATATTCCTAAAAACTACTTCGACCAGCAACGGAGAGCATCCTTTATATTCCTGTATGACGATTGATAACATTATTATTACCGAGTCTTCTGTATTACATTCTGACGATCAAATTTAATGGGTAGGGGTAGGGTGCAGACAAAGGGCATTCGGGCCTTACGTATGAAGCGAGGTTCTCTCATTGCATGACACCAAGTACTTTCAGGATTTTAAAGTAATACCGTCTAGTCATCTGCCTTAATAATTCACCTTTTAATATTGTCAAATCTTATTATAGTCACCCACGCAAGAGTCCCAAACAAATTCTGCCAACCGTGAAAAGTGGGTCACTTATAAGGGAGTTGTTGACATAGTGTGTCCACAGTAAAGCTAAAATTTAAAAGAATCCTAAAATACCAGATGTGTTAGCAATAACCATCACCGTCAACTTCTGTTCTTGGAAAAAAAATCTAGTTACAGAAAGAAGCGAGATCCTTACAGCACCTACTCATCAAACTTGCTATGAGACGACACGGTGACAGTGTCTCTTTCTTAGACCTGGAAACCCTTAAAATTCACTGCCACAGCCGTGCTTGCGTCCTTACCTTTTTGTGTCGGTCTTTAAAAGGCAAAGCCGGCCATTGCATCTCCTGTAAGAAGTCCTGCCAGTGTTTCTGGTCCTGATCGGAGGAGATGAAGACGATCTCTAGTTTGTCTTTGTGCTCTGACGATTTTTTGAACTTGCTGTAAAACTCGCACAGGCTGGCGTTGAACTGTCTGCAGGGACCGTTCAAGCTGCAGCCGAAGTAGAGCCCGAGCAACGACAGCTTGCCAGCCAGCGCCTGCACATCTACCTCGGTTTTCTCGCTGTTGACGAGCCGCTCCCCGAGCAGATTCAACATAAACTCCGACATCGCAGCTGGAGACCCACAATCAAATTGTGATAATATCCGTGTGTGCTTCCTCCACAAAACAATTAAGAATAATAAAAAAAAATTAAAATCAAGATTGTGATATCAGCAGGAATCCAAGACGCCCACCTCCCCTTGTTTCAGCTCCTTGGACAAAAACGCAAAGCGTGGAGTGTGCGCGTGTGTGTGTATGGTGTGTGCGGCGAGCGCCTGCAGTCTCCTCCAGTGTGTGCTGTTAAGGAATGCGACTCACTGTAGTTTGCAGCCGGCTCGGCTCCCCTGGCTGGCCGGCGAAACGAATGGCTCTGTAGCGACACCTATGTTCCAAAGTGCGCCGTTTGCGTCGTAACGCCTGAAGAGACGGAACGGCGCGCGAATCAGGCCCTGTTCTGTGTGAACGAAGGTATGGCTACACTAACGAGCAACGGGCTGTCCGGTTTTGGTTACGTTCTAGCTTTAATTTTTATTTTAGCGAAATTGAGAAAGTATGGAACACTTTATAGTTATGCCCAGATTGATTTTGCCAGTTAAAATTATGCTTATTTCGTAAGCCAACAATAGGTCCGTTTCTTTAACTTTTAGTGAAACAACTGGTTAGATAATTTGTCGAATTCCGAACAGCTGTTTCTTAGTTTAATCCTAATTATGCAATCATAAAACCAGGGAAAAAATCCAATTGTTCATCACGAGTCACTGAAAAGAAAAGGGTGCCATCTCCTGATCAAAATACGTAATTACAGGTTCTTTTTTAACAGTTAGGTACTGACGCAACCTTTGGTATCAGGTTTCTATACACTAAAGATTCTGCAAGATAGATGATAATTTAATTTTGGCGCCCCAATATGGCAAACGACACAAAGTGTGTGCCTGCAAGGATAATACAGACAATCCGAAAAGTAGAGAGAGTGGACGACGGAGGTTTTACCCAGAGAATTTTACCTAGAGAACACAAGCAGAACACATCATTCATTTCACACAATGCCACCATTTATTCATTTAAATGCCATTTACAGACACTTTAGTACAAGACACCTCACAGGAATGTTTGAAGTCTTGATGGTAGGATGGGAAGGGAAAGACCAAAATAGATTTTGCCAGACGTATTGCATTACATTATATTAAACTATTTCCATCTGAAAGTGTAAGTCAGCAAAAGGACCATCTCTGACTCCAAACCATTAAAATGAAAGACGGTACACAATGATGAGAAAAGTTTTTCCTGGTCAGGGGAAGGTGCTATGACAGCAAAATCATGAAAATGGGAAGGAGTTTCTGATTAAGGCATGGGGGAGGGGGGGGAGGGCAGTGTCTTTGGCTAATGCAGTGTCTTTTTTTTTAGGGGGCTGTGTGAAGGGTGGGGGGGCCGTGTGTAACGCAGCCTTCAGTCCTCGGTGAACATCATCCGCACCAGGTCCGACCTGAAGCACTCATCCTCCACTAGTTTCTGGGGCTGAAACAGAAAGGCAGGGGCACTCAGGTGTGCACATGCTAACAAGCTATTACTAACAGAAGAAGAAAAGCCTTGTGCCTGCAAACTTCAGCAAGGACAGCAAGTACCAATGGCCCCGAGCTGGTGACTCACTGTGCCGTAGCGCAGCAGGGTGGGAACAGCACTGAGCTTCAGAGTCTTCTTAAATTCATTGTAGGGATCTTTCCAGCTAGTTTGGGGAAAAATAGGAGCATTGTGTTAAATGAAAATGCAGCCATATCTGTACGGTCTAAAGTACAAACACTTTATTCCATATTTAAATTTCATTACCATAAATCTGCACAGCACTGCACTTTGTATGTTGTGACTCTTAATTAAAAAGAATGTAATTTGGTGGTCATGGTTGTAATGAGGGATCGGCAGGGAGGCTAACACTGTCAGTGTCAGGGCTGCAGGTTCAAATCCTGCCCCGGTCAGCATATGAGTGCGGTCAGCCTGCTCTCCTTGCATTTGACAGGTTTCCGCTGGGTACTCCAGTTTATTCTCGCCCTCCAAAGACCTGCAGTCATGTTTAACGGGGTCTCTATAATGCCAGTCGAGTGTGGTTATATGTCTGCACGCTGTGATGAAATGGCATCCAGGCCTGGGTGTACATCTGTCTTGCATCCTATACTATCTTTTGCGGATTCCAGCCCCCCACAACCCTGGGTGGTTATGACCAAAAACAAAAAAGTAGAAAATTAAACCAATCATCCTTATGGCTTGTATCCACAAGCCGACGCATATGAATGTTCATGGGCATATTTGTGTTTACTTACTAAGGTCGATCTCCGACTTGGCAGTAAATAAAGACAGATCCTTCTGGAAGGTGGCGCAGCTCTCCTCGAACCACTGGCTCCGCTACGGGCAATCGACAGCAGGTAACACAAATACAACAAGCCTCAGCATTACCACCTAGCAATTAAAGCAGCGACATTATACTGCCAGCCAGGTCTATGAGTGTCAAGTTCGTGTTATTTATTAACTACTCGATATAAAATGGATTGTATCATTCCACTTGTTGCGTTGAATCTCAATAGAAAACCATTTATCATGCTTCCTTCTAATTAAACTAATACATCAGATAGAACTTTAAAAAAAAACCCACAAAAGACGTTGTCATAGCACCAGCCATATAAATTTAAAGAAGGAATAACGAGCAAACAATACCTTTCACACAATCTGGGCACCAGCTTTTTCCATTCGCGTCTTTATCGCCGGAGAAATATGCGAATATGTCTTTGCCTTTCCTGTCTGATACTGCTTTGTTAAATTCATCATATCCGTGAACATTAACCTCTTCGTAATGGGTCATGCCTACGTTTCTAACAGTTAACTGCTGTACGAGATCAGTAGAGGAATATAACGCCTGTGTCCAGATTCACGACTCACGAAATTATATATGAACACAGCTAAGGTAATTGTCTTAAGAAGGAAAAAAATACACTTCCTGTCAATGCTGAAATATTAAAACGATAACTAGGAAATACCTATTTTTCGTCGACAGCATTTAATACGAGTGTAGTGTGCTATTCTATATATGAAAAGTTATTAAAATGACCTTACATCTATTATATACGAAGAGATATAAATATGTTATGTAGGCAAGGTTAACAAGTTGGACTCACACAGCTTCCGTAACTCACTGCGTCACTTCCGGTCCGTCGCTTTTGTGTTGTCATGGCGGCGTTTTAAACTGACGGAAGTATCGCTCCAAAGTATAGGTACGGTACTGGATGTAATTAATTCATTCGTTACAGTTATTGTTGATTACATGTGAATAATATTTACCCATCAAAAGGCCTGTTGGTAGATGAGACATTTTCCGCTACATTTGATGAAATACTGCTGATTTTCTGTGGTAAACAGGTTGCCTGCATCTCATTGTTTTGGCTTTAGATCCCGTGAATTTTCTTAATTTATTATTAAATAGCCCGGTTTCTTAATATTTATTTTTATAGCAACATTATGAACGTAAAACACACCTGCTGTACGTAGGTGTGACAGTGGCCGTTTGTTTTGACTGGTATTTTAAGATACAGGGCTTCGAGGTCTCGCAGTGATATTCTCAAATTTAGCATTATCTCTGCAGGTATGTTACCGGCACGAAGAAGATGATGCTGCAGGAAGGAGGGCAGACGAGCTTTCGGGAACCGGGCCGCTGTGGCACTTCGGGCTCTGCCCAGAGTCGAAATGGCTTTCCCCTTCAGACGCAGGTAAGACCCAACTTTCCCATCCATCCATTGTCATAACCGCTAAGTCCCCACTGGGGTCGCGGGGGACCCGGAGCCTATCCCGGCGGGATATCAGTCGCAGGCGGGAAGCAACCCTGGGTGGGCGCCAACACACTGCAGGGCACCCAATTTTCCCGACATGTCGATTTTTTTTCTGAATTTTTGAGATGTAATGAGAAGGAACGGAGTGTCGGTGAGAAAGTCAACGACAGCTTTAATGCTACCAAGGAATGGGTTTGCCGTCTATCAGCTAATTAAATAATCAAAAACGAAATTGTAATTTTTGATGCATTAAATGGGGGTGGGGGAATGCTTATTTTGAATGACAAGCAGTGTTTTTTGACAGCGTTGTGTCTGGCTTTTACGTGCAGCTGCTCTTTAATAGATATATCCCAGCCTGCATCTCCAACCGTGTCACACAGGCAGGCCCTCCCCTGCCCATCGTGATCGAGAAGCTGGCTCCACAAAAGCAGAATGTGGAGGACATCGCTGGTAGATCCCTGCGATTCTCTGTTCTCTCTGAGGAGAGGCTGTTGGCAGCTGTTAGGCTGGCAAAGAGGGACTTGCGGCGTCTGCGTCGGGAGCCCACGAACTGCGCCTCCCTTTGGCAGCAGCCAGAGCAGCTGGTCGAGGGCTGCCATGGCCCTAAGCACCAGCAGGTACTGCAGGCCGATTTCACACCATCCAACCATCAATTTATAATGCAGGTCAGGTCAAGTGGGACCTGCAGCCTCTCTCAGGTGATGCAGGACACAGCCCTGGCCACATGCACCCACAGTCATATTCTGCGGGCACTTTAAAGACATCTGTAGAAGGTAACCAGAATGCCTGGTGGAACTTATTACCACCGATGCTTATTCACAGGTCTGGAGTGTGTAAGTGACACAGTCCTATGAGTGCAGTCCTTTGCATGGGTGCAGTATCTCTGTGCTGCTGCGTATGTGTGTTTACAATATGAAATGCTTTGTATCTTAATTGATGCATTTTCCTGCTTTGTGAACATTTTGGAAGTTTACACAGTAACTTATCTTGTAAAATAAATCCTATTCTGGTCCTGATGCCCCTAGTTTTATTTGGGTTTCAGTTGATATTCCTGCACAAATTGTCGCCAGTCTATTTCCGAAAGTGTCCGACTGAGCCTCAGTGCCACCTGCAGGATGGGGCTGTCTCTACGGGGAAGGAAAAAGCAGCCATCTCGAAGAAGAAGGTGACACGGTCTGGAGCTCGGGTGCTGGTGTACACCCCTCAGAAGATCCCGCTGTCTCCTGGCCAGTCTCCAGCAACACGTGACCCCGACCCACAGTCCAGAGAACCACAGCTCACCCGGGAGATCGGGAGACTGCAGAAGGAGCTGAGCACCTACATACAGAGGATCGAGCAGCTGTTCGATAGAGGTACTCTGCGAGGATGGGCGTGTTTGTGTTCTGTGTTCATCTCGGCGTTGCAGTAAATGGGAACTACTGTAACTGTGTGTCATCTGGGATAGTGCCGTCTAGCTGAGTGTGTGTGGTGTCAGTGTAGGTGGACCGGCAAAGGAGGAAGTGGAGCCAGAAGATGCACGACGGTTGGAAACCCGCAGGCAGGAGCAAGCTGTGAGATCAGCTCGCATCATCTACGTGCTAAAGCAGCAGGTGCGTGTACGCATGTCTGTTTGTGTTTGGGCCCACGTATGGGTGCGTGTTCACATGCGTTTGTGTTTGGGCCCACGTATGGGTGCGTGTTCACATGCGTTTGTGTTTGGGCCCACGTATGGGTGCGTGTTCACATGCGTTTGTGTTTGGGCCCACGTATGGGTGCGTGTTCACACGCGTCTGTGTTTGCATGCATTGGTGTGTCTGCCACTCTGCACTGACCTCCCAGCCTATTTCAGATGGTATGAGCTGAATTCCCCCGTCTCCCCAGGTAAAGGAGATTCAGGAGGATCTGGAAAAGCTTTGTTCGCAGAAGATAAAGCATTCAAAAAAAGTGAGGGTCTCGTTTGCATGCCGATTCTGCCCTGACAAACAGGGGCTGCTGTATTATACTGAGGGCCCCAGGTGGGGCATTTGGCCCTTAGAATTATGAGGTAATCTGTGTTTGTTGGAGATACCAATTAGATATGTGGGGGGCCTCGAGATGCCCCTAATAGGCCCCAGGGTGTAAGACAGTTGGTCGTTTTATGTGTAACTCTGCTCCCTTTTTCTCCGGTACCCTCCCCCTCCCCCACCATATAACAGTCAACAGCAATGGACCGGCTGGCAGCCGCTCACAGAGGGGCGGTACGAGCCATACAGGCCTTTGTCACTCAGCTGTCGGACCAATCAGAGAGCGGGATGCCCTCCCATTACAAGGAGCTGGGCCAGCTGATTCGCCAGCTGTCCCTGTGCTCTGCCAAGATGGAGGCAAGGCAGGGCTCAGCCGTCCCTGAGACCGCCATTGACATTCTGCAGAGGCTTGAGGTCAGATGGATGTGTGTTTAATGCGTCCTTCACGTATTAATCTATAATTGGCGATCAGCATAGTGGCATGGGTGTGGTGTGGAGATGCAGCTGTGTGACAGGGCGCCCTCTGTGCCGTCGTGCTCCACGTTCATGTAGGCCCTGGACTCGGCGCTCAGCAGGCAGGAGAAGCTGGTGAATAAGAGCAGCTGCCCAGGTGGACGGAAGGCACCCTACGCCTCACGGCATAGCGGCTCACCTCCCCGGCAGCCCCCCCAGCCCAGCGTCCCGAGGAAGGTCCGGCGAGGTGAGCGTGTGACTCCCCCTTAGCAGGCCTGCTGTGTTTGTTGTGATTTCAGTGCCGGAGGATTTGTACCTGTGGATATCTTATCCTGAGCACCATACAGATTGCAGAATTCTGCCAGGAATCTTGGAGCCTGGCTTTACTGTCTCTCGCTCAGAGACCCCTTCAGGTTCCCCCCTTTGATAGATACCCACGTCTGTGCCTCCTCTTATCAGACAGGAAGGCTGCTGCCTCTCGACTCCAAAACTGCGAGCCCCCCAACCCGGTCCGTCAGCAGGTGCTCAGGGCAGGGCTGGAAAGGCTGATACGTGCGGGAAGGCTTGGGGAGCAGCAGGCAGGGCAGGGGGAGGAGCCTCGGGCCCCCCCCCGCCCCCAAGGGGTCCTCCTGCCTGAAAGGAGCCAGGTAAGCAGTGAGTGTCAGACTGATCGTAGCATGTTATTCACTATTATCAGTCTGCTATCCTCGTGCAAACAGGCGATTCACTTTCCCACTGGTAAGTGTTTTGGTCCCTGTTGGGGTGAATCGGGTTGAGTGTGCATGCATGTGTCTCCCGTGTGCAGAGAGGGCCGCCCCGCACCGGCGCTTTTCAGCAACCCACCGTGTCGTCCCGCCTGAAGGTGAGCCAGCCTCCCCAGAGAGGGGGCACCATCCCCTGGGTACCCGCGTCCCCCCATGCCTCACCCCCCCGCAGGTATGTTGAGTCCTTGTGCTTCACCATGGTGCCATGAGAGGCATTCGTTGTGGAGGTGTCCTTGTGGGGACTTTCTTCCTGACACGACCCTGCTCCCCCCCAGGACTGTGAGGAATTCCCTGGAGCCTCGCTGCCTTTTCTCTGCGCCCCCACCCGCGTCGGGCCCCGTGGGCCAGGGCGTCATCCTGGAGGAAGGGGCCACACAGCGGGAGCCAGGCCTGGGCCCCAATGAGATGCGGCAGGCCCAAGCTGAAGCCCTCAGGTCAGCCCCCCCAGCCTGTCAGTATGTGTCCTACGTCCCTGGGCCCCACCTGCCCCTCACCCTGCCCTGCAACATGAGTGACTCTGCACCGAGTAACTACACAGAATGTCATGTAAGTGGAGGGTCATGCATGTGGTCTGTGGTCATGATCTCCCCTCGTGGCTGCTGTTGTGGGACAGGGAGGCCTGGCTGGACAGGGAGACGACACGGAGACTGCGAGAGCTGCAGCGGCCGAGCACAGAGGAGGCTGAGTTCAAGCACAGGTACCCTCCCCATGCCCGCCCCCCGTATGTTTGCATTTCTCAGCAGTTCTGTGTGTGTTTCTGTCTCCATGTGTGTCTGTGTGTTTCTGTCTGTCTGTCTCCGTGTGTGTCTGTGTGTTTCTGTCTGTCTGTCTCCGTGTGTGTCTGTGTGTTTGTCTGTCTGTTTCTGTCCGTGTGTGTCTGTGTGTTTGTCTGTCTGTTTCTGTCTCTCTGTCTCCGTGTGTTTGTCTGTTTCTGTCTCTCTGTCTCCGTGTGTTTGTCTGTCTGTTTCTGTCCGTGTGTGTCTGTGTGTTTGTCTGTCT
>JABFDZ020000040.1:19971541-19995049 GCA_019775955.2 Pollimyrus isidori | reverse complement strand
CCTTTAACCCTGCCCTGTGGGATATATGTGGGTTCTGTCCTCAGTGTGTTAGTTTAGGTATCATCCTGGGGGCTGGGAAGCAGAAAATAGCAGCAGGGGCCAATCTCATTGCTTACTACTGCATCGGCCTGCCGCTGGGCATCTTGCTCATGTTCAAGGCCGGCCTCCAAGTGCCCGGTATGCCCTGCCCTTTGTCTCTCACTGAGCCGTCAGTAAAGCCACCTGCCTCTTCGCTGTGACCCCCTGTGACCCCTGTCCCCTATGACCCCCGACAGGCATGTGGCTGGGACTGCTTATCTGCGTCATGCTGCTGTCCAGTTTTTTTATCTATGTTCTCATCTTCAAGTTCAACTGGGTGAAAATCACAGAGGAGGTAGGACCCCCCAGGCCCCTCCGACCTCAGGGTGTCAGCTGACACACAGCTGCATCCATTATGTAATTTTATGGAAACTTTGTGGAAAAAAAGCCAGATTTGGCCCGAAAGGAGCCGCACTCTTTATCTTCAGGCCAAGGCGCGTGCTGGGAAAAATGCTGGAAACAGGAGGCTGGACAGGAGCATGGACAGGGGGCTGGCTGACGGCGTAATCCAAGACAGCTGTACTATCCCTGAAGACGGCCACATGGTGAGGGATGCCCCCCATTCTGGTCTCTTACAGTGAGGTCACTCCCTGAAGCGTGCAGTGTGCACACTTACCTGTGTGCTGTTACCTTCAGATACTGTCAGCGACACCTGCAGGCCAAACAAATGGCTACATCGCCGTGACGAACCAGGAACAGGGTGTGGCAGGGGTGGGGCCAGAGGACAGGGGCCCCGCAGGCATCCTCTCTGTCTCTCAGCTGCTTCTCCGCAGGGGTTTGACTCTGCTGGCTGCCCTCCTGATACTTGCTGCTGGACTGACCGTCTATCTCACGGTGCCAGCCCCACTGCTGCTCCTGGAGAGCAATCTCACTCTGGCAGCAGAAAACATCTCCGCTCCCACCGTGCTACTGAACCCCACAATGTTTACTTAGAGCAGGAGTTACTGCCGGTGCCCTCTGGTGGACAGAGTTCACAGTGCAGACACACACTTCATCGAAGCATAACTTCACACCAGTCCAGGAATTCATGTCAATAAATTGAATGACTCAGAGATGTGTCAGTTTTAAATTTAAAGTGCGCTATATTTAGTCCTTCTACATTTTTATGGCTTTATCTAATTGCTGTATTGTTGTTAATCGCATAATTATTACTGCCAGGGGCCAGTTCCACAAAGCAGGCTTTCATGCTTAGCTGGACAACTTGTTGGATTTAAGGTAGTCTGGGTTAAATATAAGTGAACAAAGATAAAGTCCATTTAACCCAGTCCATTTTTTACCTTAAATCTGACAACTTATCTGGCTAAGCAAGTAATCCTGCTCCCTGAAACAGGCCCTAGAAGACACCATGGCTTTTGTGCCTGTTAAAATTCATTGGACTGTCATTGTACCTCATACAGATATTTTTCCTGATTTGAAACAATGTGTTTTTGAATAGTTGAACCATGCGTCATGTGTCAGGTGTCGATTGATTATATCTTAGCTCATCTTAATTGTAGGGTATCATCCGCTCACAAAGAAGCTGTCCTATTCTCAGCATGTTCCCTGCATTCTCTGCTTGGTTTGTTATGTGCAAAACACTGGAAAACTGAGGCAAACGGCTTTTGAGCTTCCAAATGCTGCCTCTGGCTTTTTCCTCATTAAAGTTTTCAGAGGATAAACCCTCCCACTTTATTTTAACTTGGATACCATTTCCAGTAGATCATCAATAAGATCCAAAGGCATGTAATTATCATATGTGTCCTCCAGGCTGGACAGTCAGCATGGCCATTCTGTGTCATCACAAAAGCAAAGATTGAAGGCCATTTATTAATTTCTTGCTTGAAGGAATAGGTCATTGAAAAACTCACTGGTTAAACTGGGTTAGTGAATAGATGACAAAGTGCCTGAAAAGCAGTGTGAGTGGGTGTGAGGAGAAGCGATCCAGGCGGCCCGGGCATCGCACAGTTATGTACTCCCTGCCAACCCAAGGTAACATTTCATCAGGGGGCTCAGAATTTCTAGGTGTCCCCCTTCGTTAGCAGTTATTCACAGCCCACTGGCCAACCACTAGCTTACCCTGATCCATCCAATCACCTTGAGGCATTTAGGTAGGGTCACCTGAGTTTGGCACGTTCTCCTTAAGCATTGGCTTTTGGTCTGGGTTGGACCTTCTTAGGGTTCAGGTGGTGCTTTGTGTAGTAGCTGGTCTCCTTTTAGACCCTCAGACAGCACCTCCCCACTAAGTTTGACATCATGTAACACATCAGTACATCACCAGCACACGGAACAATCCATGTCACTGAGGTGAGCAGCACAGTTTAACATCCAACTGAACCCAACAGCACTGTTTGCTGGCCAAGTGGGTCAGTCCCCTGTGCTAAACACCTGTGTCCTCAGTTTAGGGAATCACATTCCCGGCAGTGACCTCATATCTGTAGTTTGCTGATTATTGCTAAAATTACACTAGTTGCCAAATTGTGAAAACACTCCCAGATTGCAGAACTTTATTCCACAAATTTGGCCACTAGCGTACATGCATGTGTCTTCTAACCATTTATCCTGGGCAGGGTCACTGGGTAGCGCCGCATGCCGACACAGAAGTGCCCATTAACTGTAGGGCTTATACACTGTAAGCCATTCAGAGGCACCATTCAGCCTAACTGTGTGTCTTTGGCCTGTGCAAAAAAACCTGCCCAATAAACATGGAGCAGAAGGTTTAAACCCTCGAAGCTGGAAACGTGAGTTGACGCCAGCGGTTGCTACGCCCCATGCATCTAATTCTAAAACTGAATTAGTGATTAATGATCTGCTCATTACTGGGATTAGCCAAAAGTGTGAGGAGCATCGCTACAGGCAGCTACTAGCATATTCTTTCAGACAACTGCAGCAAATGTCATCATACAGTTATAGGCACTGTACATGCACTGCTATCACATGCTACTATCACCCAGTTAGCAAACCTGTGAGCTAGCAGCCTCCTGTTTACACTGGGCGGTTTGGACTTGTTATCCACTCGCGAATGCACTTGGTGCGGAAACAAAGTAATCACAGCCCACTGTTGTAACCCTGATTGGTTTTCCCATCATCTTCCTAATAGTCGGCTGATGAGAGATAGCATTTAATTAGCAATTCACATCCTCCAGGAACAAGGACCTGCTGTGGATGCTCATTGTGTAGCAGTAAATGCAATCACATCATTATTCCATTACTGCAGTCTAGCAAGTGTGATTTCTCTGCAATCATGCTAGTTCCATTATACAGAGGAGCTAAACATTTCGCATCATCCCAGGATTCTGATAGGATCATGGTGAACTTGAGCTTGCTTTAATATTTCTGTTTTTGTCTGTTTGCTAGTTTCCCCTGCCTCTCCCTGAGGACCATGTGCAATATTGATGAGGACAGAATGTGTGCAGTCGCCGAACATAAAGTCACTGTGTAGGAAAGTGCATAATTGTGGATTTCGTGAGAACAGTGTGAAGCAATTGTAAACTAAAGTAAGCAAAGAAGAGGTAAATGCATTGTGTTCTGATAGCTCTTCATAAGACAAAAGCAACCAAAATGTTCATCTCATATATCGAGAAAGCATGATCTGTGCTAAAAGTGTACAGCAGGAAAAACTTCAATGTAATCTGTTAGGGTGTGTTTGGAGCCCACTTGAGGTTTTTGTAAGTAGCATCAGTAAGGTTCCCATAACCACCAAGTAAATGTTCTACAGCTATCGCACTGTGGGCGCAGTGGTGCGTCTGAGGCTAGGCGTCCGTACCAGCAATCGGAAGATTACTGGTTTGAATCCCGTGAATGCCAGGAGTAATCTTACTGTGCTAGAACCCTTGAGCAAAGGCCCTTATCCTGCAATTGCTTCATCCTGGGTATGACATAAATCTACATCCAGCCCTGCAAGGAGGTCCTCCAACTTCAAGGGAGATTTGAGGGTTGGTGGCAGGATTGGCACTCCAGCCCACAGGAAAAAATCTTCGGCTGCACTCAGTTTGTTCTGTGGTGGGTGCAGCAGCAGACGCTCCTTACCCCTCTCGCAATATGCTCTATAGGTAGGCGTTCCATCGTAATAAAATCTAAGAGCAGCAACCATGTCACAAAGCCAACTGGACAGAAGCTACACATTTTTATTTTACAGAGAAATTGAAAAACAACAAAACAGGCAATTTAACTTTCAAACAAATCATAAGAGGATCTGTCTGTCCTTAACCTCCATGCTCCCTCTGGTTCTTCACTCTTTCCTCTCCACACATTGGGGGGGGGGGGGAGAATCGGAAAAATGGGAAAAAGGGAGGAGTACCCTCCAATGTAAATCAGTCAGACTGCTTTATCCCACCCCTGCTGGTCACATGTCAGCTTGCACTGGCTTAACCCAGTGTGGTTGGCATCACAGGGCCCCACCCACCACATCTTTCAAGGCTTCTTTCCTCTCATCCTAAAGGCACGGGGTCTTTCACTTGGGGGCGGAGCCACTGTGTTGCTGCTGCTGCTGCTGCTCCGCCAAGGCCTGCTGCAGCCGCATGCGCTTGCGTGAGTAATGCTGCCAGTGCAGGAGCTGCTGCTCGTCTATGAATTTAGCGCACTGAGCGTTCACCAGCTCCTTGCGGAAGTGTTCGTATTGCAGCAGCTCCAACATGTGCAGACTCTGGGGGTACCTGTTGGTGATGCAGAGAGAGGGAGCAGAATGCTGTTAAGTAACATGCTATTTAGGGAAGATGGTGGTGCAGAGGGCAGTGCTGTCGTTCAGCAACCAGACAGTTGCTGGTTCGAGCCCCGCCCGATGACCCCATCGAAGTGTCCTTGAGCAAGACACTGAACCCCAAATTGCTCCCGGTGTGCAGGTTGGCGCCCTGCGTGGCAGCCTTCACCACCGGTGTGTGGATGGGTGAATGTGAGGCATAAAAATTGTAAAGCGCTTTGAGTACTCGGAAGAGTAGAAAAGCACTATATAAATGCAGTCCATTTACCATTTACCATTTATTAAAGAATCAGCTCAATTGCCCAACAATATGCGATGAACGCCACTTACTTCAGGTACTTGGCGTATTCAGGGTCCTTCCAGTACAAGAGATACTTAAGGTAGTTCACAAATGGCTTCTCTCGCAGGTAGCCCCGCTGTGCTAAAACTGAAATGAAAACAAAAACATCAATTTAAAAATTCAGTCAGAAAAAATACAGTAAATGCATGTGAGTATTTTGTGGACCGTTACTTACTCAACGCCAAATGATGGCATTAATTTTCCAGATGTGAACAGTAGCCCAACAGTCTGACACTTTAACTAATCAGACTTTGAAGCAGTTTGACCATAGACGGACAGTTCAGAAAATAAAAGTCCAACGCTTTGCTTCAACCATCCATTTGAACATAAAGACTCACAGAGTACTTAACTGGGCGGTTGAAACAAAATCTTGATCTGGATTTTTACTGTCTGGTCCAGAAATGTCTACCTCTAGGTCTGACTAACAAAGAGGTGGACAGATCAGCGAAGCGTTATACGTACAGTTGAGGTAATTGGGGTTGGCGAGACACTGGACGAACTCGAGCTCCGACTGGAAGCGGGTCTTCGCCTGCTCTTCTGTACGAGGAAGACAGTGACGGTCACAAACATCATACATGTATGAATACTTGCAGCAGGCAAAAACCCTTCTAGTCGCATAGTCTATAAGGCAATCCTTGGAGTTCATTGCCAGGTATCGCGAACCACTAAGGTTCAAACGCAAACAGATAATTATGACAGATAATAACACAAACCTGTTTCCATTACCCCGGCCATAGACAGCAACTTTAGAGTGGATAGTCAATTATAAAAAATGATTACAAAAGGTTGTGGAAAAATTACTGAATGCTGAAGATTCAGGCGTGATCAGATTATTCAAAACACAGGATTAAAGAACATGACAAAAGAGAACGATCATTTACGCCACCATTTTCCCGGAAAAATAAACTATCAGTGTAGAGCGGCGTTTTGGGAAGCAGGGATTTGATTGGCTAGAAGGCGGCGCACGGAGTCTTGTGATTGGTCTCGTGAAACGTGATTTCAAATGCAATCTCTCGCGAAACCCTGTAAATGCCACGAGACTTTTCGCCGGTCGCATGTGTTTCCATGTGTGGCCATCGGGGGGAGCCTGTCGATTGATGATTTTGATGGACCTGCGGCGCACAAAAAATACTCGCGCATCTCAAGTTGTGGTAAGAACTTGGAGTAGCATGACAAACCTGTCCGGGATCTACAATAATATGTAATTTCATCCATTTTCCCCAGTGGCAAAATTCAATTCACTAGGAAGCGCGGGAAGCCGTGTAGGTGATATTTTCTGGATGCGCTCTTAAACAAATTCTGGAAGCAAGCTCATGTTTGTGTTTTTTTAAAAACGTTATTAATCTAATTAGCATATTGAATTTTACTGTGTAATGTTCCCCTAAAAGTTGGTGGAATGACGAGAAAGGGAAAAACAAAATTCATATTATTCAAAAAAATATCAGTAAATATTTCAATCGTGACATATGTAACGTATAGTGAGTAAGCCTTGTGGGAAATTGGTAACGTTTGTATCCACTGTACAAGGATGCCGGTGAGTTCTCATACAGCTCACTTCATTCTGGGTCAAAACACCCAATCAGACATGAACTTTTCATTTCATTCACAGGATGTACTGATGAGGTCTTCCACGGGGAGTCATTTTTCATGGCTTTCCATTGTTGCTTTGTCATAAGGTCGATTGTTATCTAAGGTTGTTACCGTTTTACTCTTACAAGTCTGCATATATTACTGGAGTAATTCAAGTGAAACACATTTTCAGGGTCCGGATTGGCTAACTGTCCAACTCCCCCCACCCTTATGTTTTAGCCACTACATCTGCATAAGTGAAATCTGTTTCTGGGAAGAACATGTGTGTAACACCAGATGCAATCATATTTCACAAAATATTTTAAAATGCTCACCAGACACTACATCCTGAAGACTCTGTGCAACTGGATAGTTGGGTAGGTCGTGACCCATGTTTTTCACAAACTGCAACAGGCAGAACACTGTAATCACTTTTGTTAAGACACTTAAATGCTTAAACACTCGGTGACATAGGAGATAATGTGCGTGTATCTATTCCTGTGGAGCAATGGCTGTTCTGACTTGCATTACAGGGCAGGGAGCGGCTTCATAATTACTTATTGCTCCCTCTGGGGAAACACCAAGTGCCAGTGAGCGGGCAGTGATGCTCACCGCAGCTCCTCTGTAAGTCATGCGGGCTGTGATTGTATCACTATACCGAAGCAGGCTGTGTGGGCAAACTCAAGGGGAGGTATCCCACCCATTGTCATCCAGCCTTCCCCTTGACCTGCATTTCCTCTTTGATGGACCATAACCTAGTTATGGCCTTCAGAGAGTTAGAACATTTTAGAGGTGTGGGATGGCCATCGGTGCTGTGAACACCTAGAAGACTCTAACAGCAGAGAAATGGATACATAGGTCCATGTTCTGGATGTGAGATCTGGAAATAGAACCCGCTGAGCACCCAAGGTTTAAGAAGGCTAGCTGGAGCAGGGGAGTGGTGGTCACTGTTGAGGATGTGTGAGCTGGCTGTTGACGAACGCTTGTCGTGGCGTCTTGAGTGTATGATTGCAGGCTGTGTCTGGACCACAGGGAGGGAGTGTTGTGCCCTGACATCCCCAAGACCAACTGAAGAAGGGTTCAAAGTCTTAGTGACGGCTTCGTGTCACATCATCTCGGGAGGCAGCACTCTGAAGCAAACAGACGGTGACTCGTGGCTCTACCTGGGCTCGTGTTCTGACCTCTATGGTTGTGTCACTCCTACACGCCGACACATGGTCAAGCCACAGGCAGCTGGGGGGGGGGGGGACTGCCGTGGTTCTTTGGTATAATGTAAGTTTAGTCATGAGTGTCCAGGGGTTGTCAGCAGAATTTCACGTTGGGAAATAATGTGCAAGTAAATGCCACACCTCTACAAACAACGTATTTCTTTAATCAAACTAAATCTTGGGGGAATTTAGTTGTTTTTAGACATGTTCCTGGTGGGGGTCAGATGCTTCGTCAAGCTGCTGGTACTTCAGAAGGTGTTGCCCTAGGCGGCAGCCTGTGTCACCTAAAGGTTTCACCTGCATCGAGGAGAAATCAAAATATTTCCTTCTTAACTTGTAGCGGATTTGTAACAAACTGTACCAATTGCATCAAGATAATCTGTTAGGACATTGAATTTAAAGGTTTAATTACAAAATTGTTAAATAAATATGCATACAGTATGTGCAATTTAGTTACTTAACCATTTTTTCTCTCTCATTTGTTCTGAAGTTTTAAAGGTGAAATTCCAGCAGTAACAGGTTCCTTTATAATGGGCAACAAGAGAATTGAACTTAAAATATGGCCAGGTTGCCTTTGCCTTAAGGTGGAGAGAAACTACATCAATGAATTTCAGACTACAGTGAGTTTTTGGTGTTGCCCTCTCTCCTTTAGGCTTAGGTGTAACCCGGTGTAGTTTGCAGTGCACAGACCCATTTTGGGTAGTTTTTGTGTGTGTGTGTCTTGTCCGGCAGCTTTAGCAAGCAGAATAATGGTCTGAATGCACCGCTGGGTCAGACATATTTGCTTTAACATGAGGGGCTTTATAAACTCAGTATAGGCCCCTCATGTTGCTCAATCTCTTTATTTTATTTTATTTTATTTTATTTACTTACCTCATTATTTAGAAAATATTCCAGTTGCTGAGCTGCCCAGAATGGAGGGATAGGTCAAGGAGGAAAATGAGTGAAGGAAAGAGGTAGGGAGAGAGATTAAAATGGAGAAAAGAGAAGAAGAAAAAAGAAAGAAACAAAAGGGGGGAGTACAGTGGTGGGGGGAGGCTAAGAAAGACAGGAGTAACGTAAAAAGCACACATCACAGTAAGAAAAAAAAGCAATTGAAATAGAGCCAGAAACCCAAGACACAACCAGAAACCAAGAAAATAAAACAGATAAACAGACATACAAAACTGCTGCGTGTGCTTGGAAGGGAGTGTGGAAGGGTATCTGCAGGTATGTTCATCTGCGTGGGGGAGGTGTGTGAACACGTGCGCCTGTGAATTTCTCTATGGAATGTCCTGATAGCGAGGGCGGGGGGCCGCAACCCCACCCCAGAAGAACCAGAGGCTGGAGTGGATGGGCTTGTGTCTTTCTATACTGAGTAAATTATTTTTTGATTTCCAGTTCATGAAGATTGGGATATAGCAATTAAACCAGATGATAGATCCTCACATGTCCTTTGCCAGAACTTGGGTGCAGTACCATATGGCATGCCTGTGGAGAAGGCCCATTTGGAACATCCTTTGTCCTGTATAATGAGTTCAATGCAGAGTTTTGTATTGTATAAGCTGTAAGTTGGGGTTTTTAGTCATTTTGAAGGTGTTTAAACATATTTCTTTCCAAAAGTTTTGATCTGGATCGATGGACAGATCTTGCTCCCATTTTGAGATTGGAAGGGAACTTGAGTCATCCATTTTTGACAATAATTTGGGGCTAGAAAGATTTAAAAATTCTAGCACCTTTGGAGGTATTTTTAAGTTAAACTGATTAAAATTGAACCTTGCCTGAATAATGGACTTCAGTTGCTGGTACTCATGAAATTTACTGCTGCTAATTCTGTATTTTGAGACTAGTTCGTTGAATGAAATCAATTTCCTGTTTTGAATAACATGTTCTAGATTTTTAATCCCTTTATCATGCCATAAGGCAAAGTTCAATGTTATCTTTTTTTGGTCAATATCTGGATTGTTCCAAATGGGAGTTATTTTGCAGGGGATAAGTGGAGACATACTTATTTTAAAAAATTCCCACAGGCTATTAATGAGGTGTTAATACTAAAGTTCTTAAAACACTTGTAATGCTTAATGGTCAGACAAGGTGCAAATCTGACAATTTTACTACTCCGCAGATTGCTTGTTCTAAGTCCAGCCATGGACTATCTACTGGGCTTGATTTGATCCAATTTGATATATACTGCAGTCTGTTGGCTAAGAAGTAGTGAGAGAAACTTGGTAGCTCTAGACCCCCATTACCTTTGACTTTTTGCAGAGTTTTCAAGCTTATTCGTGATGGTTTGTTCTTCCATAAAAATGACAAGATGCTCGAGTCTAGTGATTTAGACCAAGCCATGGAGGGTTTATTAGGGATCATTGAGAACAAGTAATTGATTTTATGCAGGACCATAATTTTAATGGTGGCAACTCTTCCAATGAGATTTCCACCGCACAAGATGTTCCACCTTTTTTAACAAAGGAATATGATTCATCTGTACTAGATGTGAGAGCCTGGTGGAAAAATGTATGCCTAAGTATCTAAGATTACCTGACTGTAAAGGAGTAGTAGTTGTGTTTGGAAACTACAATTCAAATGCAAAACTATTGATTTGCTCCAGTTGACGGAGTAGTATAATATGGATGAGAACTTGTCTATAAGTGAAATTGTCTTCAGAAGAGAGGTTGGTGAATTCCTAAGAAAAAGTAATACGTCATCTGCATAAAGGCTTTTCTTAAGGTCTGTTTTTTTGTGTTTGAATTCCTTTAATATCTACATTTTGTCTGATTGCTGCTGCTAGTGACTCAATGAAAATAACAAAAAGCGAAAGAGAGAGCGGGCAGACTTGTCTAGTGCCACTCTGCAAACGGAAGCTTTGGGAAATTAATTCATTTGTCCTAACACATGCATTTGGGAAGTGTTTTAATCCGTTTTATGAAGGGTGACCCAAATCCAAATTTGTGTAGAACTGCAAATAGAAATGTCCAGTTGGCTTTGTCAAAGGCTTTCTCCACATCTAGAGAGAGAACTGTGGTTTCTAATTTGTTAATGGAGCAGTAGTCTATAACATCTATTAATCTACAGGTATTATTGGCTGAGTGTCTACCCTTGATAAAACCTGTTTGATCAGGATGTATAAGGAATGGCGTGACTTTTTCTAATCTTTTCGTAAGAACTTTGTTACGTAAGATCTACGTTTATCAATGAGATTGGGTGGTAGCTGGATGTTAGTGTTGGGTTTTTACCAGGTTTTAAAAGCAGGCTAATGTTGGCAGAGTTAGTGTTTAAAGATAGCGTGTGACCGCTCTCAATTTCAGTAGCCATTCGGATAAAAACGGGTGCTGGCGTTGGCCAAAATACTTTGTAGAATTCTGCTGGGAAACCATCTGGACCTGGAGCCTTACTGTTTTGTAGAAATTGCATGGCTACATTGAATTCAGATATTGATAGTGTAGAGTCTAAAACCCTAATTTGTTCATCATTTAGTTTTGGCAGATTTATATTCCTAAGAAAATTGTTGATGTCATCATCAGGTGGATTATTCTGTGATGAGTATAAAGCTTTATAAAATTCTTTAAAGGATTTATTAATTTGTTCCGGATCATGAGTTACATTCCCCGTCGAGTCTTTAATAGAACAGATTGTTGTTTTTTCTTTATTGAGATTTAACTGGTTAGCAAGGAATTCCCCAGATTTATTGCCTTGGATATAGGTGTGATTGTTAGGGCAGTCGCTGCAGGGCAGGGAAGTCAGCTGCTCTTAGACTGTCTGTCCGTAAAATGACAGTCTGCACTAATTATGTGATCACAAGTACTTCATGGTTCTATTTCTTATACTCAGATAGGCAGGCACATATTCAGTTCACCGTAAGACATTCAGACGTAAAATGTGTATTTTTTGACACCCGGGTACATTTGTAAACGGTGTTTAAGGTTGATAAATGTCTCTGAAACACTGCGCATAACTGAGAGGGATTAAAGGAGCACAGAAATCAAAACACAACAGATACGTTCAGTCGCCACCATTATTCTGTGCAGGGAGCGGAAACAGGCAAAGGACACGGGGGATGCAGGGACCAGCGTGAGAAACGCAGAGAAACCTTCCGGCTGGTTGCCGGTGAGTTCATGATGCAGGATGTGGGATGCTTATGAACCTCAGTCCTGCTGTCATCCGAACGGGGTATTTTCTAAACCGGGGGGGTTGGTTAAGGAAAAGCTCTTGAACCAAGTCACACAGGACCCTGCCCCCCAGGACTGGAGTTTGACACCCCCGGTCTAAACTATTCAACTTCATACAGAGTCATTTATAAAAATACAATAGCAAATAATTGTGGGATTCACTCATCCTGAGGACAAGCGTCAGTGTTGAACTCCTTGTATCCTCATGACTAGTGTGCTTGATCACTGTACTGCCTCCTTGCCCATTGCAGTGTTGGGGAATATATGTGCACCCCACCTCCTGCCTCAGCAAATTCAACCCCACACGATATCAAACTTCTTCAGATGCCCCAGCTTTAACGCACCTCCAGACAATGACATGGTCATCTGAAATTTTTATTCATTATTATCAATAAAAGGTGCTGGGTGACTGGTTATGAAAGGTATAGTTGTGATTAATGACATATACAGTGGTACCTTGGTTTGCGAGCATCATTTGTTCCAGAAACCTGCTCGCAATCCTAAGCACTCGTAAATCAAAGCAAATTTTCCCATTAGATGATTCGTTCCACAGCCCAAAAATATTCATATAAAAATGATTAGTACAAAATATACAGTAAAAATATATAAAACAAATTAACCTGCACTTTACCTTTGAAAAGAATCGTGGATGGTGTGAGGGAGACGAGAGAGAGGAGAGCAGAAGAGGAGAGGAAGAGGGTTATTTTGTAGGACAACTTTCACTATAACTAACAGAATCACTGCTATCTGTTGGCTCACTGGAATCTTTTTCTTTTTGTGAGGCTTTAACAAGGCACCTATCCAATGACAGCTGCTTTTGCCTCCTTTTCAATTTTGCGGAAATGTGACATTACATTGTCGTTAAACAGATTCATCCCTTGCACTGCTATACCTTTATTCGGGTGGTGCTTTTCTGCTAAATTTTTACTATACGAGTAAGGCATGCTGACTGAGACCGAGCGTGGGTGACGATTACCCACAATCCTGTAGCGAGAGAGAGAGAGAGCGAGAGAGAGGAGAACCATCGGGTCAGTTGTGATCATGTGACGCTTGGCAGACAAAGTGTATACATAATACTCGTATTGTGAGACCTCACTCATTTACCAAGTTAAAACTTATTTAAAATTTTTGCTTGTCTTCCAAAACACTCGCAAACCAAGTTACTCGCAACCCAAGGTTTTACTGTATTTTTTTTAGGTTGCCATGTGATTGTTTGGTTCCCCCCAGAATCCCAGATATCAGAGTATAATCATATATTTACAAAAAATCTATAACAGGCGCACTTGAAGTCTTTCAGTAAATTAAGAGACTTTCAAAAGTGCATAAGGATATAACGTCCGGCCAGAAGATGATCCTCCCGATGAGTGCGATGCAAACACAGGTTGCTGACAAGATGGATGATGTTTGAATGCATTTAGTGGAGTTCGGCTACCACAGCCACATCAGAGCAAAGCAGCCTGCTCAAGTTTGGGCTTCAGACTGCATGGAGGTCCAAGTTGGTGGAACAGAGAAGTTGTCTGCAGCTCATGCAGAGGCACATCTCTGTAGTGCCCCTGCAGGTCAGCTGTGGTACTGTAGAAGCCCCATTGCGGTCCTCGACCGCTCGCGGAAGCAGCCCTCTGCTGGCCTTCACACCCTTGTGCTGTTGGCCCAGGCCGGAAAGGTGTCCAGCTGGAACATAGCCTTTCCCCAGGTGTTGATGGCCAGCGTGATGCAGAAGAGGCCAATGATGTTCATGACCACGCCCACCTTGGCCTGAAGGATGGAGCTTCCTGTTAGCCTGCTAGTTCCTGGAGTGCCCACACAACATCCTTTTTCACATTCTTGATTACATTACAGGTTAGTCCTGCTTATTTCTACAGCTTGTTAACATTGCTGTTATAAAATCAGGCAAATTTACCTGTTTCTTTATTTCAAGCATTCTACATCAGGGGCTGTTCTGGGGCAGAGAACAATGGGTACAAGGTCTCATCTGTAATATGTGTGTGCATGTGGGATGGTCACTTACCATGTCTGATACCTTCAGGTAGCCATAGGAGAAGACGATGGCATTAGGGGGTGTGGCCACAGGTAGCATGAAGGCGAATGAGGCGCTGAGAGTACAAGGTACCATGACATAGAGTGGGTTCACTCCTATGGACTGAGACTGTAACACACAGACAGCCGGGTGACTCCTAACGACTGAGGTTGTCTCAGACATACACATCAGCAAACTTATTTTAGCACAGTTTCAATGTGTTTTCGAAAGAATTTTGCAGGTATTATTTCCTGATAATTGCTGATTTGATTTACACATGGGTGTAATGATGTAAGTCGTAGGATTTAGTGTGAATCAGATTTCACCTGCAGGACAAATTCACGCTTAGGCATTTTTAATGTTAGATGGCTGTTTTGAGTGGTGTTTGTTGAGGGACTTCTCACTACATTACTGTCATGTAAACTCTGAGCTCTGCAGGTCTGTCAATGATCACACAGCATTTTGTACGCAATACCCAGTTTACAAACAAATCATTCAGCTGGCTAAACATACATTTACGTTTTATGGATAATGATCGTGTTAAAACGCCTATACTAAGACCATCACACGATCACAGAGTTGTGGCATAATTCCAGGTCTCCGAGCCGCTTCCCTCTCTCTTGCTGGGCTGTTGAAAAGATTCATAAGTGTGACTCCCAGTTTAAACCAGAATAGCAAATGGACATGCTTCCCCAGGGGCTTGAACCTCCACACATTCATGCATTCGTTCTTAGATTAAAAAAAGAATTCTCTATACACATGTACAAAAAGGCGGCCATTTTGTAACTAAGAACTCCCCCCGTGAGTGCATCCAAGCGCTCAGCTCCTCCAATTTGTATTTCGATCACTGAGTTTCTCTCTCTCTTTCCTTTCTCTCTTGCTCGATGCGTAACAAAGGTGTCATACCAACTGCTGTGCTGAAATTAATCCCCCCCCTTCTGAATGGTTGTGCCCTGGCACACTGAGAAGGCTGTCGCCGGTGCCATCTGAGCCCCTCTCTGCCTGGCACCATGGGGGAGGGCCTCCGCACCATTCAGCCCTGCGGGGGCACATAATTTGGCCAGTGCAGAACGTGGCTTCGGGCCAGTGGGAACTGGGTGCAGTTCTGACCCACCCTGCCTTTCTGTTCTAGGCGTAGCTTGGAGTGGATGGACGTCTCACTCTGGTACTGATCTGCTGTAGATCAAGAGGTCTGCATGCTGAGCTGCTTTTGAATGGCTGTGTTGTTTCTCCTGGCTACGATCCTGTCCCAACTGCATTCCACAGGGAAACGCCGAGGCCAGTCTATTGCTGGGATGCTGCTTGACACAGCATCAACTGACAGGCGCTGATGTCGGCCCAAAAGCCGGCCGTAGGGCTACTTTTACTGTAACCGGTACAGTTTTATGTTGAAGTCTATGAATATGCACAGATTTTTGTTAATAAATCCTACGCTGAATCGATGATAAATATAAAGTGGAACCCGGCACGATTTCTAACACGATAGCTCTCATGGAGCATGAAAGATATCGTTAAAAAATGGCCCCTGTCGACATGGTGGTTCTCCAGGTCGCCCCGGGTCTTTAACACCCCCATCCACCTGCTTCCGTGTCAAAATAAGAGACCTCATCCACATGCCGCCGTGCAGTCTGACCGTACCATCGAGGCCAGGATGGGCAAGAAGAGGGTCGCTGTGGCGACGTTGCTGGTGCACTCAGTGAAGATGGCCACTAGGAGGCAGAGCACAGTGGCAATGGCCCAGGGGGGGATGCTGTGCAGAGGCGTCATCTGGCTGCCCATCCACTTAGACAGACCTGAGACCTGGAGAAAGTCCAAGCCGGCTGTGTCACCATAGGGGCACAGACACACACACAGACACACACACACACAGGCACACACAGACACACACACGCACACACAGGCACACACACATACACACACAGACACACACACACAAACACACACGCAAACACAGACGCACACACAGGCACACACACAAATACACACACACGCACACAGTCACGCACACAGTCACGCACACAGACACACACACAGACACGCACACAGACTCACACACAAACACACAGACACACACACAGACTCACACACAAACACACAGACACACACACACACATATCTTCCTATCTAAATGAGGACCGTCCATTCATTTCTATGGGAAAAACCCTAATCCCAGTCATGACACCCTTACCCTCTACCCATCCCTAACCTTAACAATAAGTAACCAACCCAAATACAACACCTTTGGCACTTTCACCTTTTTGATTGCATTTACAGATTTTTATAAAACTGAGGTTATCCAAATGGGGACGTCAAAAGATGTCCTCAAAAGTAGGGAAATTTCAGGTTTTACTACACTTTGGGGACCATGTAGTCCTCAGATGTGATCTATGCAAACCCACACAGACACGCGCACACAGACACACACACACACACACATGCCCTCACCCACCTCACTCCCCTTGGCCAAGGCGAAGCCGCCACCAAGCAGGAGAACGATGTTCCAGGGCAGCTTCTTCTGGACGATGTTCCAGGTGAGCAGTGTTGGACAGGGGGGGCTGGGGGGCGAAAACTCTGCAAAGCAACACAGAAATTTGACAGGTCTGTGTGCAGAGGGAACAGCGGGTCTGGGCTCAGCCAATGGCAGACCGGGAACTCACCAGCTGGAAAGTCGCCCCCGTAGCAGAACCGTGGAGCCTTGGAGGGGAGGATGAAGAGGAGAACGGCGATGAAGACTGCCACCGTTGCATCAGTCACGTACCTGGTGTGTTAGGGCAGTGGTCACTGCACACTGTCTGATATGCAAAATAATCTCTGCAGACTCCCAGGAGGAACATCTCATTTGCAAAAAATGTGAGTTTAAGTCCCACATCAGAGGTAAACAGGGAACATGGACGGTGGCTGTTGTTTTATCATTAATCTAAAATAATTTTAGGAACATACAGAAAATGGATGGATGGAGATACGGGGTGATGGTTTCAGGGAATTTGAACCACATATATAACAGAACAGCAAGCTTCAGCTTACGGATCTGGGTCTTGAATCATTTCCCTTCCTTCTGCTCTACATACTGCCTGTGGTTTGATTGTTATAACTCTGGCCGGGTGACACTCACTCCGCCTCGGCATTAAAGAGGTGTGTGGCCCAGCCATCCGTGAAGCCCGGGTCCCGGGTGAACCACAGCGCCACCAGGAGGCCGAACAGCACCAGGACACTCAGCTCCCCGAAGCACATGGGACCAAGCTTACGGAGCTCCTCGCGGATCATGCTGTAGGCCGCGATCTCCCTCTGCGACTTCTCCACCCCGCAACCCCACGTCTTCCTGAAGCTGCATCACAGGTGAAGAGAAGGTGGAGAAGACCGGTAGATGGAGGCAGATCATGCAATCAGTAAATTTTCATTGTACCAATATGCCCAGATAAAAAAAGAAACAAACCACACCTTGACGTATTAGTTCTGCCCCTTCTTTTGTTGGTTTTTGTTAATATCTTTTATTCTTCACAGTAGCCTCTGTGACTATCATCCATTCAATCATCATACCCGCTAACCACAGTTAGAATAGAAAGACATACATTTACAAATTTTTCTTTGGCTGCTACGAAGTACCCAGAAGTCCTTGCCAGTGGGCTATTTATTTACGTCTATGCTTGTTTTTCCTGTGTAAGTAATGTCTGATTCGGAGTGTGAATAGTTTCATCTGGTTTTATGTGCAAATAATGTTGTGTCTGGTTATGTGTCTGAACAGCTCTGTCTTGGGTTCTCCATATCAGCAGCTCTGATTCGAGTTCTCTATGTAAGCAGCGCTGCATCAGGTTCTCTGTGTGAGCAGCTCTGTCTCAGGTTCTCCGTATGAGCAGCTCTGTCTCAGGTTCTCTGTGTGAGCAGCTCTGTCTCAGGTTCTCTGTATGAGCAGCTCTGTCTCAGGTTCTCTGTGTGAGCAGCTCTGTCTCAGGTTCTCTGTGTCAGCGGCTCTGTCTCAGGTTCTCTGTGTGAGCGGCTCTGTCTCAGGTTCTCTGTGTGAGCGGCTCTGTCTCAGGTTCTCCGTGTGAGCGGCTCTGTCTCAGGTTCTCTGTGTGAGCAGCTCTGTCTCAGGTTCTCTGTGTGAGCAGCTCTGTCTCAGGTTCTCTGTGTGAGCAGCTCTGTGTCAGGTTCTCTGTATGAGCAACGCCATGTTTCATTCAGCTTTATTTTTCCCTCATAGCTAGCATATGAAATGCAAACGTACTTGAAGCCCATGAAGATGATCTGCAGCCAGAGCAGGGCGAGGACCAGCATGAGGACCATGTTGGGGAAGGCAAAGCCAAACCATGAGGCAAAGTTGATCACGTCCCCATTGTCAGGAAAGAGCCTTGGAGAGACAGAGGACAAGTGGGTGAAGGTCCCTTCAGTGACACCAACCAGTGATACACAGCGATTCACTCACTGGTTCATCTGGCCTTTGAGGACCAGGTTGGGGCCTGTCCCAGTGAGAGTAGCGGTGCCCCCAATGCTGGCAGCGTAGCACACAGACAGGGTCATTCCCTTACACATCTGCTTCCACTCCATAGCTTCCTGAGGGGCGACTGTGCAGAGTCAAACACGGCATCCAGAGTCAAACACGGCATTCAGCAGCTTTCCTTCATAAGAAAGCATTTCTTTTACCAGACTACTGCTTTTATTCTCCCAAGCACTTATGATCGAGTTGATCATTCATTTTTTAAGCTCAAGCTCAGTTCCTTGACTTCAAGGAACAACTAGTTGCCTGGTGGCCTGAGAAATGGGAGGAGCATAAAGCATTTATCCATCTTTTGGAGATGTCGCCTCTGGGAAACACTGAAGGCTT
Source organism: Pollimyrus isidori (assembly GCA_019775955.2). Lineage (NCBI taxonomy): Eukaryota > Metazoa > Chordata > Actinopteri > Osteoglossiformes > Mormyridae > Pollimyrus > Pollimyrus isidori. The sequence goes on along the minus strand of JABFDZ020000040.1, from coordinate 19,976,198 downwards.
TATCTCTGAAGGCCTACTTTTCCTGTTCTCCTGCAGTCTTTCTGCTTACAGTAGGAGCAGTCTCCCCCCGCAGAGGGACGGCTGCCTCTTAGGCCTGCTCACCGTGCCCCCCCGCCCGCTTGCTGTTCGGTTCTGGGGGCTGGTCCCGCTCATCTCTGCTCATGATCTGCAGTGTCTCTGCCTCCCCATGGTTGAGCTGCTCCAGCACAGCCTGGACGATGGGCACCATCATGGCAGTGGTGGCAGTGTTGCTGATCCACATGGACAGGAAGGCCGTCACGCTCATGAAGCCCATCATCAGCCTGGGTTAGATGGGATAGATGTGAGCTGCCGGTGGGTACAAGCGACCTCTGTGCCAGAGACACAAGGGAGCTGGGCTCTGCTGCAGTTTTGGCACATTCAAACATTTACAGGAAGGCTTGTATACTGTACAGGTAGCCACAAGTACTGTATGTTTAGGTTCAGGTAGTCTGTGCTACAGGAACAAAGCTCTATGGCAGACTGGTGATTGGTGAATCTGCCGCAATCATCTACAAGTGATACAGAATATCCCATACGTGGACCATCTCGGGGGTGGGGGGGGGTCACTCACAGTACTGGACGCACCCCCATCATGAGCAGCACCCGCAGGGCAATGCGCTTGTGCAGGTTCCAGTGCTCCACGGCCACAGCCACCATCAGCCCCCCCACAAATAACATGTTGGTGTCCTTCAGGTACTGCATGCACACCTGAGGGGGCACGTGAGTGAGGAGGTGCAGTGATGTCACTTCCTGGATGCGATACACTGATCATGATTTCTGCTTTTCCCCGTATACTGCAAACAGTTCCATGTTCTCCATGTTTCATGTTCATATCCATCCATATTCTATACCCACCTGTCCTATGCAGGGCTGCGAGGATCCAAAACCTATCTGGGAATCTACAAGTGCGAGGCAGGTAAGACTAACTATACACATCCTACAGACAATCTGCTAACTGCGATTCATCTCAGAGTGTTTTAGACCGCGGGGATCAAACTAGAGAAGCTGAAGAATCCCCCATGTCCCAGACAGGACCAACCCTGGGTGCTTATGCGGCCCTAGGTGAGACTCTGCAGAGTATCTGCTTGTGACTGGCTGGCTGCTATCTGTTTCACAAGAAAAGTAGAGAAATATTACATATCAGCTTTGTTTAAACATAAAAAATGATAATTGGGCACCTTGCTGAGTACTACAACACTGTGATAGTAACAATATTTACCCTGAAACATTTTTCTCTGCTGTCATCCCCATTACGTAGAACTGTAGGATACTGTAATGAGACTGACGCAGTGAAGTGCTGAGGATCCATGTTTCCACAGTTACCGTTGCCGTGGCGATGCCATGCAGCAGGGGCCTACCTCTTTGGACTCCATGATACCCAGCAAGGGGAACAGCAGGGCGGGCAGCAAGGCGGTGACAGCCAGCGGCAACGCCTCAGTGCACCAGAAGACAGCCATCAGCGCAATCACATAACCGCACGCTGCCTCCTGCAGGACGACATCAGAATGGCATATTCCCTAACAATACCAGCAGGGGGAGCAGCAGTTAAAAAACTAGCCCTAAAGATACAGGTTAGGCCACGAATGTGATGATTTTGGTCATCAAATAACATGAGATGAATGCAAGTACCAGCGAGCGCCACCTAAGACTTTAAGATCCTCCATTTTCACAACAGCAGAGCCACTCCCTAGACTGGAGTTGACAAATTTTTCATCACATGTTCCTTAATCACAATACTAAAATCTCCATATACAGTTTATGCTAATGATAAAATCACAGCTTCTCACAAAGTCAGTGACAGGTCAGTGATGTCACATCCTCAACGGAGGCTTCAGACTGACCTTAATATGAGTCTCTGTTTCACCCATGGGAAAGCGAAAGTGAACAAAAACATTTGACCGTGTTATGACTGGAACGCAATGACCACAACGTAAATGTCTATCACTGGGTACTCAAAGGTGATATCATTGCTCTAGATGAGTATTATACTTCACCAGTCGCGCGGTGGCTGGTGTTTGTTCAGGGCTATGCCAAGCTATGATCGCCGACCGTCGGATGCAATTCCTGTGACATAATGAGGAGATTATACGTCTGGTGCAGGGTAATAATAAACTATGGGGTGAATGAAAGCGCATGCGCTTCACCTGCTGTGCCCCCCTGTAGATGTTGCGAACCAGGTGAGGGCAACAGGAACGAGTCATTTCAAATGTTCGGCTTCTCCCGGCTGTCTATTTTGGATAAGTAGAGTGAGCAGTGTTATGGGAAACCAAAGGACCGCGTTCTTCGAACATTTTTTGCTCGCCCCTGTTTCAATCACAAGCAGCACGGAAGTTAAAAATGCACCTACTGTAAAGTCACCTGCGTGTGAACGTTATTATATAGGAGAAAAGAAAACACCTTCAGCTCCGCTCCCAGAATTAGCAATGTAATTGTATGTTTTTTATTAAACTTATATAGAGCGAACTCGGAATTTGTGCTTTTGATCATCTCCGTTTTAAAACACCTAATGTAAATATGACACCTATAAAAACACTCATCCCTCTGCTTATTTTAACTTGGATGATATTATTTGACACATTGGGTAGCAAAGTAGGATCTTTCGAGTTCTGCTGTGAATATTAACTTCCCATTGATTAATGATTTTAGAAAATCATATCACTCTTTGACTCTGTGAAACTCAAAACCTCTTGTTTAAATGCTTGGACACTGTATGAAATGACTAACCGCATTTCCTCGCGAAAATTGAAAATTCCGCAACTTTTATCTTCATTATCGTGATAATATACATATACATACCTTCGTCCTAATTAGAAGGGGCAGAGGGAGCAGAAGGAGCGGCGCGCAGAAGAGAATCCCCACGATCCTCCGGTTCCAGAGCGCTTTCAGAAGCCGTGCCATCTTTTGTTACGGTGGAGAGGAGGAGAGAAAGCTCAGTACTTCTCCGCAATCTTTCACGTTGTTGAATGAATGTGAGAGCGAGAGAATGTGATTGGGAGGGGGGCCGGAGTAATTCATACCAAGCAGGGATACGCGCGGAACTCCCCGTTCGTGCTCGGGGCCGCGGCGCCCTTGCATGCATTAAAATAGGACCCTCCCCGCTATAACTTCTAACAAAGTTCCGAAAATGATCCAAAGTCGGATTTATATGTGGGTGGTACATCACATTTTCTGTATTAATCTTTCACCTGTATCTCATTGTCCTTTATATCGTTTATTCATTATTTGAACTATACAGGCCTACATCAACTCACTTTATTATCAATTCACACACGTGAAACGGAGTGGCGTATGCAAGGAGCAGTATGGGCCCACAGCCTGAACACAGCCGCTAAAGAAACGCTGAACAATAAATACTGGAAGAATAAATATAAAAGTACGTAATGGAATCCAAGGCGATAGAAGGTCTTTGACAAGGTCTGATTACCGCATTATATTTGCATATCAACATCTTATTGGTGCTTTGAATTTTGTGGGTACGGTTCCCCTGAACTGCAAGACGATTTGTCTCATGGCCAGTCCCTGTACATACTGCTAAATGTAATAAACTTTAAGGGCCTAAACCAATACAAACCGAACAACAAACTGCCATCGCATTTTGTAATGTAATAATAAGGTAATTTAACTTCAATTAGGTAATTGAACTTCAGTTACCGTTTCATTACTGCTCTGATTTGTTTATTTTTTCTTAAAATTGCATTTTCATTATTGTCCGATTTTACCAGAACATGGTAGATAGATTGGGACAGTAGTCTTCATCAAAACAGAGAAACCCTTTAAAATGAGAAGCTGTGTAATAATGTAGAATTTCCAGAAAATGGTACTGGTTTGTAGGCAGAAGACGGGGAGAGGGCAGACACAGGCCTTGGTGAAGAGGAAGACAAATGTACAAACAATGGAGTGAGGAGAGAATGAGGTGCAATAAATGAATGCAAGGAAAAGGTGGAGGCTGGGAACCAAAAACTTCATCTTTTAGCTAAGGGCAGGGGTGGCAAACCTGTTCCATGGAGGGCCGGTTCGGGTTTTTGGGGTGACCGTTCAATCAGACAATAACTAAGCAGTAGATCTCAACTCCATTCTTGGGGACCCATTGTTATTGGCTGATTAAGAGGTCATCCCAAAAACTCGCCCCCACAGTGGCTCTCCATGGATCTGGTTCGCCACCCCTAAGAGAGGACATAGTGCGTTCCAAAGTCCACCCTTCAAAGAAGAGCAAAGTGTGCTGTACAGGGCTCTCATCATGTTTGTGGCAGGATGCCATTTTTATCCAAATCGTCTGTGAGAGGATTAACTGTGATGTTGAAACTGCTATCACAGAGAGTTTCCCCCTGACCAAACAAGTCAACAGCACATTCAGGTATGTTTATAGCTACTTACATGCCTTTTTGTTAGATGAAGCTCAGAATGGATCAAGTGTTGGAATGCATGTACAGTACAGACACAGATAGAGAAAGACACATGAGTTCAAGTTCAATTTGTACTTCCCTGCATTTTCATATTTAAGACTTGTAGTAAAATTTTGAAATGGTTCTCCAGTGTATAGCTTACATGCATACACACGCACTCACACACACACGCACACACACACACACGCACACACACACACGCACACACACACACACACACTCACACACACACG
>JABFDZ020000040.1:19960885-19971441 GCA_019775955.2 Pollimyrus isidori | reverse complement strand
GCGTGTGCACACACATACGCACTCACACACACGCACGCACTCACACACACGCACGCACACACACACACAAACACGCGGGCACACACACACGCACTCACACACACACGCACGCACACACACACACGCACGCACACACACCATTAAAATGGCATGTCTCTCTTTACCAGCCATGCTGTCTGCATTTACACGAAATAGCCTTTGAGAATGAAACCTGTACTCATCTTGTTTGAATGTCTCATTTTTTTAATTAAAACCTATATTTCACCTAAAAAGCATGGGTTAAAGACACCAGACATATTTTCCATTTGATTAAACAGCATCACAGTAATTGGACAAATATTTTAGGCAGGGGCTTCACTAAGCCTATTTTAATGGGAAACGTTTTCAGCCTCCCCCCTCCCAAATAAATGTGCACTTATTGGCTTTAGTCATTAATAGTTTGCCATCAGCCCTCTTTCATCTCTATAAATATGGCCGTTTTAATTACATTTAACCATTTTACCAGAATGTGTCCCATTTTTGCTGAATTCACCCCACGTGTTTTTCACATTTCGACATAAGTATATTTCATGCAAATATATTTCTCAACTAGGTACATGATGTATGACACCCGCCGAGATGAATTGCAAGAGCTCTACCGGAAATAAATGCAAATTAATAAACACACGTATAGTTCAGGAATCACATAATTAGCTGTAATCATGTTTAAAAGGTTTTCTTCTATGAAGTTTCCCCGATCACCCACAGAAAGAATTTCTGACCCATTCTTGCTTCTGTTGCCTGCCAATACATAAAACTGTAACAAGCACGACCTTTAATTAGAACATATTAGATGGGCAGCGGCAGCCTCTAGCGTGTTTGTTACTTCTGAACGCGGGGCTTTCATGCATATTCGCTCCGTCACTGATTTTCTGGCTGAAGTCATTCATTGTTTCTGAATGCAAACAAGTGCTCTTCATACTTATTCAAGAGGCTTACTGATTAGCCATTTTCTTTATCTGAAACAATTTAACGTCTGTGAATAATAATAATTGATATATTATATGTTGAAAACACCTAGAAAATTAAAACCACTACGAAATACACTTGAGACTCTATAGTTCTCACTGTATCTCCACTCCAGAGTTGAAGGTTCGAATCCATAAATTGTCCGTAGGGTTAGTGTGTTTCAGGGGCGTAATTTCCCCCCCCCCCCCACCCCAATAATCAGGTCCAGCCACTATAATCCCCCCCAATATAATCACTCCAGTTAAAAAAATTACGAATTGCCCCCCCCAATGTTCAGCACAAAGTTACGCCCTTGGTGTGTTTGTACTACCGATGGATGAAGGCAGCGGAGCTCTATAGGGCAAAAACGAAAGTAATCGTTCTGATAGCGCCATCTAGTGGATTCTTATCTATTTATGGTTTTGACAGGCATGAACATACAAAGCGGTGACGTCTCTTGTATTGGCATCTGCTGTTGTGCTGTTCATATAGAATCAGTCATATTAGCCTAATCAGCATGTTAATTGTTCCGTATTTTTATAATGATATATTTTAATATTTATCTGTTTGCATTTTTTCTGGCGCGTGTGGGACGCAGGTTACAGCTGGCCTTTTCAATACATTCACGAAGTGTGTAAAAATAGTGGTGGTGAAATGTCTGTGCACGTCCCAGGTCAACATTAATTACGTCCCATATAAGAAGTTGATACAATTTACAAGATACCAATGGATTTTGATTGTGGAGAATTGGAGATGAGAGAGTGCGCTTGAGAAACATAACGGAATCAATCTAAATTTAAATTACTGGTCACATTTCTCGATAATAAAGACCCTGTAACCCTGGCCGTGCGCTGCTTCCTGCTCAATATCTCAAGTGGACAGGGCAGTCCTGGCCCGGGACCCTTACGTCAGGACAGTCTATGTTGTGTTTTGGTATGTTTGTGATGTGGTGAGAGAGGTGCAGGCCAAGCCGGGACAGCGGCAGTACCTGCAGTGACAGGCTGACCAGTGTGCAGTGCAATAGGATGGGAGAGGAAGGTGACGGTGTCGGTGAATATGACTTAAACAGCAAAAGAAATCTAAAGACTTGTAGGTCTAAATCTTAAAAAAATCACTTAAAGGATTAAAGCAAATAACAAACTCTTGACTGTATTGAACTATTCCTCCCCTTCCTGTAAACATAAGGACGAGTTTCCGATTCTCCTTCCACAGACACAAAATAGCTTGCTTTTGCGCACTGTCACAAAATGAAACTTTTCAATGTTGACGCCATAAAACATGGACAAATTCAACAAATTCAAGTAATATTTAACCAATGAATATCATTGCATTGCGTTACTAGCAGCCTAATGGTTATTTAACCATTAAGTTGAATAACATGCTTGACATAAGGAGGTTTTATTATGTGACACATAATGCACATCATGCAAAGGTGCTCAGCAAGGAGTGGGGGGGGGCTTTTAATAAAGTGACCAGGAGCGAGCAGTAGGCAAAACGCGCCCCTGATTTGTGATGACCGAAGAACGCCACGGCTGAGTCACATGCGGCGGAGGAGCTGGCGCTGCAGGGGGGGGGGGTGCTTCTCGTGAGTCACGTGAGATCCCCGACGTAACAACATGGCTCCTATCAACAGAGCGACCGCCGCAGCCTCACAGCGAAACGCGGCTGGACGCCTGTCCCGCACTTGAACAGTATCCATCCAGTAAGGCGCTTTTATGTAGGAGCTGTAGTCTCGGAGCACGGGGGATCGGACAGAAAGCCCGTCCGGGGTATCATGGGAGCCGGCGGCGCATAAGATCCGCGGGCGACGCGGCATCGTAGCGAGAGGTAGGTGCTACTTATTAGCCCGCCGTCCAGCTAACTACATGCGCTTAGGGTCCTGCATGCCGAAACGGGGAAGTGCTGTTAGACCCGTGACAACCGCTCATACCGCCTTGCTGGGTCTCATTTTTGTTTTGCTGGTATAGACAAATCTCGTCTGCTTGAGTGCTAGATATAGATACCAAAGAATTTGCAGTTACAGGCGTAATTAAGCATAGCCGTTGTTTTTATGCGTGTTAAGTAAGGAGCAATAGTAATAACAATAAGTTGGCTCGATTAAAGTTTTCTCCATTTAAAGTAAGGGTTTGAGAAGTGGCGTAACTGGACGGTGACTAAACTATCAGTGCTGAGCTGGGTTTGATTCGGCAACATCTATGTGGCGTTGATTAGGTTTAGGTTTTTAAACATGTGAGCTTCGTGGCACGTTCACTTTAAGATTGAGTCATGAGGCTAACAAACATATTTTCCTCCCTGTCAACAATATCGAGCCGTTTACCGTATTTCCCCTTATGATTTCCTAGACCATAAGGGTGGAGCCCTTAATGTAGAAAGGAAACAAAGTATTGCGTTCAGTGCAAAATTATGGCCGTCACATCGTAGTTCAGATGTTGGCTGAATTTCCTGTGTCGTTAGACAGTGGTATAATTGCGGTATTGTACCTTTCAGTTTCACTGAATGGCTAAGTGTGGAGGGGAGGAGAAGGGAAGGGGAGGGGTGGGGAGGGTCATGCAAGCCTCACTAATCATGTATTTTTTTTTATCTCAAAATTAGGAGGATTATAACATTTAAACCCCACGTATCGTATGAGTGTTTCTGAACACAAATCGCATTACTAAATTCATAAACAAACTAGTTTGAAAGAGAGTGTATGGTGAGGTTTAGGGTTATTGATTTGAGTTTTTACTTTTGTTGCCACAGCACACCATCCACGCACCTGCAGTCCCGCTGTCTTCCCTGCACCCTCATGGCTGCCTAAGGATCCCTCAGTCTGGGGCTTCTCCTGGAGGCAAGTCGCTCTCACCTGGCCAGGTCCTCCCTGAGAAGCCAGGGCATGGAGTGGCTGCCGGCAGCCGTAGAGAGGGACCTGGGCGTCGACCGGCGGCAGATGGGGCCCGGTCCGCGTCCCGAGGAGCTGGTGGCTTTGGTGCCCATCCGCTGGGTGTCGGCCCTGCGGGACCGGAAGGTGACGCGCTGCGCCCGTTACGACGTCGCCGGGGAGGTGGATGTGCGCACCGTCCTGCAGCGTTCCCAGGCCAAGCTGCCTCTTGGCTGGACCCGGGTCTGCATCCAGGGCCTCAGGAAGAGCCGGCTGGACTACCGGCTGGCTGTGGACCCTGGGTCCCTTGGCGAGGCCTTCTCCCAGGACTCCTTCTGCAGGCTCATGCAGGAGGTGTCACAGCATAACTTCAGGTATTCCCCACTGGCCATGTTGAGAAAGCGTTCATCTTTATTTCAGAAGTACAGTGTGAGCAAGCTGGCTTGTATATTTCTAATTACACGGCGCGCGCGTGTGTGTGTGTGTGTGTGTGTGTGTGTGTGTGTGAGTGATTGGATCGGAGGGCACATGCAGAGGTCGTTAATCAGGTTAACTGATTTTTAAGCATATGATAAATATAACCTTGAAAAAGAACGATCACTCAAATTGCAAGGCTTGCTAAGTTTTGTTTCCTATGCCACAATAAAGATGGTTTAGCAAAACTTAAACTCTGGGAACTTAATGTCTGGAAATATGAAAAAGCCTCATCTCACCCCAGTTGAATAATGTGTGGTCCTTGTGATGTGAGAGCCTGCATGTCACTCACTAGTAGGAAATCACTGTGTATGCAAAACTTAGATCAATAAATAATGTCATACACGATGGACTTCTCTTATTGATTAGTCATAAAAAGGCAAGATTTATCTTTTGTGTCCAGCAGCAAAAAAAGTTATAGCATGATGTGTGTATATATGTGTTTGTGCATATATACTATAAAATATGTGTGAAATTCCTGAGGGTTAAATTACTGATATTGTTCATTTCAATGGTGTATAGTCAAAGACCCTGTTTCCTGATTCCACAGGAACCTATGGCGGGAAGCATACCGCGCCCATGTGCAGCCGTACGCCGGCGTCGCTGCTCACACACAGGTGGCAGCGCTGGACTCTGTGCGCCAGGCTCTGCAGAGCCTCTTCTGCTGTCCCTTCATGTCCACAGATAGGGTCTCACCCTCTCTGTCTCCAGCCAGGGAGAAAGAGAAGGATGGGCCTTTTCCGGCCAACGCCCCAACATCTGGGGGGCAAACGGACCGCCTCTGTCCCAATGTGCAGCCTGCAGAAGGGCTGCTGGAATCAGCAGAGGTTCTGTACGTGGTGCTGCCATACACCCAGTACTCGCTCCATGACATTGTCACCTACAGCCCAGCCAAGCTGGCAAACAGTCACGCAAAGGTTCTCTTTGTGCTGTACCAGCTGTTGATGGCAATGCGTGCTTGCCAGGCATCTGGGCTGGCCTGTGGTATGCTCTCCCTGCACGACATAGCTGTAGATGAGCAGCTCTGCAGCCGCCTCAAGATTAGCCTGGCACACTACGAGGACTGGGGTGAGTGTAGGAGGCCTGTGAGCTGTGTCACAAGGGGACCAGCAACAGGCCAGAAGAGGGATAGCACTGAGAGGGTGAATGATGCAAGCCATGGACAGGCTTGCAAGGGCTGCTTGGATAGGCTGAGTTCATTGGTCATGAATTGGGTCCATGGGCGGGTTAGTAACTTCCAGTATTTGATGGAGCTCAACAAGCTAGCAGGAAGGCGTGAGGGAGACCCAAACTACCACCCTGTTTTGCCCTGGGTGGTAGATTTCACTGTTCCCGGGGGCCGCTTCCGTGACCTCAGACGGTCCAAGTTCCGGTTGAACAAAGGTGACAAGCAGCTAGACTTCACCTATGAGATGACCAAAGAGGCTCTCGCTGCAGCAGTTGCCAGTGGGGGTGGGGGGAGCAATTTTGGGGGAGATATTGGTGGAGCCATTGGTTCTGGGGGCTCGGGACAGCCAGACCACCTACATGTGCCACACCACATCTCTGACGTATTGTCAGACATCACATACTATGTCTACAAGGCCCGACAGACGCCCAAGGCTGTGCTGTGTAGTCATGTTCGCTCACAGTGGGAGCCGAATGAGTATCCCGCCAGCATGGAGCGCATGCAGAGCTGGACCCCGGATGAGTGCATTCCTGAATTCTACACAGACCCCTCCATATTCCGTTCCATCCACCCAGACATGCCAGATCTGGAAGTACCACCATGGTGCAGCTCCTGTGAGGAATTTGTGGAGGTGCATTGCCAGCTCTTGGAGAGCCCAGAGGTTTCCCAGAACCTGCACCACTGGATTGACCTCACGTTTGGCTACAAGCTCTTGGGAAAAGAAGCCGTCAAGGCTAAGAACGTTTGTCTCCATCTGGTAGATAACCATACCCATCTGACCAGCTATGGGGTGGTACAGCTGTTTGACCAGCCTCACCCACCCCGCCTTGCCCCTTATCAGTATGCACCACCTGAGCCTCCACACTTGGGCTTGGCCTTCACCCCCTATTCTTCTTGGGACAACCCATTCCTGGAAGCTTTATCAGATGGAGTGGATGGAACAGTCCCTGAAGCAACTGGATGCGAGTCTAGTGGTTGGACGGTAGTTGACCGGGATGAAGATCTTGAGCAGGGTACCGAGGCTCTGGACTCCCTCGGTGCTACCCCGGCCAGCACTGCAATCCCTGTAACTTCATCCAGTGCCACTGGTGGAAGGTTGATTGGGGAGCTTCAGACTTTACCCTTGTCTCAGTCCCCGGTCACTTACCCCGGGGAGGGGCCTCCTGGTGTTCCCAGCACTTCGGGGTCTAGCCTGAGGAGTTCTTTGTTGCCGAAAGCTAGCGGTTTGAACAGGAGGTATGGTGAGGGGCAGCATGTTACTGTGACCAGTACTGAGGACTTCAAGATTAGCTTGCCAGATGGATTCAACCCCTTGCAGCCTCTGGAAGAACTAGAGAAGCTGAATATTTTTATAGTTAAGGGTCTGCAAGCACAAGTTCAGGAGTCTCAGAGGGAGGATCCAGAAGTTGGCCATCCCTGCCTCATCAACCTCTTCCAGAGAGACATGCAGGCTCTGGGTATCCTAATCGCAGAGATCTTCTTGTCTCCAAAACTCCGCTGTATGAAATCAGATGCCCCCTTGACCGACCGTTTCCAGGCGGTGATGAAGCATTGCACACCCAGTCTTCGGGACATACCCCTAGCCCTGCACCATGCCCTCGAAACACTGCTGAACCTCCACAAGCACTCTGTGCCGCTTAGCCCACGGGAGTCACAGCATCCACCTCCATACCCCCTACTCTTCAAATATGATCCTGTCTTTGAGGGTCTTCCCCCTCCAAGCCCCTCGCAGTTGCTCAACCCTGTCTTGTCCCCATTGCCTTTCCCTGCCTACTTCCCTCCTCTACACAGCTTTATTTTCTCTTACCATGACAAGATGGGCTCCACTGGTGGCAGTCAGGGCCGCGACATTGTCTTCCACCTCTGGCAGCAGCTGGAGACCCTGCTCCAGGGTGAGATCACAGCAGAAGGTCTGGAGATCCTGCTTCCATTTGTGCTAACGCTCATGCTGGAGGAGTCCACTGCAGTCTACGCGGCCTGGTACCTGTTTGAGCCCATCGCCCGGGCGCTGGGTCCACGCAACGCTGCCAAGTACCTGCTGAAGCCCCTTGTGGGCGTGTACGAGAACCCCCACTGCCTGCGCGGCCGCTTCTACCTCTACACCGACTGCTTTGTGCTCCAGCTCATTGTGCGCCTCGGCCTGCAGCCCTTCCTCACCTCCCTGCTGCCCCACGTCCTGCAGATCCTGATCGGCTTCGAAAGCTGCAACACTGAGACTGGTGGAGAAAGGGAGGGCTGCAAGTCCCGGAGCAGAGGCCCGGGAACCCTGGGGGAAGAGGAGGAGGACGACGAAGAATATGAAGGCGTGGAGGGTGGTTTGTCATCAGGGTCTGTGACTGGGAAGGCTGGGGTTGGTGGAAGCACTAGTGGTGCTGTGGGAGTGGGAGATGCAGGGCTGGTGGACTACTCTTCAGGGATTAGCCTCAATGACCAAGTCTTCTTGTCTGAAAATGAGGACTTCCAGGATGGATTCTATGTCAACAATGGCCCAGCTGGTTCAACGCTTTCGTCAAAACGGCAGCACCAGATTTCTGTGGGCCGGGACCCGGACCAGGAATCCTTGAGCGTTGGCAAACAGAGCGACAAGAGCAGCTCAAGCGAAGCATCTGCAGGCGATGTTGACTCCAGTCGGGATCGCGCTAGCCTGAAATCCGGGGACAGCAGCCAGGACCTGAAGCAAGCCAGCGAGGGCGAGGATGCCGGGGAACTGGAGGAAGACGAGGAGGCCGATGAGGGCAAAGAGGAACAACCGGGCAGCGTTCCCAGCCTGGAACTGACGCTGTCGGGCCGCACAGAGGAGTCGGAGGCCACCGTGGCCACCTTGGAGGGAGAAGCTGCAGATGGGATGGAGCAGGGGGAGCCTGAGAAAGACCTAGTTGAGGAAGAGGAGGAGCATGACCCCTCTGAGGACTCTGAGGAGAAGGAGCACAAGATCCTGCTGGGTGAGTCTGCTTGTCTGCAGGAAAAGTAACGACCACATAGCCTGTGCAGTCCATTAGCAGTCTGAGAACATTATGGCTTAATTTTCAACATGAAATTTTAATAATCTATAGCATACTGATTCTCTGGACCCTGCCTGATGTCAGAACTGCTTGTTAAAATACCTGAAGAAGATATCAATGCAGTCAGAACTGTGTTAATAATCTATATTTCTGTTACTAATCCAGGTTTTAAGTTACTTTTTTACACTTTGACCTTCAATTTTTTTACCCTCTTGAGTGATAATTTTCCAGGTCAGCATGAAATTCAGGGCTCATTTAAAGCCACACTTTGTATTAAATGTCTTCCTTATATTTCCAGGGTTTTATCCACTCATTATAATTTCTAATTTTGAAATGTGGGTTGAGTCCATATCGCCTGGGGATTTTGATTCTTATTCTTCTTGTTGTTTTCTTTTTCTTTTGGGGAGATAATACATTTACATAAATGCAGTGTTTTCTGTTTATATATATATTGTAAGCTTATATTACATCCATTCAGTTTTAGTGGTGCACCGATTAGCGAAACCATCAGAATTAAGAAGCGGTAAAACCGCTTTGGCAGCCAGGGATGGTAAAGCTGCACTAATTATTGGGTCGGAGTACAGGAAGGTTTGTCAGAACTCAAAGCACCTAAAAATTAGCTCCCCCGAGCAAATGAGTGTGCTTCCAGAGCTTTCTTTTTGTCCGCTCTCCGCAGACACTGTTTGTAAGACTGTCCGCTGGCTGGTGGCCAAGCTGGGGCCGACTGTGACGTCCCGGTATGTGGCCCGAACTCTGCTTCGACTTCTCACCAACTGTTACATCGGTGAGTATCGCTAATGCGCGCTATATTGCTATTTAGCATGCTAATCTTAGCAGTGCTGCTAATTCAGTATTACGCAAAATAAACGTAAAAAAAAGGGGGGATATGATCCAGGTATCTACTCCATAGATACCTACAGGTCTGGATGCTGTTTAACTGAATAATTACTTCAATATTAGTTTAAAAACTAGACTTGCTGGCCATAGTTCAGCACAAGCTAAAACCCTGGGTTCAGAGCTAGATAGATTTTAGCAATGCTGGGCTATTAGTTATTGTTTGTGAATTTATGTTCTTGCGTGCATGTAGCCGAGAGCTGTTAATGTAGGTGCTCCTTGACTAAGCTAAAGTAATGTGTGAATTGCTAAGTGACGCTAAGTTACAACCTCCGTCAATTGCTGTTAATGTTTGAGTTGCTCAGCTAGCACGTATGCTACATAGCAGAATGGCAGTAATGAAGGGGTGTTCGGGTCGGGCAATCTAGCCACTGAGATGCGTGCGTATGTCACCATCCTCCCCAAGGTCCAAACCAACACCAGTTCGTGCCCAGCGAGTCGGACGATTGCTGCCTGGAGAGCATGGGCAGCGTGTATGAGAAGCGGCCCATCATGGGAGACCAGACGGCTGGGCCTGTGCTCGATCTGCTCCTCTACATCGCCCACCTGTACGGCGAGCCTGTGCTCACGTACCAGTATCTGCCCTACATCGGCTACCTGGTAGGAGGCCTGCCTACAGCCCTCAAACATAACACCCCGGCTCACAGGCCTGCTGCCTCCCATAAGCCATCTGCTCTCCCTGGATAATCAGCGCTGCATGTTAATGTGAGGCACAATCTGTCAAATTAGTGTGCAAAAACATATGCTGTCATAAACACCTTTGTACTTCAAAGATGAGAGAACAGTTTAATTTTCCCCAAAATTGGGTGTCAAAAAGAGGAATGAGTCTTCCTCGCGCTGCTATGACCTTCGTCCTCCTCCCAGGTGTCCCCGCCCTCAGCATCCCGCCTGAACACGCGAAAAGAGGCCGGCCTGCTGGCCGCGGTGCTGCTCACCCAGAAGATCGTGGTGTTCCTGTCTGACACCACGCTGATGGACATGCTGATGAAGATCAACCAGGACGTGCTGTTGCCGCTGCTCGACTTGCTCACCTCTCCCAAGATGGGGTACGGCCTCCATCAACCTGCCCCTCCACACGACGGCCTCCATCAACCTGCCCCTCCACATGATGGCCTCCATCACCCTCCCCCGCCACATCATGATGGCCGCGCTGGGGGGGGGGGGGGGGGGGGGG
>JABFDZ020000040.1:19948398-19960785 GCA_019775955.2 Pollimyrus isidori | reverse complement strand
CCCATCTGACAGTGTCTCCCCCTTGATCCCCACCACATGGCACTAATCTTGGCACTAATGATTTGAGCGACGTTAATTAGCTGCCGGCTCTATGCATGGTTCTTCTCCCAGGTTCCCCAGCGGCGTGCAAACGCGGTCGGCCGTCTGCTTGAAGACCCTGGGCCTCGTGGCTCTCATCTGCCTGCGCATCGGCCGGGAGATGGTGCAGCAGCACATGGCCGACACCCTCAGCCGCTTCTTCCGCGTCTTCTCCCTCCTGCAGGAGCTACGCGCACAGGTAGCACCCAACTTCTGTAGCCGCAGGCCTTCGGTGCCTGGCCGCTGCAGCCAGCTTTCTGCACCATTGAACCCTCCCGCCTTTGAAACATCATGTGACCTTTGCTCTGCCGCAGGCCGACGTGGCTGCCCACCGCGAGGCTGGCGAGGGCGCTGTGGTCGACCTGCGCTCGCCAGGCGGCTTGGAGGTCACTTACGAGCTGGCGGTGCTGGAGGAGCTGCAGGCCGTGTTCAGCCCGGCGATGGCCTATGCTGCCTATGTCCCGTTCTACTGCCTCATAGGTGAGGCCTCCGGCGTGCCGATGCCGCGTTACACCAGTCAGTTTGGGTATCGATATCGAAGCAGCCATGCCTTGTTACCACTCAAACAGTCCAGACTGACGCCATTTCATTTACGATGGGAGATACAAGGGGATTGGCTAATGCTGTCAGTCACGGCCTGGTTTAACATAACCGGTACATTAACCCAGTTTGTGATATACAGCACAGGAGAGAATACACCCATTTCTCCAAACATTACCATTAAACTCCCCATCTGAGCAGTTACTGGTATAATGAAAGTGAAATAATACTGTTATTGCGTTTCACTTGATCAGCTGGAATGTCTGTCCGCCTTTTCGATATGGACTTGTCAGTGTGTGTGCATCACCGTTTTAGCGTTTTTCTGCCAGTTAATACTAGCAGGAGCCTGTCCTCGCTCCTGCAGGCGACGGAGCGATCCGCAAGCTGGTGCCAAATCACGAACTGGTGTGGAGCTTGGCTCGGCCCTACCAGGAGCGCGTCAGTCCGGGGAGCCCGGACACCGGCACGGGGGCGGCCTACAAGCCGGATCTGCCGGCCCCACTGCCTTCCTCCTCCTCCCCGCCCTGCTCCGTGAGCTTGTCCCCGGGCCTCGGCGGCCGATTCGGACGCAGTCCATTCCTGCCCCCCCCCTCCACTTCCACCCCCGTGAGTGGCAATGGCGACATCATCCCTGAGTCGGGCACCTTTGGCAGCCACCTGGTGGGGAACCGGATCCAGGTGCCGCGGGACTCGGAGTCCGTAGGCAGTCCTGGCATCTCCTCTCTGGACACCTGGGGGCGCCAGAACCCCGGTCACCTCGCCTCGGCCGTCGCGAGCTCCGCCTGCACCGGGCCATCCTTCTCCTTCTCCTCCTCGGCCTCCTCTCCCGCCTCCTCTTCATCCTGGGTGCTGGGTCCAGCCCCTGAAGACAGCGCATTGAAGCAGGACCTGGCGCGCAGTGGCCGCACCCTCCAGGGCAACTGGCTGGCTCACTGGCAATACGAGATCGGCCTCAGCCAGCAGGATCCGCACTTCCACTTCCATCAGATCCGCCTGCAGAGCTTCCTGGGCCACTCTGGTACCACCAAGTGCCTGGCGCCGCTCGCCGGCGAGGACTACTTCCTGTCGGGCAGCAAGGACAAGACGGTGCGCCTGTGGCCGCTGTACAACCGCGGTGACGGCACGCGAGAGACAGAGCCGCGGCTCACCTACGCGGAGCACCGCAAGTCCGTCTTCTACGTCGGCCAGCTGGAGGCGCTGCAGGAGGTTGTGAGTTGCGATGGCACCGTGCACCTGTGGGACCAGTTCACAGGTGGGCACCGGGGAGGGCACTGGAGGGCGGGCCCCCGGAGGGAGGGCCCCGTGCGTGCACATTTTGCTGCTCCTTATTTAAAAAGCCGTAGTGTTTTCATTATGTACGGCCTGTGTATGTTATGGCCAGTAGATGGAGTAGTGGTTAACACGCTGGCATTTGAATCCTGCAAGGGGCATAATCAGTGGTAAATGGAAACTTCTTTTATTTTTTTATTTTTTGCTAAGAGTTTATGGGAAAATTCGGTTGTTTGGAAAGGATCTAAGCTGGATGTTTTTGTTTGCAGCCAAGTTTTTTGGGACTCAAATTGACAACCTTCAGGTTTGAGTGTTAACAGCCACACCACCTGCTGGTTGTGTTTTGTACTGAGTTTGTTTTTTTTTTTTCCCCCCCTCCGACCTGACCTGTCCGCAGGCAAGCAGATCCGCTTCTACGATCCTCTGGATGGGAAGAACCCCATCACGGCAGTGACCACCATGCCGGCCCCACACTGCAGCGTCGTGTTTGGCAGCGCCGACTCCGTGCTCCGGTTCATCGACCCGCGCAAACCGGGCTTGCAGGTACCATCTGTCCGTCCACTCGCTGAGGAGCACTGAGCTCCAGTCCCGTACACGGCGCCAAGTCTCTGAAGGAATTGTTTTTGGAGATATTTGACATCAGTAATTTTGTCTGAGCCACACTGGGTAGGTTCTAAAGCACAGCGGAACAGACCGGGTAAATAGTTTTTATTGATGTATCAGGAGTAAAGAAACTTTAATGGAAGGATGGTTATGATTTAAAAAATAATGATCATTAAGTTTAAAAAGGCACATAATGTAATGAGGTACAACTGCTGGATGTCACTGTCTCCCAGCACGAGTTCCGCTTGGCCTACAGCAGTGTTGGTGCCGGGCTGATCCGCTACCTGGCTGTGAGTCCCGGCGGGCGTACAGTGGCGGCCGGCTTCTCCTCCGGCTTCATCGTGCTGCTGGATGCCCGGACGGGCCTGGTGCTGCGCGGCTGGCCGGCACACGAGGGGGACATCCTGCAGATGCGGGTGAGGACAGCAGAGGGCGCTGTGCGTCACCGTGCGCTCCCTCAGAGCACCGAGGGTATCTTGCGTCAAAAATCACCTGACATCAGGAGTCTGTCCAGGGCTCTGGCCTCTGCAGAGCAGGCCTGGGGGCGGGGCAGATTCAGGCTGGATTTTAACATTGTAATAGCTATCTTGTGGCCCTCATCCTGGCCTGTACTACACACCCGTCAGCAAACCCTCCCCATTCTCAGGCTCATTGAGCTGAGCTGCTCTTTCCGGAACATGCCAGAACGCGATTAGCAGGGGGCCCTTGCGTAACATTTCCCGGGTTGTTTGCTGTAATGGTGGCAGGCTGCTTTCTCATTCCAAGCTTAGACATTTTACTAGTTTAAGAATGGTTAAGTCCCCCTCGGGCCTCCCTGTGATGTCAGACACATAACATGGGCACATTTGATAGAATAATCAGCCTGAAAACTTGCTGACTGTAAAAATTGTGGTACTGCTAGCAGTGTGACTCTTCCGGAAGATTCCCCCATTGGGACTCTGGGATTTTTATCCTACCTGCATGTTCTACCCACATCCATCTACGTTTAAAATCCAGGAGGTCAAAGTTGAGCCTTTGAGATCATCTGACGCTTCCAGTTTATCAGAAAGCTGTGGGCCAGTTCAAGGCTGATGTCTGCGCCGCTGCAGGCATGAGGTCGAGTAAATATGGACAGCGGTTACTCATTACAGCGGCCTCTGTGTGCTGACCCTCCCCTGCCTGCCGATCTGCTCTCCCATCCTCCGCAGTAGCTTGACAGTTTGCTTACGTTCGTCCATTATCCGTAATTTTGCACCCAGTACAGGGTGACTGTAAGCCTGGGACCTATGCCAAGAAGCATGAGGCGTGGACACACACACACACACACACACACACACACACACACTATATGGAGATATAGAGATCTCAGTTCTCCTGTGTGTTTCCTACAGGAGTACCTGGAGTTGTCACGGCTAACCCCCCCCCCCCTAATTTCAGCTTGTATTTTTCTATTAAATGATGATGATGATGATGATGATGTGATTGTTTTCCTATACATTGTCCTTTCAATATGGCCACCTGGGACAGTTGACCTTACGACCACAGAATTACATGTAGTTTGAGGGGATTTAAGGCTATTGGACATGTTTGGTTTCATGCCCGCCCCTCCCCCACCTCCTCTTGTCCTTTTTCGTCCTCCTTCTTTTTTTCCCACCCATATCCCTTCTTTCCAGGCTACAGAAGGTAACCTGGTGCTCAGCTCCTCCACAGATCACACGCTGACAGTGTGGAAGGACCTGGAACACAAACCACTGCACCACTACAGATCCGCCTCGGAGCCCATACACGCCTTCGACCTTTACGGGGCCGAGATTGTGACGGGCACGGTGGCCAACAAGATTGGGGTGTACTCCATGACCGATATCTCTGCGGGGCCCGTCAGCAGCACCAAGCTGAGCTCGGAAAACTTCCGTGGAACCCTCACTAGCTTGGCTGTGCTCCCCACCAAGCGACTCTTGCTTCTGGGCTCTGACAACGGCGCCATCAGGCTCCTGGCCTAATCTGCAGGCTCCTGTTCTGGAATGTTCCGGTGACTTTCGTTCCAGACGGACCTGCTGATGGGAGACGAGGTGACCACCTCATCTCGAAGATGGGAAGACGAGGCCATCTCATGTAGCTGCTCAGACCTTGTCTAGAATGGACCAAGTTCCTCAGCCAATAGTCTGTGATCAAATGAGAATGTTGGTCACATGAGCACAGATCGGTGCACAGAATAACTAAATGCCTAATTACACTCTTCTCTCCCATATTTTAACTGTGGATCTCGCAGCTGCTGATGCAGAGTAGTCACTTCCTGTCATGAGCCTTGTTCTTTTTGAGTCTTAATATTCCACAAAATTAGGTCAGTCAGGCTGCTCAGGAAGCTGAAGTTGAGCTGTTTTTCACAAAGTGTTTACACTTTCCTAATAGATGCATAAAGACACCAAAAAACACAATCCTCATCTACATCCTGCCGAATCATCGTGCACCCAAAGCCCACAGTAACTATGCAGTATTCCTTGATATAAATATATTTTAAGATGCGAATATGGATACTTGTTTCTACAGATACAGGTCAATTGCCCTGCCCATTTTATTAGGGTTTGTAGTGTGATGCTGTATTTTGTTCTCTACTGGAATATGTCGCTGCATTTTTGCATCTTTCACCCTGGTGGAGGCGGAGCTACAGCACAAGTGCATTTTGGGCCGGCAGGACTGAAACGACCACCCGGCCCATGGGGAGCCTTGTGGGCTCCTGGCCGTGTGGCGCCCAGCGGAGGGCTGGCCCAAGCACACGGTGATTCTCCGCATCCTGTCTTCATCTACGGCTTCCGGTCATAATGTAAAACCCACAGAATCTGTTGACTTTTTTCCAATATTCTTTTTTTTTTTTTCTCCTTCGGCGAGGATCCAAGGTGAAGAAGAGCTGGTGATTTTATTGGTGATTAATGATTTTAATGTGACTCTGGGGTAGCGTTTCCCTAAAACCTTCGACGGTCTGATTTAAACATCACTGTGCTCACCAGTTTGTTACCAAGCTGTCCTGTTCCTTTGCTTTTTGTTGTGGCCAAACTCTGGTTCTACCAGACTATGACTGGTTGGAAACCGTTTTGATTTTTAGTTACCAATGAACTTCCTTTTCAGTTCACTATTCATTGTTCTTGTGCTGTCTGTATTCTAACACCGTGTTTCTGATCCATTCAATGTATTTCTCTATCAAGTCACTGTTTCTTCAGAAAGTGTCCTTCCTCATAGAAGCTGTGGGTCAACACAGGCTTGTTTGTATGGGTGTGGCCTTACATTAGCTCTTCCCTTTGTCACTTACTGTCATTTTGTTGAATTATCTGTTTGCTATAGTGGAGGTGGGGGGGGGGAGTGAGCTGGGTGAAGTGAAAGACTTAAGTACCAATGTTTGGGTGGCTGCAGCCAGTGGACTGTGATCTGATATCGGATGACTCTCTCTGGGTTGTGGTGAAGAAAAGGGCGGATTTGTGGTTGTGTTGCCGTAGCGTCCATTACACATGGCGCGTCTGTGTCCCGGAAGGCCCACATCACTGGTGCGGAGCGGCAGCGTTTTCACACCTTTTGTTCCAGCCAAGGGTCAGGCTGGTTAATTACACTAATCGCCGGCGGATTCCCTGGGTGACCTTACCGAGTTCCCAGCATTAGTCAGCGATTGCTGTAGGAGGACCTGAGGCTCCAGGGTCGTTGGGTTGTGTCTGTCCTCCTCAGATTTGCGGTCCACCTGGACAGTCGTCCCAAAGCCCGCGCTGAGCCCCTGGTTTTGTCTTTATGGGTCCCCATGCCGTCTCTCATGCCCAGATGCTGTCCTTCCGGCTGCGTCCAGAATTATTGCATCCCCTCTTTGTGGAATCATGTCCATAAGGAAAAATTGTTTACATGGTGACAAATTTATAGACAAACCCACCTCTTTGGCTTTTGTAAATACCATCATCATGGATGACCGCCCCCCCCCCATGCATAGGGAGTAGTTCTCCATTCAACAGCAACACATCTGTTACCTTCATTATCTTGTTATATATTCCATTGGTGCATTTTAATGAAAGAAATAACCTAATGAAAAACTTATTTTATTTATTAACACATTTAATAAAATATTGCTTATGCAAATATTTCAAACCTGCCTTGTGTTCTGTTGACAGGACTGGCCATGCAGTCCCTGCCATTTGGTGTCTCACACAAACGCCACGCTGGGGATTCAGTTTCACTCTCCTTATCATCTGCCGCACTTCTGCTTTGGATTTTAGCGTTTCGAATGTTCTGCCATCAGGTGGTCACACATGCCGGTGAGGGATGCGGAGAAATGCCTGATTCAGGCAGGAATTCTGTCGTCTTCCTGACTGATCCAAGCACAGGAAAACATGCAGAAAACACACAGAGGCGTCTTGCATGTATACAAAATAACGTAGCACACAAAACCAGCCAGTGTGCTGCCTAATTGGCGACACAAGAAATGCAAGCTCTGTAACCACTGCTGCTCGACATGGCTGTTCTCGCCCTTCTCTCAATACAATCTCTGTTTCTTTAGTGCTAAGTAATACAGGAACAAGTGTTCCCAATTGGGTCCAAACTGAGTGGCGTCACTCCACCATGTCCCGTACAGGCACCCAGACCGAGGGGCGTCGCCCCTCCATGTCCCGTACAGGCACCTACACTGAGGGGTGTCACTCCACCATGTCCCGTACAGGCATCCTGACCGAGGGGCGTCACTCCACCATGTCCCGTACAGGTACTCAGACCAAGGGGCGTCACTCCACCATGTCCCGTACAGGCACCCATACCGAGGGGCGTCACTCCACCATGTCCCGTACAGGCATCCAGACCGAGGGGCGTCACTCCACCATGTCCCGTACAGGCACCCAGACCGAGCAGCGTCACTCCACCATGTCCCGTACAGGCACCCAGACCGAGCAGCGTCACTCCACCATGTCCCGTACAGGCACCTAGACCGAGGGGTGTCACTCCACCATGTCCCATACAGGCACCCAGACCGAGGGGCGTCACTCCACCATGTCCCGTACAGGCACCCAGACCGAGGGGCGTCACTCCACCATGTCCCGTACAGGCACCTAGACCGAGGGGTGTCACTCCACCATGTCCCGTACAGGCACCTAGACCGAGGGGCGTCACTCCACCATGTCCCGTACAGGCATCCAGACCGAGGGGCATTGCCCCTCCATGTCCCGTACAGGCACCCAGACCGAGGGGCGTCACTCCACCATGTCTCGTACAGGCACCCAGACCGAGGGGCGTCACTCCACCATGTCCCGTACAGGCACCGAGCCCGAGGGGCGTCACTCCACCATGTCCCATACAGGCACCCAGACCGAGGGGCGTCACTCCACCATGTCCCGTACAGGCACCCATACCGAGGGGCGTCACTCCACCATGTCCTGTACGGACACTCAGACTGATGGGTGTCGGCCCGCCACGTCAGCCAAACTCAACGACATCTTCTGCTGATTGTTATGGAAGGCAAAAAAACATCTTGGGACAGGAAGTGATGTCATATTTGCTCCTTGTTCATGATGAAGTGTAACGGTTTTTGTGTTTAATGTTTGACCCTCGATACTGACTCTGTGTTTGCGTTTACACACCAGCAGGACCTTAGCAAAGAGCAGATCAATGGAGGTTGATGTTTAACTGTGGGTTTGGCAGCACCGAGAGTCTCCTTAGGCATTCACAAGCTTCTCCTCATTTCAGCCTGGATAGCAGGTCTTCCACCTTAAGTTTCTGAGGTAAGTGTGAACTTCAGTCTGTTCAGCTACCGCGACATCACTGTTTTATCACTTTGTGTGCTTGTGAACATTTGGGTTAATAGAGAGAATTTTTTGTCCCTTTCAACTCAACTGCTGTAAATATTCTTGCAATTTTTAATAATGTGAAAATTTAATATTTTTTAGAATCCCTGTTTGTTTTCTGTACTTTTAATTAATTAAGTGGACAGCTGAAACAGGCCGAATGTAAACCTCCATTAATCCTGTTTTTTACTGGGCTGCATGTGATACGTCTAGGTTAATTTTGTTTTCATTTGGCTTGGACTCCCTTGCTCTTTGTACACGTCTTTAGCAAACTGTTTTTTGGTTTTAAAAGACCATTTTCCCGGGACTTGGCTAACCACCGTGATCAACTTTTAAACGTTTATCGATCTCTTTGCTGAAGTATGCTTGACAAACAAAGCGTTTCTGTTGTACTATCAGATTGTGATTCCAGGCCAGTCCAGGCTGAAAGGGGAATGGATTAAGTTATCATGTGTCCTCTATGGTCCTTTTTTGTGTGGGTGTAGACAAACCCAGTTGTTTGCTGCAGGAAAGGTTAATCTGCTCACAAGGGCACAGCCGTTGGCGCCCGGGGAAAGGCGGAGCCCGTGTTTCCGTTCAGGGCAGCCTTTACAAAGCCTCTTTGGGGCTTTGACGGCTTCTGATATCACCCTTTGTGCTCGTGATTTTAAGTCGGTGTTGGGTGACGAGGTGAGAATTATAAGCTGGGTACAGTGCGTGAAGGATGTAGGACACTAACGATTTTATCTCGCATGACCATTTGCACCCTGTTTTGGTGGAACTGAAGCGAATATTATTTGTATGATTTTCGAGTTTAGCCAATTCACTTGTGCGGGATAATGACACGAGGCACAACTCCAAATGCAGTGCTTACATCTAATGTGTCTGTTTTCACATGTGTCACTTCTATCAGAAGAACTTTGAAACACAGAGGTTTTGTTGGGGTCTTCCAGTCATAGGGCTGGTTCTTAACCAGTGTGCCACCTGCTGTTCTGGGGTGGTGGTGCCACCTTGCTTGTTTACCGTTTTCCGCCACCTTGGCTGGCATGCAGAGGCAGTCTCGCTCACAGAATAGACTTTTGTCTTCCCCTTCTGGCACAAGTCCTTGAGGCCAGCGGATCTCCTTTCCCTTGTCCTACCTTTCGCAGCCTTTAAAAGCCAATGTGGACAGAGAGCGTGAGAGCGGCGCATCTCAGAGAGGCAGAATAGTGAACGAATAGGAACTTGCTTTTAAAACCAAACAGGTAGGCGTGCTTGTATCTGCATTTTCTCCTAACACCACAGGCGTGAGCTTTTGAGGTGACTTTCTCGGCAGCTTGTGGTCCATGCTGCTGCTAGATAAACACAGTGAGATGCATTCACATTGATAATATCTCTACACTAGATCAAACATATCACGGGTGGGAAGTAGTTTGCCGGCTAAGTGATGGTACTGCATAATTTAGACAGTGATTTAGAAGGTCCTGTTTGAACTGGAGAGTGCAGATAGTGGGAAGACTTCACCGCCGGTGAGGGGCCACGTCTCCTAGCTTGTGCTCAGCTGCCGCGTTGGTCCCGGTTGGCTGCTGGGCTCAGTGTGGACTCTCTCCTTGCCACAGGTTGGACTGAGAAGCACCATGAACCTGTGGCTTCTGACTCTGCTCCTGACCGGCTTGCATAGCTGCGCACTGGCCGTAAGACACTGTCTCTTTCATGAATGTAGGAAGCCCTCTTCTGAGCTTGAGTCCCCCCCCCCCCCGGTCTGACAGCCTGTTCTTTTCCAGGGTGAGGGGAACAGGCCGGACACCAACGGCGGATCCACGGTAGAGCCGACGCCGCCGAAGCCGTCGACTCCCCCAACTCCCACTGTGTCCTGGGAGGTCCGGCAGCGCACCGACACGCCACATGCCGCTCAACTCGCCTCCTCCGCATCCATCTAACCCGGGGCCTCCTCTCCCCTGTGAGCAGGAGGTGCCGCAGACGGCGGACGTCAGCCACCACAGCCGGGAGAATCCCGCCAAGGAGCCCCCTCAGGACGCTCCCCTCCCGCAGGAGACGGCGACGGGAGATTCCTCGGAGGAGCTGGGTGGCTGCGAAGCGTCCGTCTCCGGCGCAGAGGTCCAGGCGGAGCTGGGGAACGCCGTGATGAAGTTCGGCCTGCGTCTGCTGGAGGGGCTGCCGGCCACGGAGGAGCAGCCCAACGTGATGGTGTCGCCCCTGAGCGTCACCACGGCGCTGTCCCAGCTGGCCCTGGGTACGAGACTCGGTGGATGCACATGGTTATGAAATGGTCCCTTTTTCGGGGACAAACTTTGAACAAATGTCAGCGAAGCACTTTGAGAGAAAGGCGGTGTGTGGTAGTGATGAGTAGTAAGGATTTGCAGCAGTGCGGTGAGCAGTTTGGCTGACGGTGTGTTATAGGCGCCGTGGGCGATACAGAGAGCCAGCTCCTGCGAGCCCTGCAGGTCGACATGCTGCCCTGCTACCACAAGGCCCTGCGCCACCTCCTAAATCGAGCACGCGGGGACACCCTGCAGGTGGCCTCCCGCCTGTACCTGCGACCCGGTGAGTATGAGGGGGGGGTGGGGCATTTAGCCGTAATGCATGTTCTCGTCGCCGATTTTACTGGTCAGATGAAAATGCTACTTTACATACCGCACAGCGTCCCGCATCTTACATGGTCAACTGGGTCCACAACTCGCTCCGATTCTCCAAAACCACGAATGTTCAAGACCCTTATATAAGTGCCTATTTACTTTGCCAAACTGTTGCTTACTTTAAAATGCCTAGATTACAGGAATGCAAGTCCTATATCTATAAACAGTACAGTTGTTGTTACAATTAGCAAATGCCAAAAAAACTGGCAAATTCGCACAGCACAACATAAGCACATGCTATAGCTTCACCACCACCGAGTGCTAGACAACAGCTGAGTTAGGATGCTGGCCAGTGGATGTGAAACAGTATATTGAAACAGACCATCCTCAGTCCATGCTTACCCACTTGGTGCACCAATGTGCATTTTGTTGTTTTAAAGCTTTTTTTTTTAATTAAATATATTCAAACTTTGATCATTCAAAATTGCACTCTCAAAAACTGCATAAGATGCAGGCTGACTGTATTAAGTTAGCAATTAAATGACGTTTAAACATATATTAGAAACTGCAGTTTGTTTGTTATCACCCTATTTACAACGTAATAAAGCTGTTACATACTTGTGTGTGTGCATGTGAGTGCAAATTGGTCTCGAAATGGAAATCTCAGTCCAGGCTGCTGGCCAAAGTTGGCAACCCTGGTGTTAGTTAATGTGCAAGAATAATGTATTCTAAATGTACTTCCTGTTTTTGATGTGTAGCTCATTGTGGTGCAGCCTGTAAGGAATGAAAGCTTGGGCTCTCTCACCTAACAGCTCCCGGGAGAAAATCCTAGAGTTGCCCTTACATTTTCTGGTCCGGTATCCCAATCAGTTTCTGTACTTTGAAATTCATCTCTTTCATAGGCGTAATATCAGGTGACCAGCGGTGCTGTAGTGGTTGTCAGCCTCAGTATCCAGCAGTCCCTCTACCCATTTTCTCACACAAAAGAGAAAGTGCCTCTGACATCTCCGACGGGCCCCACAGTACAGTGATAATGAAACGAACAGGCGAGAGAACATTTTCGCTTTTTCTGCTCATTCAGGGTTTGCGGTGAAGCCAACTTTTTTACGGGAGTCACAACAAATGTACGACTCGTTCCTGGCTCAACTCGGCAGCCTGGAGGAGGTCAATGAGTGGGTGAAGGCTGCTACCCAGGGCCAGGTGACTGACTTCCTGTCCAGCCTCCCTCCCAACGTCGTGCTCATGCTCATCAATGCCGTCCACTTTAAAGGCAAGTCATCTGCACAGACCTCGTCCCGCACGTGGTTGAGGGTTGGTCTCTCTCGTGATAAACCAGTGTATTGTAGTGGGGGGGTCTGACCCCAACTGAACACCATGCTCCGTAGTATTGTCATAACCTACTGCTAACACCAGTGCAGCCTCAGCATAGTGATGTAGGCCAAGGAGAGTCATGAGTAAGAAGAAGACCAGTGTTTTCCCTACCTGCCCCCACTGGCTAGCCCCCCCCCTCAAGAAGGTGTCATGTGCCTCAGTGTCCTTGAAGCGGCATCCTCTGCAGGGTT
>JABFDZ020000040.1:19920512-19931761 GCA_019775955.2 Pollimyrus isidori | reverse complement strand
GTCTGGCTGCTGGTTTGGGTCTTGTGGGCCGTGCTCACTCTCAGACCCGTCTGGCTGCTGGTTTGGGTCTTGTGGGCTGTTTTATCTGCTACATTGTCACTTTTCAGCTGATGCAGTTTAGGATTCAGTTCAGGTGTAAAAATGCAGGTTCAGTTACCAGAAGATCTGTGATATTTGTGGCCCTTGACAACCCAAGCTTAACACAGAAGTCTACTTTACGGTGCCATGTAATAAACCCAAGTTTGTCCTGCCTTTGCCCAGGGACTCCTGGGTCTTTGGTTCTGTCTTTCTCCTCACCCCAACCATAATGCGGCCGGCCCAAAGCTGCCAGGGAGGAGGCCAGCTATAACCCCTACGTCCAGATGAATTTCAAAGCCACCCCCCACTTACACTTTTTCCCCTTTCTCCTATTTTGGGCTCCTGCTCTGAGTCCCATAGGTATGTTGAGAATATCGGAAATGTGATTTGGCACCCAGGGAAGTGATTGAGGTATTCGTGTGCGGCGTCATAGAAGGGGCTTCACTCGAAAGGTGCCGGCGATCGCATGAATCACTCCTCATCGCAAGCCCCCGCCTGCCACCTCCTAAAAATAGCCTGCAGAGGGGTGTATCTTGCCTAGACTAATGGTTTTGCTGCCGTGCACTGCCGCCTGATTGATGTCTACCTGTAAAGATGCTTTTCCAGCAGGAGCGGGAAAACATTGCAGTGTTAGTTTGCCGTTACAGACGTGATTGCCGTGGCTGAATTTAAATCTCTACCTGACGTTTCGCTCTGCTTGTCAGGTTGCATGTAGTTCTGTTGTAGGCTAGTTCCCTCGGGGGACCATTAAAATCTCAAGATGTGAGGCCCCTGTTTGTGTGTTCGCTTTTCACACATGGGTACATATTTCTCACTCCCCCTCCCTTCAGCTCTTGTGCTGTGGGTTTGACAGGGAGGAAGTCCAGCTGGCAGCAGGGAAGGATTTTGGGAGCTGACCCTCTGCTCAGTGCTCTAAGACCTGGTGGAGCTGGGTTTTATTGGGATATGAACAGAAGTTTGAATAAAGGCCCCACCTGCCCCCTGTAATTGCACTGGGGGCATCGCGCGTGCTGGCTAGCGCCTTCCCACGCTCCTCAGTGCGCTGATGAGTTTCAGCTGAAGGTGCTACTTTACATCGAGGCCACTTTCATCCCAAGATGCTCTCATAGGCCTCAGTTCAGTCTGCCTCCCTTTTAATGAGCTGTGCCTTTACTCAACCATCTATGGTTCAGAGTGCCTGCTCTTTGCGGATTAGAGCTCAGACCATCTTGTGTGTGCATTGTCTTCACCGCTGAGCTGTCTGTGACCTGAGATAAAGGTTAGAGTGGTCTGCTGGGGTTGGCTCATTTAGGTCTGCTTAGCATGAGAATAAACTGTCTGAGGATGGCTCTTGGATGCAAGGTCGGGGGAAACTGCACCAGATGTCACTGACTTTTATCATGGTGGGCGTCTGACGCATGGCTTTCCGGCTGCTGTCCATCAGGAATCCGGCTCAGGGAGGATTGTGCACAAAGCCATGTTTGTTTTGTATTCAGTTGGATGGGGCCTTTATGGCTCCTTTAATCTCTGCCTGATTAGTCGAGAGGCGGTGAAGCTTCCTCACCAAGATAAACTTGGTTTTGTGTATAATTTTAAGAGTAGCCACTCCGCGTTTCTGCTTCTGTTTATCGAATTAAATATCCGTCACTGGGTGCCTTTATTCTTTTATTAGCCAGAGGAAGGAACGGCCATGCTTGTTTTAACCAGAGCTGGTCTCTGACACTGACTCCCACATCGTGTTGCAGCTGTTAATTTATGTGGGCAGTGAATTTTGCTGCATTTCAGATGATGCCGTTGCATTGCCAAAACTTTCAGCTGTAAGCTGGCCTTTTTAGTCTCACACTGTGAATATCATAACCTTGCTTCATTTAGCCTTCTGGAATATTCATTGAAAACTACTCTTGGCCTTTTTTTTTTTATCACTTCCATTGAGGATTTTTTTTTTTAATTCAGTTTACAATCCTCACACTCCAGCTGACTGGATGGTAGACAGATCCATCAGTAGAACCTTGTTATCTTTATCCAGTCGGCCACCCCCTCCTGCCTAAGGTCCTACCTTCAGATGTCGTGTGCTCACTCATGCATCGCCACTGGCTCCTTTTCTTGCCCATCTCTCTGTCCCATGAGACTCTGCCAGGTTTTATGCTTAAGGCAGGAGGTATCAGGGCGAGTGCTGGCTGATACCTGGCCTGACCAGCTGCTGTTCCTTTAGGGTACTTAACCTGTATATTTTTGGGTAATGTTTACAGTTTGAAGCTGCATTAGGAATAAACACCATCCCTTAAACTGAAGGATTATCTTGTGCTTAGTGTATTAAAGTGAATTATTATGCAAGCAAAAGCTGGTTCTTGGTCCTGAAGCTTTCATGAAAGTTAAACAAGGAAGGGGACTAGAAACATTTCTGGTGGCCTGCTAATGCCCTATGAGAGCATGGAACGTGAATTGGGCCAATTATGTGTGACCTTCTGGGATATGGCATGTGGCTGTTGGTCTAGAATGACTCCGGGAATGCAGTTGGTGTCAACGAATGCTGATGTCACAGCTGGTAAAGTCAGGATTCCTTATTCCACCCGACTTCTGCTGAGTGATGTGACATTAACTCGTAACGTTGGGTTTCCTCATTCTGCGCGGCTTCTGCTGAGTGATGCCTTGCGGGCATTCAAACTAAGTAATGAGGATATGGTGGCAATTGCATTTAACTGCTTATTTAGAAAGATGTGCTTGTAAACATCAGGGCACTAAGAGTCCCAGGAAAAGGCCCTTTCAGTGATGCTGCTGTCACTCCCAGAGAACACATCCATATTAATACAGGTGACTACGGTACTGGATGCTTCACGCTAATGTATTAAGTTGTTTCGATCCTCCTTCCCGCTTCCTGCCTGGTTTCACTAGAGTTCTGGCTTTTCTCAACGTTCTTGTACCTGTTCAATGACCTGGTCCTTCCCCAAGTTGCCTCAGACGTTGAGGCAGACTTTGTGTCCTGCTGTGCCTGTTCAGTTATAAATGGACCTTTTGGGGTTTGTGTGTGCGCTTGCAGGTATGATAAGGAGGGCCATGCTGTGGATGGGACATCTGTAACGGAAATGAGGCCGGGCGCTGGGGGCGGAGGTGCCAGCACTAACTGGAAGACCCTGGCCAACATCAAGACGGAGCACCTAGGCCATGGCGAGAAGGTAAGGAGTGTTTCCGTGCTGCATCTCTGTGCCCCCTGACTGGGGGAGAGGGTGGAACTGGCTCCCCGGAGCGAGGGGCCATGGGGTAAGCAGTCGGAGGATTAGCTGAGAATTGGCCTTTTAATGATCACTGCGCTTTAATGCCTTGTATTGACTTTGTACGTGTTTCTGCTGTTTCTGTTATCCTCTTATGTGTTTCCTGGGTAGGCGTCAGGGAAGCATTTGAATATGTAAAGTACGATGTTGTTTTATCCTGTGCTGGCAGATGTCCAACCTCTGCCTGAGCCCCCCTCTCCTGTGCTGATTAACCACATGCGCATGGGTTTTAATTGAAAATGCCCAGCCTTATTGCAGCCAGGTTTGGGGGCCATGGAAATGCTCAAGCCTGCCTTTTGTTCTAAAAGGCCTATTCTCCTTCTCTCTGTCTGTGCCCGCGCGTGTGTCTGTGCCCAATAAGCAATTAATATCTGATACTGACGGATGTAATATGGCAACTTATAACTCAACCGAAGACACTTCTAAAGTTTTAGTTATGAAACAAGCCACTTTATCTTTAAGACAAATAAATGTAAACTGTAAACTACATAGACACAGCTGAATTCTAGACTGAACCATGACACTTATGAATAATCTCAGACTGGGAGGTGCATTATAATGCAGGAGCCTTGGCATTGTCTCTGCTCATTGAGCTTCCTTTTCTCATCATATGTTTAAAGACGTGTTATCAACCTTGTATCTGCAGCTTTTCCGCCAACACAGATACATTTCTGCAACGTTAATATTGTGTGATTTTTAGTGGCCTGCCAATGTAGCGGCCGGTCCCCGGCGTGTGGCTAGCTTGCCGATTGGCCGAGGAGATTAGAGGTGCTCATTCATTGAGCTTGGTAATTAAATGATGACAGTCTGATAAGTGACTCTCCGCGTTCTTGGCCTCGATGTACCGCCTGTCAGTAGCTCAGTGCTTTTAAGGAAATACAACATGAGCGAGTGCAGCATGTAGCAAGATTAATGCACGACTGCCTTTGGCTGCTTTACCAGAAGCGGCTCCAGGTGATTCTGTTATTTTATGTGATTTGTATTATGCATGTTAATGGAACCCCGTCCCTCTTCTGTTGGTGTGGTGTGCAATATGAACAGCCCTGGGGTATGGGCAGGTCAGATATATATTCTGTGTGTGTGTGTGTGTGTATATGCGTAATGCTGTTTTCTGATTGTTCAGATCAACAAATGAAGTAATCGTGCCCTACAAGCATGTTTTCACTGATGTAGTTAAATGGTGCTTTGTTGGATGTTACAAGGACTGCGATAAATGTAAATGTAGATTCAATGTTTCTCATTGCATGAAGTAAACTTTTTTTTTTTTTAACAAAGAGCTGAGGTTTTATGTTTCTGGTGGTGGTCTTTATTCTTTATGCTGGAACAGTTTATGCTGTTGCAGTATCTTGAATTGTAGCTCCTGTGTCATGATGCATATCATCACCAGATACTTGCCAATGCACAGGCCAAGTGCGGGCAGCACAGCGGGCCTGTGCAGTCTCTGCGTCACACGCAGACGGCTGTCCTGCTCAGCCGCTTTACACACTCTGTTGCTTTGCTCCATTGTCCTGCTTAACATTCGCATTCTTGTTCTGCCTCATCGCTTTTCCGCTCCGTTCCTTTGTGGCGTGCGAGTCGTACATCTGACTGTCACGCTGCCTTTTTGAGGTGTGTCATTCCTTCAATGCAACAGTTCATTTGGCGGCAAGCAGAGTACTTTTCCTGTGAGTAGCTGTTGATTTTTAAAAGTGGCCTACTCAGAAATCTGGGTTGCGGAGCTAGCAAGAGCCCTCCAGAAGGAGCAGTCATTTTATGGCCGGATTAGTGTCGACAGTTGCCTTTGATTGCAGCCAATGACTTATTTATTCCACACAGGCAATTATGAAAAACAAGAGGTGGAGTCTTCATGTCTGTCAGCAATGGTGGAGCAGATGTTCCATGTGATGCTCCACCCAGCAGCTCAGTGTCTGAGAGAGATGCCACTCTTTACTGGCATGGAATTGAAGACTTTCCGCGGCTTATTGTGTGCTTGTTAGAGGAGAAATCATTTCAAGGGGGGCGTTGTGTGGCTATTGGCTCCTCGAGGTCGTGAATAAGGGCCGCCTCTCTGTGCTGTCTGCGCGTTGGAGGCCAAACGGAAGAGCTGAATGGTTGCTTCTCGTGGCAGTGTTTCTTTAACACGGCTCTGCGACTAAATGCCAGAGCTGCGGAAAAAATGGGGATGAGTGGAGCTTTTATTTAATGGCCGTTAATTAAAGCTTCTGATGTTTTGGAGTCTGTAAAGCGTAAAGGGCCTGGCTTTAATGGGGAGACTCTGGCAGCGCAGTATGAAAGCACACTGCCTGCTAGCAGCTTCCTTTTGTCAGAAATATCACCCTGCTGTACAGTGGGGCGTTTGCTTAAAATACTTAAACTTTCTGTAAAATATGACCTGTTCCGTTTTGCAGTTTTAGTTCCATGAGCCTGAGGTTAAGACTTTGCTGAAGGCCTCTTATCTGTAAGGTGCATTTAAGCCTGTGCTTCATGAATTCTTCAGGAAATAAGCCGGTCTGGCTTCCCAGCCTCGACTTGATGAAGACCTCATTAAAGCACTTGCTAATCCTCCTTTGTGGCTCTTCTGTGGAGCTGCTATTCCTAATGTACCTGGTCGGGTTTGCTGGCATCCTGAAATGGTTATATTTGGCACTATCCATGGCATCAAATGTTTGTCATTGATGTTTGTCTGGGAGTTGAACCTGCTACCCCCCATTCCACACACCACCGCCAGTTGGGTAGGATCTCTGTGGGGTTGATTCTGAGCCATCGTCGATGCATCCACTGTACCACCGGAAAATTTGGAGCCTTTAAAAGTCTTGTTGGTGTAATCTGCTTCACTTTAGATGAAATAAGGCGAGCACACACACACACACACACACTTTGTGAGATCCTCACTTCAGGTGTGTTCGTGGTAAACTGCTGTCTAGGGGACCTTTCTATTTTTAAAGATGTAAAGTCCCTTAATGTTCAGCAGTGCTCTTGGAGGTGTTGTGGTGGCAGTGTCAGGTTTCACTGTGGTGTTCATGTACTGTTGTCATATGCAAATGATAATTTGTCACACCGCCTGCATGCGTTGAGCAACGTGTCCCCTCTGACACCCCCTCCCCTCTTTTATGCAGGCTGATTACTTCAGCTGTGTGGCCACCATAGTGTACCTGCGCAAGGAGAACTGTCTCTACCAGGCCTGCCCATCCCAGGACTGCAACAAGAAGGTGGTGGACCAGCACAACGGCATGTACCGCTGTGAGAAATGCGACAAGGAGTTTCCTGACTTCAAGTACCGCCTCATCCTCTCGGTGAGCAGCTTCACTACCACCCCACCCCCACCCAGGAGGTCCTGCTAGCGGCTGACTCCACCTCCCAGCTTCACTAAGCCTATCGTCTCATCTCTTCCCGAAATCGGTTCATCATGCCTGTTTTACGTTCTCCTTCCTACTTGTTCTCTTCTTACCATGAGCACTGATCATCTTCGCTTTCCCCTCTCCATATGGTACCTGTGATGAGCTAGTGGCCCTGTTTGTCAACTTGGAAATAAAACGCAGGCAAACAAGTGTGCTGTTATCCATGTCTGCAACTAGTTTGTGTTTTTTTTTGGTAATTATTAATACCCACTTTTAAATATTAAAACTCATTTAATGAGTGATCTGTCTCACTGCCAGATGAATGAGAACCTGCTGTTTGGTCCCCTCTTCAGGCTGTGTGAGGTTTTCGAGCACGCCAAGCTGTCAGCTCATCACGGTGGCAGCGGGGTTTTACATTTCCTGGCTCTGGCTCTGTTAGGCACTGTAGTGCAGTCTCTCCGCATTCACATGTTCCCTTCCTCCCCGCATGAAAATTTAAATGCAATCAGAAGCCCCATTTCTAGATGTTTTGCACGGGTTGCTTGTTCAGCATTGGTGATGACTTCATGGTCACTGACCCCATTCACGTTTTATGCCATATAATTGCTTGTCCCATATCCATGTTGATTGGCCAGTGCATTTGGAGTCACCCTTTATGATGTGACTGAGGAGTGATCTCTCATGCTGATCTCTTTCTGCCTTGACAGCACCCCCCTCTCTCCTGTTCTCTTAGGCCAACATTGCAGACTTTGGCGATAACCAGTGGGTGACATGCTTCCAGGAGAGCGCAGAAGCTATCCTGGGGCAGAACGCCGCCTACCTGGGCCAGCTCAAGGACTCGGTAAGGCGTGTCTTCCTGCCCTGTAGTCAGGCAAAGCTGCTTTTGCGTTCCAGCTAACGCCATGTCAGCTTTTAATTCCAGCTGCGTTTCTTGCAGCCTCTTTATTTGGTTATATGGTGTTGATGCCTGAATCACGGCATTCCTGCCTTCTGCTCTTGACATTATTAATATGTAACCAAATGGCACCTTTCTTCCCAGAATGAGAGTGCCTTTGAAGAGGTCTTTCAACAGGCGAACTTCAAAACCTACATCTTTCGTAACAGAGTGAAGCTGGAGACATATAACGTACGTATGGTGCAGCGTAAACGGGCTGCCATTGGCTCGCATCAGTGTTTCTGTGGTTTTGTTTTTCTTTATAAGAGGTCGTGATTGTGGTGGGTTTTCAGTGTGTAAATTTCCGCCCAGCCAGACGTGCGCTTTAGGCGTTGCTCTGACTCCATCACTCAGTGCACCCCCATATCTCGCGCTCAGTGTCCATCACCTTCTCCATCTGACTGGGCATGAATTGCTGCTCTGCTTGTAAATTTCCGTGCTAAACTTCCTGCGTGTTTCTGGCCCAGTGCCCACATTCATCCATTTGTAGGTTTGCGAATGATTGATCTTGGAGTGGAACCGTGTGACGCAGGGTGGATGGGAGGCGGATGGGGCCGCGTTAGGGGCTCGGGAGACAGGCATGGCTTTACCCCTCTGCTCGTTTGGTTTCAACAGAAGATTATATAACCTGACTGGAAAACCATCATGGCCACCTGTACCTGTGGACTCAGTGTATGGTCCAGACTACTAATGCTATAATGGCTGTGACCAGATGAAGGGCTTGTCTCCTGAATGGAGCCCACTCCAGGGCGTCTGTGGGCCCCCCCAGTCCCACTGAGGCTCATTGCTGCTATGCTTCTCACATGTGAACGTGGTGCACGTCTAAATGCATCTCTGCACTTTAGTGTGTCCCATCTCCCTTTCCGTATCTTTCTGTTTCACGCTCGTTGATGTACTTGAAATCACATCTGAATGGGTCATTGTTTAAGAGTCAGCGTAAGCAAGTCTTTATAACTGCTGTTAAAATCATGTCTCGGAAACTCGCTGGCTGATGTGTGCAGGGTGGATGTGTTGTGCGTAATGGGTAAGTTTGCCCCCACTGCCCTTGTTACTCGAAGGATGGCTGTGGCTCTGTGGGACTGTAATTACAGGTGGCATTGAGACCCGTCCACTTAAACAGCGTGTCTGTGATCCCGAGTGACCCGTCGTTGGCACTGTCTCCAAAGCCTTTCCCCGGTCTCACCTCTAGCCTGATTTTGTCTGGTATTTGGCATTTGGATTCGTCGTGGTATTTGACAATCCTTGTTGAGGGTGGGGGCTGTCCCTGCATTTTAACACCATTTAGGTCCTTATGGTGCTTGTAAGAGCACAAAAATTGACAAGTAAATGAATCATGAAACTCTGGCTCCATAGCTGTTATGTTGATGTACAGAATAATTCAACGTGTGAGATTTCTAATTAAGTCGGCCTCCCTGTGGGGAAGCAGTAAAACTGACACAGACTGTAGTACATTAAACTCCAGATTCTCCAGCAATATTTCCACCACTTGAAGAACTGGCCTTAGTCACGCTGGTGTATTCGCTGAAGACTGTAAAGTTGGACTTTGCCTGCAGGAAGCAGGTCTAGACTGAATTGTGGAGGCGTGAGACTCATGTGGAGCCCACTGAATGC
Organism: Pollimyrus isidori; assembly: GCA_019775955.2. NCBI lineage: Eukaryota > Metazoa > Chordata > Actinopteri > Osteoglossiformes > Mormyridae > Pollimyrus > Pollimyrus isidori. The sequence continues at coordinate 19,922,573 of JABFDZ020000040.1, read as the reverse complement.
CCCCACTCCCCAACCCCACCCCCATCCACTTTCCATTTAATGTTTTCTATTGACCAGAGTGCGGGTGACTTTCTGATGTATGACCACGAAATACCAAGTAATCGGTGAGGGCTAAAGGCCGCTGGAACTCTGCCAGGCCGCTGTGCTCTCTGCCTCCCTGTTGGCATGGCCTCACATTCCATTTTCCAAAACATGCCATCCCATCGCTAATTCTTAGTTCTTGGTTCTGTCGCCTGTCTGGTTTGCTTCTCATGACCTTTTATGCAACTCTGTTGCGACGCAGCCCTTTACCGAAATGCGGTTTCTGAGGTGGTTCTGAATGGTCCAAACGGTGCATTCGTCCTCGTATGTTTTTTGTCCAGGGTAGTGCCCTGTTGCTAAATGGCTCAATCTGCACACAGCGACGGCCATGTCTGTAACCATGTGCATGTGCTGATCTTCTGTTTTAGGACGAGTCTCGGATCAAGGCCACAGTGATGGACGTGAAGCCCGTGGACCACAAGGAGTACAGCAAACGGTTGATCGTGAACATCAGGAAGCTGGCCGCCCTTTAGGACGGGCGCCCTGTGCTGCCTTGAGAGGGTACGGGGGGGGGCACGGAAGGCGGATTCCCCAGTTTGACATCGTCAGCCTTTAGCCAACATCTCTGCAGAGGCTCTTCATGGATATTAGAGTGCACTTGTTTCTGGTCATCATTTTGTTAGTTTTCTGTGTAATCTGTGTGCAGTGTATATCCCTCTGCTTACCTAATCCTCAGCTGTGCATGTGTTTCGAACCCCCTACCCTTCACCTCCTCCAGTCCCTTTTGGTTTGAATGCAGGCAGTTTTTCAGAGGATGAGAGGCTGTTGTTTGGGAATTGTCTTTGTTATGGTCTCTGTGTTGACAGACTTCCTGCGAGTCTGTCCTGTGGGGGTGTCCCGCAGACCCTCTTCCTCGTCTTTGTCTTTATGCTTTTCTACTCCATCCCCCCTCCCCCGCACACTTTTTTTTTATTTTAATGAAGCTTAAAACTGCTGTAGGCAGTGCTGGGTTATACCATTACTGATGATGATGGTGGTTGGGTGTGGGGGGGTGCGATTGTGTCATTGCAGGTTTGAGATATGAGAATAAAATGAGTAACTGCACTTGCTGGCTCTTCTTTCATAAGTTCAGTTTATTTTTAAACGGTGTCCTTCCTGAAAAGTCTGCTGCTGCCATGACGACATTCTTTCTCTAGCTTGAGTGACACTTCAGAGGTGATGGGTCTCTGGCTGAGCTTCCCCAGCAAAATACCCAGCGGCAGAAGGGGGCAAAGTGCCTGTTGCGAGGCACCATGGTCACAATGGCGGCGGCCCTGGTCTCCACCTGCCTGCAGTGCTGCTCGGGGCTGCCTCTGATGCAGTAGAGCAGTCACTGCGTGGCACTCGCTCCTGGAGCAGCCCTGGCCAACACCTGCCTGCAGTGCAGATCGGTGCCATCTTTAGTGGAGGAGTGCAGTTACTGCATGGCACTCGCTCCTGGAGCAGCCCTGGCTGCCCCCCCCCCCCCCTGCATGCCACTCGGTGCCATCTTTAGTGCAGTAGTTCAGCCATTGCATGGCTCTTTGCCACAATCGGAAATCCTTAGGGACGGTCACTGGCTGCAGAGTGCAGAGCGGCCGTTCACTTCAGGGTGCCGGCTGTGCTGGCCGTGAATGTTCGCTAATGGGCCCCTTTCCTAGCAGCTGTGGGCCCCCCGCGGGGTAGCCGTTAGAATCTGCTGTCACCGGGTCTCTCTAGACTGCTGCTTTTTGCATATCGTGCTTTTTGTGAAACAGATCTATATAAAAGCCTTAGATAAGTGGAACAATTAAGGCACCAAATGAGTTTGGATAAGAATCAAATCTGGAAATGACTCTCCTGATGAGAGATGCTATAAGTCTCTTCTCACAATAAGACTGCGGTCATAGAAATTTTTACGCAGAACATTCTTGAGATATTACCTATGCTAATAATGCATGCCCTTCGATTCCCGGGGGGGGGGGGGGGGGGGGGGGGGGGGGGGGGGGGGGGGGGGGGGGGGGGGGGGGGGGGGGGGGGGGG
>JABFDZ020000040.1:19841945-19858955 GCA_019775955.2 Pollimyrus isidori | reverse complement strand
TTTTTTTTAAAAAAAAATTAAAAAATTTTTTAAATAAACAAAAATTTTTTTTTTTATTAAAAATTTTCAACTCACCCCCCCCCCCCCCCCCCCCCCCCAAATAATGTTAGTGCAAACCTAATCCCCATTTTAATCTTCAAGGAATGTTGTGATACATCTGTTACTTTTCCTGCAGAATGTCATAGCAGACCATAGATAATCCTTTGATATGAGATCTTACACACGCCTAATTAAATATCTACCACACACGGGACACAGCTGAAGTCAGAATTGAAGATCATTCACTGCACTGTAATATTTACAACTGGAGATTAGTGACTGTAGTAGCGTTATGTAATTGTGGCTGTGCTGCAGTGGGATTTTAATAAGTCTGTCAGGAAGTCTCAGGTCCAGTGTGTCACATTGTAGTAGAAATGTAGCAATATTAATTATGTACAAAATCGGGACATTATAAGAAGTACCTCTAATATGTATATTGTTTTTCAATATTTAGTATAGTTTATTTTCCTATTTTTACAAATTAGGTCATAACTGACACACTGGCTTATCTGCGATATTGTTTTTTTTTTCTCAGTCAGCTCAGGCCAGAGGCATGAAGAGATGGAACGCTATCCCTACTGGGGGTGATGGCCCTCAGAGAGCCGTGTGCCTGGGGAAGGCCGGATCCGCCAGGGGCCGTGGTCGGTAGCCAAGCTTGCTGACATGCAGGTTGTCCACTCATTGAAGAAAATGAGCGAGGTGAAGGAAAAGCGACACGTCCACCATGTAAGCCGGTGAATGGTGAGGTGCAGAGCAGGACGGCCATGAGCATCCCATTGGGTAGCGTTTCATGTCCCTCCTTAAACGTGAGAACAGATCACAGGTCTCTTTCTCCCTCTCCACTACCAGCATGCACTGCAACCATTGATGGGGTTTATTTGAGCTGCACCCCTTCAAAACAGAGCATGCGATCTTACTTGGTGCTTCCTAGACTAAACATTCAAAAACTGTCCCCTACAAGTGGTAATGTGTAAGCTAGGGCTAATAATGGAGATGTGGTTAAATAGGCTGACGGTGATGTGCAAGCTAGGGCTAATAATGGAGATGAGCTACCAGCCTAGGCCACTGCTACAACAATCAGTACATTAACTATAAAACTAATGAAACAACAGATTCAGCAAATCTATAGTTTGGAAGTATGTAAAACACCGAGAAATAACATGTTAATTTAATTACCACACATAGTACAACGTAAACGCAGTTTAAACAGCTTTTTGTTGACAGTGATTTTACAGATAATTGCACATACTGTATGTTCTAAATTATTTGTAAATCCCTGGATTTCTGAACTCCTTAGGCATTGTTTTTCACTTAGGCTAGACTATAGTCTCTGTGGCCCTCAAACAAAGTGATGTGTGACCCCCCTGTGTGGGGGGTCCTTGGGAGAGGCTCACCATGTGCCCCAATCGCCCGGCTAGCTGCTTGTGGTTTTACCTTTTATTGGCAGGCTGAATTCCAGGCAGAATTCCCCATTACAGCTTCTCCCATTGACTGGAATTCCTCACTGCTGAGACGCAATTAACAGCTGCTGCACATCCGCAATCCAAAGTATCCAAGCATTAAATATTAAGGTTACGCTTAAGGACACCAGCTTGTAGGCTGAGGGTTGGTGGGTCGCGCCCCCCAGGGGGCTCTGCTGTCGTGCCCCACAGGGAGGGGCCTAACCCAAGCAACTACATTGAAACTACAGTCAGAAACCACAGTTTTGAGTTTCCCTGGAACAAGGTTTCTTCAGCTCACGTAAATGTTACTGTGTTATATAAATGTCCCACCTTACCGGGCAGGTATGTGGGTTGGGGGTGAATGTGGCATGAAGCAGGACGTGTGATTGGCTCAACCAAAGCTGGGAAGAAATGTGGCAAATGGAATTATGGGAAGGAATGAGGAATCACCATGACAGAAAGGGCAGAAGGGACAGGAGACAGGAGACGGCGCTGCTGCGGGGGACGATGAGGAGTCCATGAAAAAAGCAGCACATACCTTTAGTGCAAGAACACCACTCTTATTTATTCAGAAAGTGTGCTCTGTTTCTGGTTGCTTCCAGGTTTGGTTATGTGGAGCAAGTTGGGGTACATGGGGGGTCTGAAAGCGGGGGTTGGGGGCAACCACAGCCCTAGGTGCAGTCCATGAGGACCCCCCAGGAACCGTGCTGTCAGAAAAGGCGAGCCATAAACTCATCAGAAATGAGGCAGAGTGTTGAAGCTTCCTCTGGACATGCAGGTCGCTGCATGCTGATGCCGTCGACCTCGGGGAACATCTGTGAGCACTTATCCCTGTTCTGAGAAATGGCCGAACTGTGGCCCACCCAGGCTGGAGGACAATGTCCCCAGAGGGACATCTCAATGCATCGTGAGAGCTGAGATCTGATTGGTGAGGTACTTGCCGCCAAAGGTGACGCGTGAGCTTCCTTACGCTGACTCCGGTAAGCTGAACAACCGCGCGATGCCTCAGTGCTAAACGGGTCAATCCCCTCATTTCTGACCAATGCAAACTGAGAAATTGCTTTCTGCATTTTTATTTATGTATATCTTGGCTGTTTTCCTAAAAGCACATTTTCCCAAAATACAATGGCTTCCGCACTCCCAGCGCGAGTGAGAGGCCACGCAGCGATACAAAACGGTAAATTAAACAGCGAGGGGAGGCTCTGAATGAACGTGGACCACGGTGAGATCTGCTACATTAACATTCACCTCAGAGCAAACGCTCATTATTTTCACACTTGTACGTCTGCTGGGGAAGACAGAGTCACCATTATGATAGGATAACGTCTCCGATTAGAGCGCGGGAAACACACAACGGGTCTCAGCAAGAATCCGTCTGCCTTTTCTGTCCTACTTTGAATGTCGTGTGACTTTGCTCACAAATGGCTTTGAGGACGATGGCACAATAATGGATAAAGGGGCACGGTGTTTGCCATGCCCACCATCTCAACTGGAACAGAAGAATTACTCCCCTACGCTGAGATGTTTCTTCTACCAGGGTGTGCTGTTCGGAAATTAATAAAAGATGGTGCGGGGATGCTTTGGTCAGTGGTACTGAAATGTTAGTCCTTCCCCTTCAGACAGGTGGCGATGCCCTTCTCAATTGGCCAGACGCCCTTCCCGATTGGCCAGACGCCCTTCCCGATTGGCCGGACGCCCTTCTCGATTGGCCAGACGTCCTTCCTGATTGGCTGATCTCTTCTATGGAAGCAGCGACAGCAAACTGCCCCCCAGACCGGCAGCCTTTTTGCTGCCTGTCTCTGTGATCGACTGCCCTTCTGCACCACCTAGTCATTTCTTCCTCCTCTTTTCTTCTCCGTGACCTTATACCCCTGACTCTTTGCTTAAAATCACACCGAAACTGCAGAAACCCGGGAAAGACCAGGGAAAGTCTCGACCTCACCATGTACTGTACACCTCTCTCTCCCTGTACTCACCAGAATCTGTGTTAACCTTTACGCTCACTGACGGTCCCTGTGTTTCAGGAGCTTTCTCCCCATTGCAAAGGAGACAACCTATTACAGCCATACATGAATCACCCCCCACCCCCAGCTGAATCTGTTCTGACGATATGGGTCAGGTACCTGCATGAAGAGCAGGAATTGCTCATTAGCATTAACATAGTGGGTTTTGCAGTGCAGAGTGCTAGGCTAACATGCTAATTCCTGCTCCTGTACTGCCATACTCAAACACCCTTCTCCCCCACGTGGCATGACTGACCCTGGTGTGGGGGCCAGCTGCCACTGAACACTTTGAACCCAGTCACCCCAGTCACCAGTCTTAGAGGTGTGGCACTGTCTATATATAGACCCCAGAAGTGGATGTGGGACCTGAACTGGATCCAGCCACTGAGCTGATTCCCCCTGGCATCCAGAACCGCCCACCACAGCCTGGTAGATTTCCTCGCTCATCTGCCGCTTGCTGGTCTTGCTGGTTAAGGGAGCAGTTTGTGCTGAAAAGGTCACACTATTGTGATGCTCATGATTATTCTGTTCAATTAGCGGCTCATTCTTTCCTTGGCAGCATGTACATCTGAAGAGAAACCACTGTAACAGAGCTCCGTCCTGCAGACGGCCCCAGGAGCGCCTCCTGCTGGATCCAAGCAAGAACGGGCAAAATTCAGGGTTCACTGCCATCAGCTGGATTATTTCCGATCTGCCTGAAATCAGGTGTGGTTCTTCAGAGACCGGGTTGGATGGAAAACCTGGATACCGGCTCTCTGGGATTAGGGTTGCCTACCACTGCCGCAGAGTCACAGATAAGCAGCCAGAACAGCATCGTAACACTGCCCGACGTACCAGAAACACAAGCTGAGGTCTTTTCATATCGGCCCACGCCTACCATCACCTTCGAACCAGTAAGTTATCCCAGCCAGTGACGGTGCCATTTGCATTCTGGGTCAGCTGCCTTCCGATAGCAGGGATTAATGAGAGCTCCAGCCCAGCTGATTCCCGCGTGCCGGAAAGCTCTCCGCGCCTTTGGCCCTCTCGCGGACAATCCGCTCATCATGCAAATTGCAGTCAGATTCGACGTAATTGCCACGCACTGCAGTAAGCTCCGTTTTTGATGCAAAAATCACCCCAGGTTCATTCCACCCTCTTCTGCTGCAAAGGTATAAACATTGAATTAATTACAGTGCTTGACTTTAAAGCACCATTAAACAATGGGGCTGGGATGCAGACTGCTGCAGGTGACGGTCTCTTGAATCTGTGGGAGCACAAAAGGCCCCCCCCGCCCCCACACCGGATTTTCCCAGAGTTCCCTAAGAGAGTGGATCTCTTTGCCACTTTAGTTTATTTGACTTTAAGCTCATGAGGCTGAGGGTTCTCTAAAGGACATGCATCCACGTGCATTAAACACAGAGAATCCCTGTGCGACAACCACTGCACTGCAGTTTACATGTATCCCTGTGAGTATAGCTGTGTGTGTGCCCGTGTATGCGTGCCCGTGTATGCGTGCCCGTGTGTGTGCATGTTTGTGTATGCTTGTGTGTGTGTGTATGTTGACCTCAGCGTGCCTGTGTGTGTGTATACATGTTTCTGTATCCTGTGTCTACATTATGGTGTACACCACCCCCCCCCACACACTCCACACAGACACACGGCGGAGAGTTTGCAGATCCCCCAGTGCAGTGCTCAGTAGGATGGCTGAGAGCAGGGGGGGCAGGGCAGGCTGCCATGGAGCCACTGGTCTGTGGAGTGTTTATTATTACAGCAGCAGCTAGCGGCTCATAATGGGACCCGCAAAGTGGGTCAGCCCCCGCCCCCCCATCGGCTCTCTGGCAAGGGGTCAGCCCCCCCCACAGGCTCTATCTAGCTGGGGTGAGGGCTAACGTATGGCCAGCTCAGGGTTGCTCGGCAGGTGGCCGCACCCCCCCACGCTGTGAACAGCAGAGGCTCCCTGCTGTGCCAAGCCTGCCCCCCCCACCTGAGTGCCCCCGTGTGCTACAATTACAACAAGAAATCACTGGGTCTCCTCTGTTCTCTTCCAGTCTTTTGAAAAATCAACAACGAAATAGGAAAAGCGTGGAATACAAGCACAGTCAAAGGCATGACATCCCATGAGAGGCCCACAGGCAGGGGGCGCTCACGGTGAGGGGGGCTCGTTGGAGGCAGTGAAACAGTGCTGGTTTTAGAGGTGCGGGTGGGGGGGCAGCAATGCAGTGGCCACCTTGTGCTGCTGGTTCATCAAAGAGCAGCACATGGCTTAATTGGTAACAGCCCCCCCCAGAAAGCCTCCGCCGCCACCTTCAGCTCATCAATCCTGCCTCGGCTGGGAGCCATAAGGGAGCGCACCCCCCCACCCCACCCAGGGCGGCCCGCTCTTTGAGCCGCTCTTTGAGACTGTCCACCTCCTCACGCCGCCCCCTGCAGGATGCTCGGACGCTTCGCCGCTGGCAGTCGGCCTGCGCCCTGTGATGTCATCATCACATCACATTATTACCCCTCTATCCCCTGTTTGTGTGGGTGGGTGTTCTCAGCAAAAACTTTCCTGCACCTCTGGGATTTTCGGCATGAGATTTGCACTTGTGGTTAATCTGTGCTGTGGTGAGTCCCTCTGCTAATCGCTTGTGCTGTGTTTGGGTCATAATCTAAATTTTAATGAGCGTGGCCGGCTCATTGGTTACAGCTTGGCCCTCGATGGCAGCTCTCCTGCACTCCCATTGGCCCTCTTCCAACGATGGCAGCTCTCCTGCACTCCCATTGGTTCCCGGCACCCTGCAGCCCCAATACTGACCCCATCCTATTAATCTCCTTTGTTTCTCTCTCTAAAGCTCGTGAGGCACTGAGTTTAGGCTTGAGACCTTGTCTCCCCTTCTCACACATAATTACTGTTTGGGTCGTCTAGCTGCTCTGTGACATGATCATCCGTAGCATGCATTTCTTACCCTGCTTGCCATTCGCACTGACTCCTGTGTTACTGTCACGAGCACCGGCGTGCGAATACGTTCGATTAGTAAATGTCTGGTTACTTTGTGCACATTTTTCTGTCAACATTCCTTTATTACTGGTGAGGGAGACAAAAACCACAGAATTGTGATGGCGTCTAGCCAGGAGGTCTTTATCATTATCGCGGCTGCTCTCTGCAAGCAGAACGTTGGCATTAAAGACTGCATTCAGATCTTGGAGACTCTGTTGGGAGAAGGCAGTACCAGTGAAACAGCACCTTGGACAGTTCCACCATCCCCCCCACATGAGATGGAGGTGCCTAGGGAGACCCAGGAGCACAGAGGCCGGCCCTTGCCAGCTGACATTCTGTCTAGGACAGCTTTGTCCTAAAAAATCACAGGTAGCTTATTTTACAGCCATTAGCAGTGAATGACCTCCAAGTGACCTTGACTCTGATTGGCGACCCTGTATCCTAGGCTCATTTCTCAGAATATACATGACCGAAATGTCTCACACTGAAAGTACATCCCTTACATATAGTGATGTAGTAAAACATGATTTGGCACTTTGCAGTTCTATTAAGTACACGTTCTGGAGCATTACGAGTAGCTGAAATCAGCTATATAAATCAGTATGAAAAATCCTTATTTACTCAACTTTCATTTAAGGTTCATTGTTTCCCCCTATTTAAAAAAGCTAATTAAAAAAGACATTTTGTTTACATTTGCAGCCCACTGATGTGCTTTATTAAAGGAGTACATTAAAATGTCTGGTTCACTTTAGATTATGCTTTTGACGCAAAATGCGCAGTCAGAAATTCAGGTGAGCTTCCACACCAGTTAAGTCTCTCCGATGCACCTCGAAGTGTTTGTTGGTGCCTGGCGGCTTTTAAGCATCAAGCACGTTCACACGTTCACTCACTCAAACAGCTGGATGTTTGCTCATGGATAGAGCAGAACTCTCCCCTGGGATTCTAACCTGCCAGATTGTCTTTTTAACTGCGGCGCCACCAACCGTGCAGACAGGGGGAGTACCTGCCAGTTACCTGCACCAGCGAGTTGCTGAACATCACAATTCCACAATGCCGGGCACAAACAGGCACACAGGTATTCTCTGCATGGGACCTGGGATCCTAGTACAGGCGAAACACACACACACACACACAGCACTGAAAACACACCCTTGGGCTGCTCCTCGCACCATGGGCAGACATGACAGCAGCCGTTGCTATGGGCACAGGGTGCTGGCATGCGTCGGACTGGGTCGCGGGCCGGCCACCGTGCGAGAGACATACCAGAGGCATCAAGCAAGCCGCCGCTAAGCCCATTTGCCGGAACCTGCCCGACACGCCGCGTTGAGCTTCCGCCTTGAACGCGCCCGCGAGGGCCGGAATTCCTTTCCGTGCGGGGGGAGCGGTGTTTAATCCGAATTGGCGCCCGTCGTCACGGTTACTGCGGCAGGTAGCGGCACTGCTCTTGGTCTCGCCTCACGCGGCGTGTAATTACCAGCAAGTCGTGCGAGGCAGCGTGCACAGACCACCAGGCCTCTCGCACACCTTCTAATTAACACCTGGCGCCGGAGCTCATTCGCCACATCAAATACGCGACTTATTAGGGCTCAGCATCCGCTCGCCTTCTTAAAATGATAATCACTCTGCTGTTATGATTATTGTACAGCACTAATCGGGGAAAATGTCACCAACGTGCTCAGCTTGAGCTAATGGACTGATGATGCCTATCGATTTCCCTGTATCTCTGCCTACCCCACCTCTCCATAGACTGATGATGCTTATCGATTTCCCAGCATCCCCGCCTGGCCACTGCCCACCTGCTCTTCCCCACATAGGCTTCGAGTCAGTGGCTCCGTTCTTGTGAATAAATAACATTCATAAGCAACTCATTCATTTACCCAGCATGCTCCCTGCCAGAGGGGGCAGGGCACAGTTAGAACTAGACAGCCTGATTGGCCCTGGGGGAGGGGGGTTGGTTCAGGCACTCGTGCACGGCAGTGCCCCCAGTTGCCAATGTGAAGGGCTGGTCTGTATGGCCAGGCCCCCCGCTGTTGTAACACCCCCGACGGAGCCCCTGCCATCACCTCTCTGAGGACAGAGGCAGTAGTAACCGTGCCTCTGAGGACAGCGGCAGTAGCAACCATGCCTCTGAGGACAGCGGCAGTAGTAACCGTGCCTCTGAGGACAGAGGCAGTAGTAACCGTGCCTCTGAGGACAGTGGCAGTAGTAACCGTGCCTCTGAGGACAGCGGCAGTAGTAACCGTGCCTCTGAGGACAGAGGCAGTAGTAACTGTGCCCTAAGCACTAATGGGAAATGTGTATCACACTAACCATCTGCAACCACCCTCCCGCTTCCATTACACACCAGCATCACATCTGCTCCAGCCTCGAGCCGGTACACCCCCTCCTCACACCGCCCTCTAGCTGTGGGTCGACCCACCCGCCCATCATTGGCCGGCCGTCTCTCTGCCATTTCCTGTATCCTTCTTACAGCCCTGCTCTGGATCCATCACGTCTTTGAACGCCGCTGAAAGTGCATTAGCCCCTTTCGGGGCTGCTGTCATCGCTGACAGGAGCATGTTAGCTCCGTGTGGCTCTGACAGAGATTGGCCGTCTGTATGTTTGACCGGCTGGGTGAGTGTGTATGAGGGATTCTGGGTACGTGTGCTCAGTAACACTGAGGCCAGCTGTCCAGCTGTGCTGCTAAAGATATACATGCCTGCGTCACTGACAGCCTTGATAGAAACATGGCTTGCTGTTCCCAGTACCGGTTGGCCTAATATGGTGTTTCTTTCCCAAAATGCTTTGCACCTAATCCTTTTCAGTGGTTCATACAGCAGTGTACTGATTGGCTCTGCGAAAGTATTCATGGTTCAGACATTTTTTAGCATTAATGCTCACACACAACTGGTGTGTCTGGTGACCCCAACATCTTACGGGTGACTGTAAAGATAACACTTCATTTGTACAAAGGGGATTTGACTTCTGGCTAGCGGGGGGGGTTGGGGATGCAGCCTGTCGCTCTGCCGCTGTAACAGGCAGGACGGCAGGACAGGATGTGAGGGATTTTGGGCCCATGGGTCAGCTGAGCACTGCCATTCTGCTCAGTTTATACGATTTGAGTGTGAATCCACCCCATCCACTAAGCGTCAGGGATCAGAAATAACAGCTTTGATGTGATTTGTTTTAGACTGGATTACGTGGGCTGTGATTCTATAGTTACGGATGAGGTGCGGTGCATTCAGACTGCTGATGCAGATCCCACCGAGGTATGGTTAGTAAAACAGTCACATTTTCTTGGAGTGATTATTTAGTTATCTGTCCCAGGATGACTGGGCAGGGTCACTCTCGACAGAATCTGGCAGAATGCAGCTGACGTTCGCTGGTCTGTGTGAAACGTAAAACACTGTTTAGCAGTAACACGTTCATCCGGGCTCATGAAGGCTCAGCCTGTCCCCCGTCTGTGAACATTCCACGCCTGGGAATGCCGCGGTGAGCGTGACAGTAACGCCCTGGGTGCCGTCTCATTTCGGGAGCCAGCGGAAGCTTCCGGAACACCTTCTCTGACCTTGGGCTGAACCCAGGCGGAGATGGCAGGCATGGCCAGGGAGCTGTAATTGTCTCTGTCACTGGCTGGCGGCCTCGCTGATCTCAGGTGGAGGCGGCTGATCATCTGAGCAGCGACAGGGACCCGCTTCTTTGCCCTCAGCTGCTCATGGCAGTGGCTCTGAAGCCTCAATGCATTAAGCACCTGTATATGAAATAATGTTTACATGCCATTTCTTCATCTTAACCTGGGATGAGATTGTTCTCCTGTGACTATAGTCCTACAGAATTTAGGCTGGATCCTCGCCGCTTCCAACAGAACTCGGGTCTGGGTCGTTTTTAGCCAAATCAAACTGTCAACATGGAGATAATGACAGGACAAAACAACAAAACACTGTATAGATGCGGACCTGTCAAGCAGATAATAATGATGATGAATTATAATCTCCGCTGGGGTGTCGATACGTGTTAATTCACATCTGAAAAGCTCAGGACCCACAGAGCGAAAAGTCTGGACCCCTTCTGGGCGTTCAGCGATGCTCCCTGACAGAGATTCTTTGTCACTGATAATAAGTGTCATAGACACCTGCCGCTCCGTCACGCCTGTCTGACTCATGTCAGATGTCACATGTCCCCTCCGCTTCTTCCAAGTTGCCGCGTTCCATCGCCTCATGGCACACAGACAGCCGGACTGATGCCCCTCCAGATGGGGGCACTACAAACGATCTGCTGATGCGTCCCGGCTTGCAGACCTGCAAGCTGACGCGGCTGTGGGAGCAGCGCCCACGCGTGTGCCTAGCGGGCACTACGGAGGCTTAGACACAAGGCCCAGCCCTCGATTAAACACAGGGAAGGCCGCAGTCTGCCCAGCAGGGCCTACCTTACCGAGGTACCGGAACATTCCTCAGCATTAGGAAACATATAAATAGAGGTGGGACAAAAAAGGGAGGCAGACTGCAAGGCAGCTGTGCGTGCAGCGAGGCTGCCTCCACTTTCCTCTGCTGCCTGGCAGCTGGCAACCTGACTTGTAACCGTGAGGGGGATGGGCATTACAGGCACCTGCCAAGGCAGACGCTTCGTTCGCCTCCCTGCCTGCTCAAAAAGCTAATGGCTGCCTTTGAAGGCAGCGGGGGGGGGATGAAAGGCGCTTTATATTACTCTAACCCCACGTGCAGTCAGTGGACATCTTTCTGCTTTGGGAATGCACACGCAGAAACACGCAGCTCCTTAAAGGGGAGTGGATCTGGACTGTGGTGGTTAACAGGGGCTGCTTGGGACACCTGCGTTTCTTCCCTTTAAGACGCTTAGATGTGACACTGCAATGAGGCTGAATAATTGACATTAGTGGGCAAGGCTACCCTGCCCTGTCCATCACTGAGATCCTACTTCCTATTGGTTACTCTACTTGAATCAGGAAGTGACAGTCCAGGTTACAAAGCCAGGCCCACCGCTAACAGTACAGGAGGCTCATTAATGATGTGCCCTTTAAGGGACACTCTAATTCTTTAGGTGGTCTTAGGTCAAGCATCATTTGAAGATGATGGTTACGGCTATGCCCCATGGGGGGTGATAATGCAGCTTCTTTCTATGGGCTTTTTAATGTGCTTAATGTGCTCAGACTCGAGATCTACAGAGGCTGTGTCCAGTCCATCCGACCCCCCCCCCCCCCCCCACCAGGGCTGTCGAGCTTCCAATGCTTAACTACGGGTGGCGCTGTAGTTAAAGGCATGGAACTGATCAGCGTTCCTAACCGCCACAGCTGCTGTGACTTTCTAGCCCAATGCCAGCAGGACTCCATGTTCTTGCTGGAACATTTCCGCATATTTCAGCAGACCTGCACGCCTCCGCAAGGTCACTGCATTGGAGCAGCGGGTCCCACGCTGGGCGCCTCCCGGATTTGCCCCCCCCCCCCCCCATTACCTGATCCTTCTTAGAAAGCTTCTGTCTTTTTTTTTTTATTCATTGCCTTAAAAGTAATGTTTATCCCAATCGGCTCTGAAACCGGCCCCTGGTTTTACATCCACCATTCCACACCCTCAGATGGCCTGGAAAGTTTATGCTTGGAAGGGCCACACCCCCAGATGGCCTGGAAAGTTTATGCTTGGAAGGGCCACACCCCCAGATGGCCTGGAAAGTTTATTTATGCTTGGAAAGGCCACACCCCCAGATGGCCTGGAAAGTTTATGCTTGGAAAGGCCACATCCCATTAACTGCCGATCAGTTTCACCATGGCAGCATTTATTCCCACCAAATTCCTGTAAGGATTTTATGAGAAAGGTGCAATTGTTTGATAGGCACATTAATTGAAATTAAATAAAAAATGAAACCCCGCCCACCAAAAAAATTCTAAAACTGATCTTTCTTCTGATATACCGGCTGTGCCCTGGGAAAGGAGCAAAGCCTACTGGTTTTATACTGCCCCCCCCTCCCCAGGCAGGAGGACTCTTGCACAGAACTCTGGCTAAATGCCGCTAACAACACAGAGGCCTTGCTGAGCCGTGGAGTCGCTGGACTTCAGCCCGGATGACGGATGGTCCAGCCGACAGGCTGCCATGCTCAAGGCCCACTGGGTACGGCACCGACCACGGCTGACGCACCACCAGCTTCGCTGGGGTTCTGTCACATGACAGCCCGTCACATGACAGCCCGTCACATGACACGCTTTTGCAACAGGGTGTGGAGGGCCAGAGGCAGCCGTTAAGCTGGCCGATGTTTTAGTCCTGATCGGGGGGCTTGATTTACAGCACGGTTAGTAAATGTGGTTAATCAGTGGCTTGTAATCTACAGCTAATCTATGGTTTGTGAGAGTTTATTGCTTGCAGTGAGGGATGTAATGCCTTGACTTGTGGTTTGTAAATTCGGCCCATGACCTCGGTGGTATTGGTTTCCCACTCTGCTGTCACTGTTGCTGAAGTGATGATAGCCAGGGAAGAGGGAGGGGGGGTCACAAATTGGCCCACAGTGCTGTGTCCTGAAGCCTTCCTCAGTGGAGGGGCTGCTACTAATAGCAGAGTTAGGGAATGCCATGGAAGAATGTCGGCTCTGGGTGGTGGGACTGACAGGTCCTCAGGCACGTTCAAAACACGCAGGGGGATGAGAGCACACCTAAGATCACAGCGCCTCCTGCTGGGAGACACGGGAAAGGGTGAAACCACCTGTGATGGAGTGCGACAGAGGCAAACTCACAAAATACAGACATAAAAACGTTCATCGCGCGTCACGCTGCTGCAGGTTCCCATTAACCCGGGATCTTCACATGCCACGTCGTCACTGGACCTGTCACCCCAGGGAAGCCGACTCAGCAGAGCCAGCAGGCCCCCGTGGGCACGTGACAGGAAGTGGATAAGAGAGACTTAGCTCACTGCATTCCTCCACAGGCCGACACGTCTCCATCTGAGACCTGCTAAGAAGCACCGTGCAGGCAGAGTGCAGTTATCTCACAGGAGCAGCCGCCTGCCTGCATTACCCTTGGCAAACTCCCGCCAGAGTTCCAGCTCCCTGTCAAAGGAAGGAGGGGCGCCCATGCTCACCGGTGACAGATCCCGGCTTGCTGCTGCTATCGTGTACAGCTGGGCTCATTGCCGCCGCTGGTACGGGAAGCAGCTCCTTGCAGTGGCTCTAATCTAATAATTCTGCTAAAGATCGGGATCTGCAAGCACTGGATTTTTAAGGTTGCAAATTAATTGGGTCCCTTTTTTCTGCTTTCCTGTTCTAAAGTGGTTGTCGCAAAGTGTGTGTGGGGGGGGGGCAGTCATTTTTCTTCCACTTAATGTCACTGGCGAGTTGGAGATGAAGAAGAATACCGGTGACGCTGCTCGGTTTGGCGAGAACGAGGATATTATTTCTCCAAGTGTTTTATTATTGCACAGCCTTGGGGTTGCAGAGCGCCAAGAAAACACTGAGCTGATTTAGAGCAGAAAGGAGAAGCCTCCGCCATGAACATGGCTTTAACGGCGCCATGTAGATGTATCCGAGGGTGTGCAGTGCTGGGTCTTTGCTATGTCCTACATCATTATTTTGTCCTGGGTCTTTGCTATGTCCTGGGCCATTGCTCTGTCCTACATCATTATTTTGTCCTGGGTCTTTGCTATGTCCTGGGCCATTGCTCTGTCCTACATCATTATTTTGTCCTGGGTCTTTGCTATGTCCTGGGCCATTGCTCTGTCTCGGGTCTTTGCTTTGTCCTGGGTCTTTGCTCTATACTTGATTTCTGCTCTGTTCTGAGTGTTTGCTCTGTCCTGGGTCACTGTTCTTATGGAAAACTGCTAGGGTAAAGGATCGCTTACGAAAATAGCGTCTCCTGCCTACTGGCGGATCAACACATACTCCATTTATTACCACAGTCTGTGTGCCCGCCCGCTCAGTGACAGACACTGGGGGTGACGGCAATGGCAGACAGGAGGTGTAGAGCAGAAGACGCTGTCTGCAAACCGCCTTTGGTGATGGGGCCCAGTCACTCTGCTGATAATAGCAAACGCTTGTCCATGTTGGCTAATGCATGTGTCTGTGTGCATGGGGGTCTGACTGGCCCCCCACCTCTGGTTTAACTTTAACAGCAATGGAACACCCCCTTACTCTACTAGAACATAAACATCTTCATAAAGGCTGTCCGTCCTTACCCGCCATGGCCCTCTCAGGGATAGTCCCCGCCCCCAGCACTACGACAGGCTGACATGCTCCTGGCTGACAGTGCAGCCATCTGCCATCACAGAGGTCAAATGGGGCCCAGGTAGGTGCCCACGGAAAGCAGCCGGGGGGGTATCGGATCTCAGCCCCAGCTCTTCTGCCTTGGGGGGTGCCGTCAACACTGGGCAGGGCCCAGTTATGTCTGTGGTGGTTTATCCCGCCTGCCGGGGCTGCGATGACCTCTGACCCTGAGAGGTGGTGAGAATGACTAATGCTGGTGCGTCAGTCACAGATGAGCTGCGGCGCAGGTGGTTTCTTGTTACTTTGTTTCCCATCTGAGTTCCTGTCGTGCCCCCGCTCATCCTGATGGATCTAACCTACCCTGTTTCTCAGCATTAGTTGACATATCAGGTGACGTGGGTCCAGCATCCCGGGGACTCTGTCTAGCGCTGGGCGTGACAGAAGCCGTCTTACAATTGGGGGGGGGGGGGGGGGGATGCTGGCGAAGGCCAGATCACAGCCTTTAAAAAGAAAACAATGCCAATGTCAGGATCAGTAATGAGGTCTGGGCCGGCCGGAGTCCCCCTTGTGGGGCCCCTGGAGGCTGGGGAGAAGCAGGGCAGACTGCGGGGGGAACCCGCCGGACCCCCCAATGGACCGCCACGCCTGGCAAGCCGCCAAGCTGACAGCTGACCTGGAAGCGCGCAGAGCCACCACCTAACTGTCAGCGCGGCAAAGCTGTGGTCGATCGCGGCTCATACTGCTCGGTACTAACTGCCGGTCATTAGCACCGTGGCAGTATTTATAACCACCAAATTCCTGTAAGGATTTCATGAGAAAAGTGTAATTGTTCGATAGTACGTTAATTGAAATTAAATCGTATATTAAATGGAGCACTCCGCCCGCCACAGAAATGTGCATGAGGTTGCCATCTCATTGAGGGACATCAATCTGATGACAATACTGCCTTCGAATTGAAGCCTCTGCCAATATTATGCAAAGTGCTTTTTAAATTGGTTACTGCGGAATCTGCAGCAGGGAATTCGGAACTATGGAGAGAGCATAGGCAGCAGAGAGCAGCACCGACTGTGGAGAGAGCGCAGGCAGCTGAGAGCAGCACAGACTGTGGAGATAGCACAGGCAGGAGAGAGCAGCACCGACTGTGGAGAGAGCGCAGGCAGCTGAGAGCAGCACAGACTGTGAAGAGAGCGCAGGCAGCTGAGAGCAGCACAGACTGTGGAGAGAGCACAGGCAGCGGAGAGCAGCACAGACTGTGGAGAGAGCACAGGCAGCGGAGAGCAGCACAGAGGTGACGTTCCCTTCGGCCAGCACGCGCATGTCCCCCCTCCCCTCCAATACGCACGACCCCTACTTCTTCTTTTTTTTCACACGCTGTAAGATATCAGTGTGCATTCAGCAAGAGACAGGCCACTTCACAGATCGCAAAGCAGCAGGACAACAAACAAACGCACGTTATCTGGCTAAAACGGCGCAGGCAGCCACATATGAAGGCTCCGGCGGGATGGTTTCCTAAGTGGAGGAACACTGTGGCCTTGGGGCGGTTCCCGGGCGACTGGCATCCCATAACGCCTCATCTGTTATTGGATCTGCTCCCTGCCTGGGGGCTAGGTTAGCGGGGCCCGCTAAGGCCTGGGATCTGTTTGTGCTGCCTTGCTGTCATGGTGCTGTCACCTGCTTACTGTTACACAGTCTCTCCCCTGGGGGCACTCTGCTGGGCAGAGGGCATCGTGGGGGAATGGCAGCTGGCCAGGATCATGCTGCTAGCTGACGAGTAAGGCGGTTTGGCATTCTAGGCCTCACTGAGAGCAGCATGAATGACCTTGGCCGCAGGTCAACCTGTCCCTGCTAATTCTTTGGTCGGCCATTGCTCTGCACAGCAGATCCTGGATCACCGCCGCTACACGTTTCAGTACAGAGAATCCAGCAGAAAGCAGGGGAATCGCGAAAGGGGCACTGCTCCCACACTGATTACCTTGGCACTGCTCCTGGGCGGCTCTTAGGCCCATGTCACCCTTCAAGAGCCCGCAGTGATTACTTCAACATTGATCCTGGTCGGCTTTTAGGTCCATGCCGCCCTCTAAGAGCCCGCAGTGATACCTTGGCACTGCTCCTGGGTGGCTCTTAGGCTCATGCCACCCTCTAAGATTCTGCAGTGATTACCTCGGTACTGACCCTGGGCGGCTCTTAGGCCCGTGCCACCCTGAGGCTGTCTGTCTGTGTGTCTGTGGGTGTAGGTGTATGTGTGTGTGTTATGTATACACTCACCTAAAGGATTATTAGGAACACCTGTTCAATTTCTCATTAATGCAATTATCTAATCAAACCAATCACATGGCAGTTGCTTCAATGCATTTAGGGGTGTGGTCCTAGTCAAGACAATCTCCTGAACTCCAAACTG
>JABFDZ020000040.1:19763783-19780652 GCA_019775955.2 Pollimyrus isidori | reverse complement strand
GGGGAGAGGCACTGGGGAGGAGGGAGGTCTGGAACGCTGGGGAGAGGCACTGGGGAGGAGGGAGGTCTGGAACGCTGCGGAGGGAGAGCGGTACTGGGGAGGGAGAGTGGCACAGACACTGGGGAGGGAGGTCTGGAACGCTGGGGAGGGAGGCACAGGCACTGGGGAGGGAGGTCTGGAACGCTGGGGAGGAAGGCACAGGCACTGGGGAGGGAGGCATAGGCACTGGGGAGGGAGGTCTGGAACGCTGGGGAGGAAGCCAGCAAGTGGCTGACGGCTCAGACTCTAACACCACATTTCCCCTTGATTGCTTCATTCATAGCGGAGGCAAGTGGGGGTCACTACATTGCCAGGGGTTTATACACTGAGCTGGAAGGGCTTGTGCCACGGTGGGGTCAGTCTACCTGTTCACAGCTAATGGGGCGTGTTATGTGCAGCTGGAACAGTCATATGCCTGCCAATGCAGAGCTCATATTTCACATGTGATTGCATGTGAGTTTGTGAGCAACTCATCAATATTTCTTAAGTAATTTCAAAAATAAGTTTTTTAAAGTATATAAATTATTTTATTTTGTCTCTGACACTGCCCCCCCGATTCCCAAGAGTAGCAGTGCAACCCTTCTGTTGCTGTGTATCCTGCCCCCTAGCGACCATGGCTGTAGACTGTTACTATGGTGCGGTTGCTACAGTAACAATCTAAAGCCACGGTCACCATGGAGACAGCAGGAAAGGCAGGTTGGTTGCAGAGCTGGAAGATCGGCCCTCGATCTGTTTGCAGAGACGCAGACGACTTCAAAATGGGGATTTCAGGGAGACGCTTTTCCTGCCCCCCAGGGTGACACTGAGCATTAGATGTCACCCACCGGGTGGTGTGCCGTTGTCTGCGCATTCGGTGGTTACGGGGCTTTTGGGAACTGACCAGATCTGGCCAGGGTCTGGCCAAGGATGTGCTGGGGGGGAGGGGGTTGGTCTGTGGCACCACCTCCTCCCCCCTTCAGGGTCCGCTCCTGTTCTTTGGTGCCTCAGGAGGACCGCAGCAGCTTGCCAGGCGTCAGTAGCCATGACTGTAGACTGTTACTGTGCTTTCAAACAGTCTTAG
Source organism: Pollimyrus isidori (assembly GCA_019775955.2). Lineage (NCBI taxonomy): Eukaryota > Metazoa > Chordata > Actinopteri > Osteoglossiformes > Mormyridae > Pollimyrus > Pollimyrus isidori. Next base: position 19,779,553 of record JABFDZ020000040.1, on the reverse strand, counting down.
CAGTAAGCAGTCTAGAGCCAAGGTGTTGATGCGCTGACCATTGTCGTGGCGGTTTGCGAGACGGGCCGCCAACTGCCTCACATGGGCCACGAGGGCCGCGCCCCGGTGACAGAGCCTGCCTAGCTTCCGCGCTCCTCCTATTGTTGCCGGTGTTGTTTCTCAAACTCACACTGCAAGCCAGCATCGCTGTCAAACAAAACGTCATTCACAGCCGCTCTTCGTGAAAAGAAGCACGAGCTGTGTTGACAGAGGAGCTTTGTTCCACACTAACACTCCATTAGCAGCAGAACGTGATCCAATTCGCTCGGTGACCACCAGCTTCACGCCTGCCCCCTACAGGGAGAGACCTGCAAACCACACATGTTGCAGCTGTGCAGGTCACAGGGACCAGGCTCATTGTATTGCAGTGATGTACAGGGAAAATGGCAGAAAGCTTTTCAGTCTCTTAATCATCCATTGCACAGAAACTCCAATGTGACACAGACACCACAGAGGAATCCCATCCCACACTGAGACACGGTAAGTTCATCTCCATGGCTCTCACACTTTTAACGTGTCCAAGATGGCAGAGAAACAGCTGTTGATGTACATTTGATGGGTCGTGATAAATCCTTACTGTCAAAACCAGCAGCAGCCAACCAGTTCAGAGATGCATAGGATACTGGGAAAATAGTGTGGGGGGGGCTTTCGTACATTTTAAAACATCCAAAAAGATATAATACACAGCCAGCGGTGTAGGAACTGGGGGGAGGGGGGTGTAGCCCCCAATATTTAATTTGGCTTCATTCACCCCCCCCACCCAAAAAAAATCAGGCTTTAACATTACTAAATTATTAATTTGCCTCCCCCCCCCCAATATCAAACTGTCCTACTCCCTTGTCCACAGCTACATTAAAAAGATTTACTGTAAAATCTGATTTTTATGTCCAGCTTTGACTTTATTCAAACATCAGGTGTTTTCATGCACTACTGGTAAACAAGCCCCCGGCTTGTTCTTTAAACAGTTTTGACTCAGGATCTCCTTCATTCTTTCATTTCCCATATGTCCCTGAGCAGCAAGTTTAAGCTGAAAATGGGCAAATAAACAACGTATTAGAAGGAGAATACGGTGGACAGTCACAAGACCACAATTTTTCAGCTGCAGTGATAGAACAAAAAATACGGAAATTACGTTATTGTGTATGACGTCCCATAACACTTTTTTAAATCATTGGGTTGATCAAGGGAAAATCACTGCGCAGTCATCTGCATCCTCTAAGCACTCTCATTGCAAAATCACTTACTGTCTTCAACCCAAGTACATTATGTGTACATCTAAATTGCCATACAAAGCAGGTCGGCTGTATTTCATTAGCTGCAGCGAACTGACTCTGAATTTCCAGATAGGCAAAAACAAAACCTACATTAATTGTACCGTACTGATATCAGAATATCTTTCGCCTGTTTAAAATAAGATTTCTTGCATTCAGTATTGCCATTTTAACGCAAGAGGCCGCTGTCCATGGTTCTGAACGGGAGACCTACTGGGTCCACGGGATTCGATTCCGGATGGACTTGGGTTCGTCGTCACTGGTTAAAAACATGTGAAATTATCGGAAAAGAGTGACAACGGTATTGACAAAATACTGTAGCGTCAATATCATGCACATTTTTTTTATATCTTATATTTTAATCATAAGTTCGGAGACTGCAACTAAAAAAAACTCAAACACGTGACGTCACCTGCAGATAATTAAAGCTCATTAGCGGCAATATCCAATTCTCAAACCCACATATCTTTTCATCACTGCCATTAAAATTGCCAGATTAGAAAACTATTTATGCCTATTTTTTGTGGAGGTAGGACAGTTCTACATTGCCTTAATTTCAGATCCTTAACTGCTTATTATAAATGGTTAAACGAAATGCCATTAACAGTTTCTAACTTGAAAAGACACCCAAGGAACATCTCACATGGCCCACGCATAACTCCCCCCCAGCCCCCCGCCCCACCCTTAGCAACCCCGGCACCCCGCGCGAACTTCGCAATGCGGTTGATGGATATGGGGACGCGACTGAGGCCTGCCTCTTTAAGGGGATACAATGGGTGAGTGCAAATCGTCTGCATAGTGCGCAAGTATGACGCAGAACTGACTTCAGCCTCCGGGAACACGTGACTGAATTTCAATTCTTAAAAAGGGCAATTAACCTACATGGGATAAACAAGTTAAAAAATATATACGAAACCTGACTCGGGGTTACAAAGAGAAAAGAACTACCGGTAGACACCTTCCCATGATAAGTGGAAAAGGAGGACAAAGGCAGAAGCCCATAATTAGACACATCCTGCTACGGAGCGCTACCGGAAGCGCGGTTAGGGGGGATTTATTATGGATAGGTTTCCTAACTGATAGCTCCGTTTCTGTTATCTTACTAAAAGTCAATTTATGTAGAAATGCAAATCTTCGGTTCTTAGTGGAATGAAAAGCAACACCTAGAGTCATGTTTTCATAGCGATGTTTTAAGTATTATGGAATATACACAATTTTGTCGTATTTGCCTTTTGAATGACTACACATAGGCTGACAGGTAGGGAGACAACCGCTGATTTTAAACGAGGCGACTCTAACGTTTACAAGTAAATCTATGTCTTACGTTAATTTTTAGCAACACGACAGTATGCGTTTCTTATGGAAATCATTCAGACGAGGCACGGATATGCACAGGAAAATACGCAGTCGGTGTTCTACTGGTATAAGGGGACGTCAGTGCTTTGTATCTCGCTGTTTGCTAACTAGGGACTGACTACAGCACTAATGTCTTATGGGCAGCTGAAATTGTATAGGGGGGAAAAGGAATTTTATAAATTATTTTAATTGTCATACCAATAGTAGATCGATGTTGGGGTGGGGAAAATGTATGTCAGGGCAAATGTAGTTGAATGTAGGTGCAATTTCAAGCCGGTTAAAAAGGAGCTCTTAGGGCGGCGATTAATGGGGACGACAATTATGCTTTCAGAATCTTCCGTAAAAGTACCTCTAAGTCGTTACAAATTTTATTCGAATTTTACATTTTTCATGCGTCACTCGTACAACTTCAAGCGGCGCATATCGTCTAAACTTGATCGTTTAAATGAAAGGAGGCTAAATTAAAGTGAAACTGATAGTCATTCCGTGACAGTATTAGCAGTATCGTCGCTGAACGTTGTATTTGACCGCGAAAGGGGTTTCCTTAAAATGCCTCTATGCAATCCACATAGCTGAAATTAAGAATAGTTCCCCGGAGAAATCACAAGTTTTACCAGAAACGGAGATTTTAGTGGATTTAACCCAGCTGCATAATTTACCAATATTTAGGCTACACGCTGGTTGGCGACTTTGACATATATTAATATAATTTTTATCTTTAATAGCTACTGGATGGAATAACTGAAGATTACAGAGACCTACGATCGCCACGTGCTCCACGATTTTCAAAGGTTCCAGCAACATTGACCTTTGAGCGGCTCTCTCGGCCATTATCAGACTAACCAAGAATTTCATTTTTTACATCTAGCAATTTAATATATACAATGAATACCTCGCTAAGGAATTCAAACCTGAGCCTTAAAATGCTAAATACGTTCTTCACAAGGCTCTTCCCTCATTTTCTAAACCGGCCGCTTCCCATGTGCGCCAAAGTGAGTCACACTGCAGTAACTCTGAGGTCTTCCGCAATCCCCCGTATTCCCACGAAATGGCACGCAGCACAAAATAAGCATCTTTCTGTTCAGAACAGGTCACTGCATCTATGCAAATATTGCATATTTTAACATATTAATATGGTAACCTACGACCATATATCACACTTATCGTATGTTGTAAATAACGTCACACTGACGAAATATTAATTGGCTTGAAGAATAAAAATAAAATTAACGTCATAGGAACTTACCTCCGTTTCCTTTTGAGTTCCAAAGAGGAGAAATATGCTGTTTCTCTTTGCAAGAAACAGTGACACTATTCGTATTATTCTGTTAAGAAAAATAGATATTAAAGATATTGTGTTATAACCAGAGAATCGCCGCAGCACTACTGTATATTCTAGCTCTGCTTCCCGGGTTCTGCCTCTATTTTATCCTCGCATCTCTATATCTGCCTTGTGGAAACTTGAGAATTTGAGACAGTTTCCAATTGCAAGCTTTTTATAGAGATCCTGTACTACTAGTAAGCGGTATGGGAGGGGGACTCATTCACGAAAAGCATCGCCGAGCTGTACGTGGCCTTCTACGTCACAGAGGAATTTTAGTCGACTGAAGACGATGCTATTAATAATGCCAGGGTTCCTAGCGGAGAAAAGGGAGATGGAACATGCGCCGGTAATGCATTGTGAAAAAAACGCAGACAGATGTAAAGAACAACTTAATTCAGTCAGTTACCTGTAATTATTTTAATTGACTGAATGATATGTTTACCTATTTTTGCCTGCCAAAATAATTTTGCGTTTACATTATTCATCCAAATTTTAAAAATAAAACACACCATATACGCTCAAACTATCAGGTGCTGTCTGTGTTTTCAATTTTGTCTCAATCAATCGGAAATCTGAAATAAGACTACTCTTTTAAAATCATACAAATAGTCTGGTTATTTATTGGCCTGCGTCCTCGGGGATTAGGGGAAAACCTTAATCCTGGATTTCCGCGCACACGAAAATGTCGATATTTGCCTGGTTTATAAGTGGCAAATCGTCAGAGGATTAACCCAGAATGGCGATTTGTGGTGGTACGCATTCACTCCCATCGATACATCAGACCGAGATGCGCACGCTGTCTTTTCATAAGTGGAACAGTAATGCGCTAGGAGGGCACTTAAATAACGTGTTCATTACGCGCAAGCTTCAAATTCGCCCAAGAAACCTGTTGTGAGGCCAGAGATAACGATTCATAACGATTATCTGTCAGTCATACAGATATATTCGTTGTTATCCTGCTGCTATCCGTCAGGAAACTGTTTGTTATGCAGCACATTCCGGACAGGATGCCATTCCATCGCAACGTTCACACATGCACCGATGGGAGACGTCAATTCGCCTGGCTTCGCGTACTGTATATTGAAATGCGGAAGCAAAATCGTGCAGCATGTGTACGGAGAATCTGACATTGGAGTGGGATTCGAACCCACAACCCCAAATACGTGAGGCAACTTGAGCCACAGTGCCGTCCTTTAGTTTACCATGATGATATGCTATTCTATAGATTTTTAACAGCTAGAAGTACCATAATACACCCATATAATTTAAAATTCATGTTGTTCAGCACGTGCGCCTTGGAGACAGATGATGCCGACAGAAAGAGAAGAGTAGAGGAGCCGACGGGATAGTTCATTGTCTCCTGGTAGTATATATAACGTCACTTTTTCCATAAACTTGTGCAAATGTTCCGTGACATGTATTTAAATATAAATATGGTTATCTGTCACGCATGATTCACCCTGAAACAGTTAATGTATATTACGCACACTGTCCTCATATATATATTTGTAGAACGCGAGTTCACATGTGTCTGACGGAAATATGAGAGTTAGCCTAGAAGCTTCTTCACTCTGTATTAGAAATCTCCCGAAATGGATTATACATGGCCAATGGCACTAGTGCAAGAAATGCGGTGGTATTCATCCAGTTTGGGGTCCGCTTCAAAATGTGATTATCTGTTTTTACTGGGGTCCCCCCGGCCAGGCAAAAAAACCTGCACAAAGAAAATGACTATCTGAAGTTGGAAATCCATCCTCAATCGGGGTCCTCCCGATTCGTTTGGGCTGGCATTCCGGAACTTGTGATGATTGGCTTTTAATTGATGTTTTTGAACATATTCGAACACATTTATTTGTCAGTAAGTCTTGCCGTTTTCCATGGAGCCCTTTCCCCAAAAAAGTAACCTCGCCGATTACAAAAAACACTGGTAAACTGCATATTGCAAAAGAACATGCACACAGTCTTACATACTGTGACTCTTTGGATGTACGTTTGTTTTTTGTATCTAAGTTAAAATGGTAACTTAAACAGGCTTTCTGTCACATTGTGCTGGCTTTTGTGTGAGGACGTATACTCGTTTCATCACAGTCCGGACACCTCCCCGCCGATACCGTGGTAATAGCGTGTGGAGTTTTGGAGCTTGGGGGTTCGGGGCTGATTTGTTCCCCACCAATGTGGAACCAAATTTATGCCCTTGACAATATCAGCAAATATAACATGCATTCAGAAAGGAAACAAGAAAATTCATAGGTATAGGCCTACAATAATGTGTGTGTTTGTCACGGTTGGCTATGTCAGGGCTGTGAAGTCCGAATCAGATTATGGTTAATAGGCCCCGCAAAATACGTATTCTGACACTGGAAATTTGTACCTGTTATAAATTCATTGAGTGTTGTTCTACATCATGGCCGCACGTTTATGATCTTTCGGTAAAAGATGGATGCACCATTGCTTGTTACACATGCATTCAAATCACACATGCGAAGCTGTAGTTGTTAATTTACTTAAAAATTAAGGGCAGGCAGCAGAATATGAGTCTTTAAGGCAGGTAAAATCCGGCTTTCTTGCAGGACCGTGTCATGAACAGTCATTTATCTAGCACAGGCAGCGAGTTCAACGCAATTCCTTAGAGGAGACTTTTTAATCACAAATGTATTTTTATAGCATTACAGCTCAGATTTGCAGCTACGTACGTCACGCATTATATGATGAGAGGAGGTTTGTTTTGCTGTCGTTGGCGTAAACATTTACATCAGAAATAAAAGATAGAACAGAATTTAGCAGGGGCAGTGTGTGGGTGCAGCTTCAGACTGCTGGTATTTTTCTCCCGGGTATTTTTTTTTCTGAATGTTACCAGTTTTAGACAAGACGCTACACGTGTCCATCTCCTGGTTTCAGGTAAAATGTGGAAAAAGAAACTGAACGTGTGAATGTGTGTGCAGGCTGGCTGATTCATGCATGCAGAAATGTACATGTGCTTTACACTCTGATCAAAATATGCTGACTGTAGAAATCAGTGTGTACTGGGGAAGGAGAGAGTGGATATTCTACAGTAAACATACCACCCCCCCAAAAAAAAGCATGTACATACACACACTCACATCCATAATTATAGACAGCATGCACTGAGTAACAATAGTGATGAATCACCATTCCACGACACTGAGCTGCTGCCAACATCTATCCTTCGTTCTTTCTTTCCATCCTTCCTTCTACCTCTCTCCCTCCCTCTCAATCCGTCCCTCTCACTTCCGCCCACCTTGTCCACCCACTCCCTCCCTCTCGGACACAGTCATCCCTGCGCCTTGCCACCTCTCCCTCTCTCTGTCAGCAGTAGCCTTGGCTCTCAGATCTCACTTGTTCTGCATTGTTTTCACCCCCCCCAAAAAAAACATCTCTCCTGCACACCCCTCCTGTTTACAAAACCAACACAAAGTCCATCTGGAATTCTTTCATTATATAAATCCAATGATGTTTGTTTGAGTCGCATTAATCATTAAACGATAATGATTAATGTTTCTACGTTGCAACTGAGTGTGTCTGAATCAGTCTCTTGTCAGTATTTCATCTTCAAAATTAATTTACAATGTGGATTTTATTTTGATTCAGCTTTACATCACCTACATTCTGTCAGTGGGTGACAGGAAAATGTTTCTACTTCTCTGTTCCTTGTTTTTCTCGCCACTGCGCTTGGAGAGATCGGATTGATAAAAAGACTCCTCTGTCTCCACACCTTCTTCTCTGACTCATGCATATTTCCCAGCATGCCCCGTGGAGAAGGTGCGTGCGGCCCTGGTGCATGGAGTGGGTGTTTGCCGTGATCGTGGAGACCGGCAGACCTGGTATGAGCCGCTTTCACACATGCGTGTAATACCAGGGGCAGCCTCATCAGCTGGCATTAAGACAGAAGATGATCAATGCCTATTCTTATGGTGCCCACTCAGGACTACTGACCTTTAAAAGGTGCTTAGAATTATCGAAACTTTTGAAAAAGCAATTAACACGGAGAGATGAAGGTAATTTTGTGGAGATTAGCCACTTTATTTGGCAGTTGTATTTAGTCTCATCCAATGAACAACTTTGAGGAGTGTTGTATGCGTTCATGCATTGCAGACCCCTTCATATTTAAAACAACGTTTCTTACATTTGCTGGCTCTCGCTGGTCTTTCTAAGCTCCTCTCAGCCCAGCATTTACCTTCATCTCCTCACTCGCTCTGCTCTTTCTGAATCTGATTCACAGTGATTCATGCTTGAATGTGCTACATAACTGTAAGGATTTCCCTGGGACCTCCCAGGGGGAGTGCTTGTGACACTCTGGGCCCATTCCCTGCATGTCGACTGGCAGACAAAAGGAACCAGGGCTTGGACCCTCTGCTGCTCCCATCTGACCGCCCCCGCCGGACGATGGTGGCCCACCCCGCTTATCTGATCCATACCCTGCCAGTCCTCTCAGGCAGACGCTTCGCCCCTGCTGTCGTCATCTCCTTCTTCGCCTCCGCCACTGCCGTCATTGCTCCCAGAACTGCTGTCTCCAGCTCAGACGGCATGCTGCCACCAGGCGATGCCACCATGACCTTGCCTTTTGTGTGTCACTGTAACCAATGCGAGACGCTTAACTGCTGTCAATCTGGCCAGCTGGCCAATCAGCAGGAAGCAGCAGCCGGCTGTGGCGCACCGTCTGGCAGTATTTTCCCTCCTGCCCACATGTTGTGTTTGGACCATTAACTGAGTGCATCAGTATATTTTAAAAGCAGAGCTTAGCAGCGAGCCTGCATTGGAGTCTGCGTGCGGACGAGGGGGCTCCCCCCTCACAAAGCCTTCCCAGACTTACCTTCGCCTGTCCATCAGGAGCTGCTGCAGTGCTCTTGCTCCTGCCTGGGGTGGGTTGTATGAACTAACGAGCAGCTCATTTCAGGCGCTGTCCTAGCCAGCTCTGCCTCAGCAGCCTTCACTGCCTCTGCAGATCTCCCTGTGTCTGCAGCTCTCACTGCCTCTGCAGCCCACACTGCCTCGGCAACCCTCACTGCCTCTACAGATCTTGCTGCCTCTGCTCTCCATTTTAAAATAACTACCATCAGGTAAAAGATCAGATACTCTGGCTTGTTTTTTTAACTCTCCTTACTCGAATTTTCTATGACCCCTAACTTCAGATTGGCTGTTCCCATTCTTTCTTTCTATGTCTATAGCTCCCCTGCTGTGTTCCTGCTTATAAAACTAATGTATTGTTACTGTTTTCTGTTTCCGTCTTCTATCTCTCTGGCACTCCGTGTTGCGTATTTGGTGGTGCAGGGCGACGAAGGACGGAATGCACGCAAGGATGCGGGGAAACACAGGTTTATTCGTCCGGAACGACGCAGACGCAGACCTAAATACACAAGACAAGAGACGGAACCGGCGTGCGGCAACGCCACACAGGTGGAAACAATGGGCAATCACAGGAGGTAACGAGGTGGGCGTGGCACACACGAGAGGAACGAACGGAGCGGGACGTAACAGAACCCCCCCCCCCCAAAGGCGCACACTCCGAGCGCGCCCCAGGGGAGGCGACGGACGAGACGAACGGGGCAGACCAGACCTGAAAAACAAAACAGAACATCAACGAAGACCCGGGCACAGAAAGACAGAACAACCCCAGGGACAGGAACCACGACAAGACCCGACAGAGGACAGGGAACGCCGACAGACAGACCAGGAAGGGAGAAGGCAAGGAAACACCAGGGCACGAAGGAACGAAAGGGCCGGGAGTGAACGGGGGAACGAAGGGGCCAGGAGGGAACGAGGGAACAAAAGGAGGTGGGACAAACGAAGGAGGGGCAAAAGGCGCCCAGGGCGCCCGAAGGCCCCCAGGCAGAGGACGGGCAGCGACCGGAGGGGCTGCAAGCCAGGGGTGGCCAGGAGCTGGAGGGGGCCCCACAGGGGCCACGGGGACGGGTCGAGGGACCCTCGGAGGGGCCCAGGAGGGAGCCGGAGGGAACACCGGTGGAGACGGGCAGGAGGGGGGAGCCGGAGACGGCGAAGGCATCGCCGGAGCCCGGAACGGCAACATCTGATGTCCAGGCAAAGCAGGGGGCCCTGAGGACCGGCACCGAGGCACCGGAGGGGAACCTGGCGGCGACCGGCAACCATGGGCCAGAGGACCTGCAGGCAGCCACCGGGCGACGGCCAGGGGCCACACGGGCGTGGCAGAGGGCGGGACGGGAGGGACCCGGACCCTCCTACGGTGGCCCGTACCCTTTCGGGACACCCAGAGGCAGGGACCCTGTTGGGCTCCACCCCTCTGGGGCACTGTCAGTTGCTCCGGGTGTCCTCCCGGATCCGGCGAATGCAGCCACCAAATCTCCAAGGGGTCCCACTCGAGCTCTTCCCCTTCTGCCTCGAGGGGAGGAGCGAGGTCCTTGTCCGGGACCACCTCGGGGGCACAGTGTCCCGGGCTGGACAAATCCCGGGCGGCTGTGGCTGCAGCCACGGGCAGAACAGGCACAGGCGGGGCTGTGGGCCCAACGGAAATAGTCAGGGCCGTGAGCCCAACGGGAACAGGCAGGGCTGCGGGACGAGCAGGGACTGGCAAGGCCGCGGGACGAGCAGGGACTGGCAAGGCTGCGGGATGAGCAGGGACTGGCAAGGCCACGAGCGGGGCCGCGGGAAGAGCAGGGACTAACAGGGCCACGGGCCAATCAAGAACCGGGAGGGCTGCGGGACAGTACGGAACAGGAGAAACCACGGGCTGTTCCGTAGGGGGCCACAACCCCCCCCCCCCAAAGGCGCGCACTCCGGGCGTGTCCCCAGAGGGGTGTGGCGTAGCAGTCACGGGCAGCAGATGCAGGAGAGGGCACGGGCGTGGACGCAGTCCCGGACGGCGGAGGTCTCAGCCTAGGCGGGGATGAAGGAGTAGGCGCCCAAAGCGATCGCTGGTGTTTCCGCCTGCCGCTTCCGGGCTTTGCTTCGCCTCTTCTTGCCCGAGCCCGCGGGTCGCGGGGTCTGGGCGCTTCGACGAACGAGGGCAGCAGTTCACCGGGAGTACCACAATCGGCGGCCACCTGCCTCAAATTCTCCTCTGCTACTCCGCGTCTAAGCTGCACCAGATCCCTCACCCGGCTGGCCAGGTCATGCGGTCCGGGGCCCTCCCTTACCTCCGGCTGCTCAAGCCAGTAAAGGACCTCCTCCACTAGCTGGAGGTATTCCTCCTCAGCAAGCGGTGAGCCCTTCTTGCAGAGACGCGGCATTCTGTTGCGTATTTGGTGGTGCAGGGCGACGAAGGACGGAATGCACGCAAGGATGCGGGGAAACACGGGTTTATTCGTACACACCACTAACATACAACAACGTCAATGCCGCGTCTGCCGGAACGACGCAGACGCAGACCTAAATACACAAGACAAGAAACGGAACCGGCATGCGGCAACGCCACACAGGTGGAAACAATGGGCAATCACAGGAGGTAACGAGGTGGGCGTGGCACACACGAGAGGAACGAACGGAGCGGGACGTAACACTCTGCACCCCTCCGCCATTATCTCCTGGTCTCCTTCTCCATTACCTGTCCAATTAATGTCTGCCAGCATGCTGAAAAGTCATCTTAGATGAGGTGGAGGGTTTGTTAGGGGAAAGTTAGCTGGGGGGTGCACTTGGTCTCACAGTACTCAGAAATTACCTGCTGAACCATCCTGCCTACTTATCTGCACACCAAGTACTCCCCCCCCCCATCTGCTAATAACACCCTCCCTCCTGTTAGCAACAGACTGGAATCTAGTGATGATGCACGTCATCCTTTTTAGAATTTTCATTGGCTAAATGTGCTCTTACAAATATAGGGCCTATTTTGGTTATTGGCTATTTTACCTAGTCAGTGATTGCATTGTTTTTCAGATAGCTGATAAATATTGCTGATACTACCAAGATTTGTGGGATTCGTTTCAACAGAGAACAAATGACCAGTTAATTGATAAAGCAAATAGGGAATTAATGGATCTCCTCTCATTCTATGAACAGCCCATTTCTTTGGCACAGGGACTCCGCCAAAGTGACTCCCTGCATCCTCAAGGCTCCATCAGTGTCTCCAGCTGCAACTGCAGCCTTTAGATGTGTAGCTGAAAGGAATTTTGTCTATGTTCTGATTCAGAGAGAACTTCTGCTGACTGACTACAGTGATGCAGGATTTCAGCTCTGTCCAGCAACAGACCTTTACTTAATAAGAATCTTCTTTTTCTTTTTTTTCCACGTTTAAAAACTTCATTGTTAGTTACATGTCATATACACGTCACTGGAACAACTGTCATTGGTTATAGGTTGTATTTTAATATTTCATAACTGTGACTCTGGCTGCCTCCCATTCCGATGACATCCTGTTACTTTTGACCAAAACTGATTGAAAAAAAAATGCATGCAGTCAAGACATTTCATAAATCAATTATTTTTGTAAGAAAGGATGGATCGATGAACGGACAGATAGGTCTATCGCACCTTGAGTTTGGTCCCTGTCAGAATCTGCACATTTCTGCCATCTACTGGTTAAATATAAACGCATAAAAATAAACAAGAAAATCACGCTTTTTTAACAATGATCATTAATTCGATATTCTCATGTATTGAAACAAATGCATATTAGTAAAAGTAAACGTGTGAACATATACTGTTTATCCCACCAATTCCTTTACACTGTTACTACTCTTTTATTCTTTATACACGGTATCTGTACAGCCTCCCCCCCCAGCAATTCACTGTTTCCCACACATACACTACATGAGTCACTGAGATGACTCACACACACATACACCACAGACAGTCTTGTATTATGTGCCCTAGCTAACCTTGAGAGAAAATGCCAGTTCTTCTAAACTGCAATATCTTCCTTTCACCTTTCCAAATAATGGCATCCTTTATTCCGCCATCTGTGGCTAGATGTCACACACTCACTACCTCAGAATGATTTTTAAACTCTGTATATTGTAATTAATCCTGTAGCATCATTCTTTCGCCTTGTAATGAATTATGTATAGTGCCACACCCTGACTTAGAGATGTTTTGTTCTTAATACAGTATATGGGTGTTTTAAAAAATATCACTGTTTATTATCCTGTTTCAAATACAACAAAATATTCAGTCACTTCAGGCATATCTGTCCCAGTAAAAATCAATAGGCTATATTTTCCTTTTATTTGATTTTATACCATTCAATCACAATTTGTTCAACCTATTGGCCCTATCAATCACATAATCATATTGTGTATCCATCCATCCATCCATCCATTTCCCAAACCGCTCATCCTTACTGGGTCGCGGGGGGTCCGGAGCCTATCCCGGAAGCAACGGGCACGAGGCAGGGAACAACCCTGGATGGGGGGCCAGCCCCATATTGTGTATATGAACTATTAATGATTTTGGTCAATTAACTATAACCGAAATTAAGTAGAATAATGCACAGAAACATACTGGTGATTGAACAGTTCAGTGTGATTCTGTTACAGGCACTCCTAGGTACAAAACACACTATACACTGCCAGAAAAAAAGATACAAAGGTACAAAAATGTTCCTCAGAGTCCATTTATATACCTTAAAAGGTACATTTACCTGCAACTAGAGTATAATTGGCAGACCTTTGAGGGTACAGCCCCAGTGACAAATAATTGTACTTTTTCTGACAGTGTACATCCAAAACAAGTAGCCACTAAAAATACTTAAACAGTTATTTTAGTAAGTTATTTTTTATTTACTTAACAGACTCTTTTTTTGGCCTTTTACGTGTTATGTATTTTTCTTTGTTTTTAGGTCTTTTATTAGTTTATCTTGTGAAGCACTTTGTGGGTCTTGCCTGTGTAAGATGATATACAAATAAAGATTACTTACGTACTTTTATTCAAAGTAATCACATTATTTTGAGAAAGCATTGCTATACATTAAAAAGGGATAAAGACCTTGCCCAAAGATCCAATGATGACATCACTCTGCCGCTCCTGGGATATGACCTTATACCCATCACAGGTACAGACACTTACTGAGTCGTACACCACTCCCCAAGTTACCTTTCAATCACACAGTTTCATTGTCTGCAAATTTATGTATGTCTGCGAATTAATATTTACTAATTTAATTAAATGCATACCGTTAAATTAAAAGCATTAAAAAGAACGGCATCAAACTTGGATACTTCCTCTATTACTTTATCAATAGTTACATCGTTTCTACAACTATTGGCAAATACAGCATACACCAAGGTAAATGCGTGATAAATCCTACACGATAACCGGCGTATTTTACGGAGTAAAACGATGTAAAGTAAAGTAATACAGTGCAAGGTGAGTAAGGGCTCGTGCTGCTGTGCTATTTTCAAACGCGCAGTCAGTTCGGCTCATGAGGGCGCGCGTGCGGTGTTTTGGCCTCACGCCGCCGCCGTTTGTTTGGGTTCGATGGCGAAGATGGCGGACGAGCTCGACAGAGTGCGGATCTCAGCCGCGGAGCTGCGAGCCACAGTGACCAGCCTGACTAACAACGGGCAGAACCACGGAGCGGGAGAGTCGACGGGTGAGGAGCTGCTGCCTGGTCCATTGGAATAAGGCGCGGGAAGTGACTCCTCGAGTTTGAGCAGCTCAGGTTGTTCAGGCAACTTAGCGTGGTTGCTAAATGAGTTAGCATTGACGGTGGAGGTGTGGGGAAGTGAACAAAGTAAGCAAAGTAAGCCTTTCCCCAGTGTGTCGGTATAATTGTGCGAAGTTACCTCCCCACTCCCCGTATAGAGAGAGGGCCACGGAAAGGTTCTGCCAAACCGGGGAAACTGGGCGGTGATGCGAACGGACCCCCCACGTCCACCTTTCCCTGACAGGCCGAAAGCGTCCGGGCGCCAACTTCGTGGTTTTCAAATACCCGGTGCTCTGCTAAGTAGCCGTGAAAAAGAGACTCCCTCACTATTTACAGAACAGCTCAGTCATTCAAACAATAGTTTGATAACACTGGTTACGCAGTATTTTCTTTTACATGAGTAACGCTAACTCATCGTATTGACACGCGTTAAAGCATAGCTTAGCTAGCCTAACGTAACCCAAGCAGCGAGACGGCAGGCAGTTCATTTTACACCTGGGACATAACGGTGGTGTTGGCAGAAGAGTGACGTAACCGATGTCTAAGATTTTTGTAAACTACTCGTTAGCTTTAAAACGGCTATTTTTTCCCATTCCGCAAATCAATGCAAACCCTTGTTTTGTCTCATTGAGTTTTAATTCAATGCATTTGTCTTAATCCATCAGCATCACTTGGCTTCAGTGTAGAAAAAGTTTCTTTTTTACCTTAAAGTAAGCTGGGTTTGTGTAACAGAGATATGGATGTTTCATGTGTTCATGACAAGGTTGTATTTTACTACTTTTTTCCATTGGAAGCCATATTTAAATTACATTTAGGACAACAAAAAAAATTACTCTATTTTGCTTGTATTTGAGCTTTCCGCATTAAGAAGCCCTGAAAGTGCTTTATCGTGCTTCCTAATTCAAAGAAAAGGAACAAGCTTTAGTTTGGTTTGAATAAAATACAGTTTGAAGCATATAGCTGGACAGCCGTCTTTAGGGAGGCACCGAGGAAGCAGTTTAAGCTTTTCATGTAATGTGTTTTTGACAGCTGGGTGAGTCACTGTACAGTTTTCAGGTTGTTTCGGTGCTCATTTGTCTGCTCAGTGGGTGAAGGTGTAAGCTGTGCAGTCTGTGAATTGCTGGCTCAGCGGGGGGGGGCGGGGGGGGGGGGGGGGGGGGGGGGGCGGGGGGGGGGGGGGGGGGGGGGGGGGGGGGGGGGGGGGGGG
>JABFDZ020000040.1:19688394-19714206 GCA_019775955.2 Pollimyrus isidori | reverse complement strand
CCCCCCCCCCCCCCCCCCCCCCCCACCCCACCGGCCCCCCCCCATCCCCTACTCATTGGCTACCCCAAACCCTCACCTACCCCACACCCTGGCTTTTCCCCGCCCCCCCCCCCCCCCCACAGCAGCTTGTGCAGCAGCCATGGAAATGTTAGCTCCCTGTTTTTCTCCCAGTGTTTCGTCTGACGGGGGGGGGCTTGAGGCCAGGAGAAGGTGGGGGGCAGGGCAGCCGTCCCGCCAGCCTCCTCTTCCCCCTCACTCATACATGCCTTCAGCTTGCTCCACGTCTCCTGCTGCTCCTCTGACTTTGCCCCCATGGACACCTATGGCGGCTCTGACTGCCGTGCAGACCTCCCCCCCTCCACAACAAAGACACCCGCTGGCTTGCACTCTGTGTCTCTGTCATCCACGGGCCCTTGACTCTGGCCAAGCCTGTCACCACGCAGGTTATCTTACGCAGGGGCCTGCTGCTAACAAGGCACGCTTGGGGTGTTTGGGGGGGCATCAGCACATTCGCTCCGGTCGTCCTGGACAGCTAATCCTCTCCTCCTCCCCATCTCGGTGAAGATAGAAGCCTGTCTGCTGACCGCACGCCGTCGCTAATAGCGACATCTCACTCTGCGGCTCTCATGGTCCGCTAGTCGTCTGTGCACTCGTCCGAATTCGTTTACAAACAGGTCTTGTCATACATCCCTGTCCAAGCCCTGTCTGTCTTTCTCTTTCCATTTTTAAAACATCCATCTGTTGTAAGGACACCTCCCCACCCATAGGTCAAGGTCATGGCCAAACCTACCCCCGCTTTCATCTGTGTTTTAAGTTTTACAAAATTAATTCAGTGGTTGGTTGTTTCTTTGGCAAAGTCGAACTGGCAGGTTACATGTTGTTCTTTAACAAACAAAAACATATACACAATACTACAGCTAAGATATTACTGTGCAATTCTGTCCATGGACAGACAGGTAAATACCTCAGGCTCAACACTGGTCTGATGTTAAGGTACAAAACAAAGGTTATCAAAGCATTTAGGGGGAAATATAAGGGATTGATTGGGGGACCTCGATTGTCTTAGAAATTGCATAGGTCTGATAAAAGAGTGTCACAGAAGTGTAAATACTGCATTAAAGCTAAACAATCAGATAAAATCATTAGCAACTCTTCAAACACACATTTTAAACATAATAATCACAAAAGAAGCATCCACAGGATTCAGTCAGGATGGGTGCATAGTTGCTTCCTTTGACACAAACACAATAAAATTCCCTACATGCCCAGCCTGGCAGGCGGATGTTTGCGGAAGTCTGGGCTGATGGCTCCTTGTTCCCTGACATGATTTCGGAAGCACTGGAATCACTGGGAAATCTGGAGATCTATCTGGTCCCTGTTGATTAATCAGGGGCTGGCGCATGACTGGCCGATGTGGTCTCTGGAAAAGCCTCGTGATTAAACAGATGTGAGAGACAGACAGCCATCATCCCGTGTGTAAGCAGAACGGGTGTCTGTGTGTCTGTCTGTCTGGCTGTCTGTGTCCCTGTATGTGTATTTGTATGTCATGTCATGTCATGTCTGTCTGTGTTTCTGTCTGTCTGTGTTGTCATGGAGCTTCATGTCCCTGATACCCCACCTTGAGCCAGGCTCCCCGTTCACTTCGCCTTGGCTCGAATAAAGAAGTGTTTTGTCTGGAGGGAAGGAAAAGGAAAAAAGCCTCGATTCACTGATATACCACAGAGATCGCGAGTCGTCAAAGGTAGATGTGATACACGCATGCTCTCCCTTCCGCCAGGGCAGCTGCTACAGTACATGTGTCACAGGCATGCAGAGCCTCTCCGTTCACATTCGCCCATAAGGCTGGATTGGTCTCTAGTGGTTAGACAGTCTGATTTAAGACAAGCCTTCAGCAGCTTCTGCTTCTCTTGCGATGAGGTACAGCGTCAGACGTCCTGATTGCTGAGTTCAGGGCATCGCTGAAGTTATCTGCAACCGTGAAGGGCTCCACCCTAGCCGGGCCTAGTCGGGACCTTTAACCTGCTCACCAGCCGTTAAGTGCTGCCTGTGTGGCTCATGGCAAAGCCACACGATTGGGCGGTGCCCCGGAGCTGAACCACGAGGCTCCTCGGTGACGCGCCACGTCGTAGCTATTAATACATCAGCAAGCACACGCTAAGCACAGAAAGGCCTGTACTGGTCATGAATCTGAAGGGTGTCCATGTGATTTACAGCGCAGGGTTTGGGGCGAGGGCTGCCGCCATGTTGTGAGTGCCTACTGGTGTTTAATTACGCATGTGTTGGGGAGAATAGACGGAGGAGGGTCGCGTGTGTGTTGCATTTCGAGCCAAAGCTGCACGTGAGAGGCATTTGGCCCGTGAAATGAGGACGTAGGCCAGCGGTGGACACAAGCCGCTGGGCAGGGTGTGGGATTTTATGGGGAATTAGCGCTGCTCTGGGCCAGCTGTGCTGTCCAACTAGCAGCCCCTCAAAGACGGGGGAGGAGGGGGGGCGGCGGCACCGATTAGCACCCACAGTCAGAAGCCCTGCCTGCATCAGCACTACACAGAACAGTTTGGGCCCTGTCTCTGCCTTCTGGCATTTTGAGGAAGCCCACCCCCAGTGCAGCGCCCCCTAAAGGCCAATTCAGCTCTCTGTGTGGCCCTCGCACTGACTTCAGGGTTAAAGCATCCTGCTTGGCAAAGGCTTTCATGAAGGATTGCTACTCTTCCTGCTGATGGTACAAAGGCACGTGGGCATAACTGTATTCAATAGTGACAATAAATAGCCCTTAGCATCTCATGCTATTGCCATGGAGACCTATAGGAGGAACAATTGTTGCTAATTACTACCCTTACATTCAAGCCTCTGCTACACAAACATGCCCAGTCTAGAAGGAAAGGCAGAGGATGAAGCATCTCCATCAGGGCTACGCTGCACGCCGTCCAAAGGCCAGGCCGGAAGCCGCAGAGCCACTTGCACATGGAATATCTGACAATCCATCAGGTTTATATCTGCTGCAGACTCCCATCGGCTGCCATTATTCTTCCATGTTCATATTCCTCCTTCCCTCAGCAAAGAAGCCATGAATTTCTCTGCTTTGTTCCATCCTTTCATAACACTTGCATTGCTGCATACCCAGGGCACGGCTGCCATGCATATATGCTATTTATACTCATGGTCTTTGGATTCTGAACATGTTAAATAGAAAAAAAAAAATCAATTCGGTTTTGGCTCGACAGCTAAAATAGTACTTTTTAAAATCAAACACTGTATTGTGTAAATCCTTAGGTAAAAAAAGAATATAAATTAGCACAATATCCCTTTAAAAGGCACTTTTTTTAGAGGTCTGCATGGCTTGGCTGTGTGTTTTACATTTAGGCCTCTTAAGTCTGGCTGGCTGTGTGGTGACACAGAGGTCAGAATTCATCGCCATGGCAACTCTGGCCTCATGGCGCCGTGGGCTTTAGCTGGGGGAGTAGCGGTCGATGGTGCGCAGATCGGGGGCCAGCTGCTGCGGCTGCAGGGACAGCGTCTGGCCCAGGGCGTCCATCTTGTCGTGGGTGAGCCCCAGGTGCTGGGCGGCCAGCTTGGACAGCGGGAAGAGGCTCTCCATGGCCTCTGGCTTCAGGCCCAGCGGGAAGAGGCTGTCGCCAAAGTCCACCTTCAGCTTGCCGTCGGCGGCGCTGCCCACGCCCACGCCGTGCATCTTCATGTGGCTGATGAGGTTGCGCTGCTGGGCAAACTTGCCACCGCACACCTGGCACTCGTAGGGCTTCTCGCCGGAGTGGATGCGCATGTGCTCCGTCAGGCGGTACTGCCGCGTGAAGCGCATGCCGCAGGCGTCGCAGGCGAAGGGCTTGAGGCCCAGGTGGCTGCGCATGTGGCGCGTCATGGTGCCGCGCTGCGTGAACTTCTTGCCGCAGATGCTGCAGGGGTACGGCCGCGTCAGCCAGTGCGTCTTCTCATGCTGCCGCAGCGTCGCCGGGTCCTTGTACGACTTCTCGCAGGAGGAGCAGCGGTACGGGCGCATGGTCTCCCCCAGAGCGGGCAGGCTCGGGCAGCTCTTGCCCTCTGGGTACGGCAGGCTGTTCAGACACCCGCCGCCATTGTTGCTGTTGATGTTTCCGCCTCCTCCTCCGCCGCTGCCGTTGCTGCTGGCCGGCTCTCCACTCAGATCCTCCTCGTTGTGCGTCTCCACGTGGGCGTTGAGCTGCTCGGAGCTGGGGAAGCCCTTGTCACACGGGATGCACACATACAGGTTGTCCCCGAAGCTCTCGGGCTCATATGCTGGGTGGAAGCGCTCGAGGACCCCGGGGGGAGACGGGTGGCCCTCACTGCTGCCTGACTCCTCGCTGGCTGTGCCACTCTTGTCCTCGACGGCCTTGCGACGGTTTCGGAGCTCCGCCCCCCCGCTGGAGTCTTCCTCTTCGTCGTCGCCCTCCTCCTCATCCTCGCCCCCAAAAACTGGAGGCTCGCGCTTCACCCAGCTGTCGATAGCGGTAGGGCAGAAGTAGGACTCGCTGAGACGAGAGAGGGAGCGCTGCAGGGTGGGCAGGTGGGGGCCAAATGGCTGGCTGAGGTGGGGGTAGGAGGGTGACACCAGGTCGCCCGTGGTGTCGCCCGGCTCCAACCTGATCTGGAAGGCTGGGTCTCCATCTGTGGGGAAGTCATCGCCGTTCATGCCACTGGGGCTGTTATGCCCACTTAGCTCGCCCCCCCGGGCGTCATCGCGCCGCAGGGCTGAGTGGGGGATGTGTGCAGCTACCTGCTGGGCTTGAGGGGTGGGGCTCTTCTTGGAAAGGTCCAAACCATAGTCGGGGGAGCAGCCCCTCTCTGGCCGGGAGGGACGCAGACCCAAGGGCAGCGGCAGAACCGACGGTGCGCCCGGATAGACCAGGGAGCCCTGAGAGGTAGCGGGGGCATACAGCTCCCCCACGTGAGTGGCCAGGGGGTCCCCTGGTGCTGCTCGTGAGGGGTGGCTGCCAGCCACACCCCCGGGGATGCAGGCCTGGATGACCGGGGTGGCGGAGCGGAAGCGCGCCTCTCGGCCGGGGCCCATCTTCTCATAGGGCAGCAGGTCTGGTCGCGGGTGGTACTTGTCTGCCCGCTTCAGCTTCTTTTTACACAGTGCCACCAAGTCCAGCAGCTGCAGGTAGCTAGCCGCAGCCAGCACTGCCGCCAGGCTGGGCTCTGGGCCCGCCCCTGGTCCCAGCTCGGCCTCCCCCAGCCGGCCCGTATAGATGTAGTCCAGGATGACCCGGAAGACCCCCGGGCTCACCATCTCGTGGTCCAGGTTGATGAGGTTGTCGTGGACGACTAGGGACTTCAGGTAGAGGCTGCTGGCGGCCAGGATGTTCTTGTGGGCGCGGAAGAGGGCGTTCTGCACCACGATGATGACATCACACAGGAAGCCCTTGGTGCGCTGCGTGTTGAGCTGCAGGAGGAGGTGTCTAGCATGACTGGGGGCTTCCATGGCATCCAGCATCGTCTTCAGACCTCCACCTGCAGCAGGCAAATAATCATTGGTGAGTCATGCCACCATCCGCACAAGACAAACCTGTGCATTCCCGCAAGGTCGCTTTCAACCTGCTGTTTCTGCAGAGGCCTGGTGGATTGTAGCATTCCAGCCTAATACACAAACAGAGTGTTACAGAATTTCAAACGGCTTGTAAGTGAGCAAAACGATGCTAATGCTGTGTTTCCTGGAACGATTAGGTAATTATCGCAGTGATTGTCTGCATAAGGGAAAAAGCTTACTTTTATATTGAAGAGAATAGATTACTGCTGATTCGTACGGCAGTGATCCGCCGTTTTGTCGTTAACACGTCCAGTGTGCTGGACGCCATGATAAATGGACACCAGGAGAACCGCGAATCGCATGCATTTAAAGGGAAGATGAAGCAGCATGAGCGTTCCGCTTTAGTATGTAACGACCCGCAAAAAATTACACAGCTGACATCACGTTTGACATTAGGCTCTTTCGGGTTCACATGTACGGAGAATTTATGAATGTACCATATGTAAATCAAACCACGGACATTCTACGCATTTTCAGAGCGCGAATAAGTCGGGGTTTTATTGGTTAGAAGGACTAGGTAGCCTGTCTAAAAACTATTTATAGGTAAATTGTGTATATTCACTTCTCGTAAACAAGATTTACATTTTAAACAGTGGTGGCAGCATGTCCAGACAATAATTTACTGCTACGCACTATTCAACACGAAGCACTTCTGTAATACGCCTTGAAATCTAACGTTTGCTTAATGTTGTCAAAGGCGCAAATCGGCGAAATAATGGAGCAACAGGAAGCATGGTGCTAAAGGAACAGGACTTGCAACCAAAAGATTTATGGTTTAAGCACTGGAGGAGAGGCTGTACTACTACTGTGCAGCCTGGATAACCAGATATAGGCCTATATGTAAACAATATGTACGCACATAAGGTGCTTTGGGTAAAAGCTATAACTTAAATAACTAAAATAAAAATCAAATTCCGTTCAGTTCCCTGCACGTCAGGCAATCCTGGTTTGTTTTGCATAGATTTTATATTCTATGTGTCCTAAAACAGACCTGCGATTGGTCCGCGTGTAACAAAGCGGAATGTCGCGAGCTTGCCTACTGCCAAGATCTGCACTGTCCTCGGTCCTGTCAAGGTGCTTTTCCCTTTTTTGGGGCGGGTTTAATAGTCCGTGCAAACGATGCATGATTTGTGTTAGCAGTAACAGCACGCGGGGCAATGGCCAGTTATGGGGACTCATATTTAATTTTATGTTCAAACACGTCCAGAGCATGCCCGTCTGCAAATATCCAGATACACGCCGGCAAACACCTAGTGAACGCTGCATGAAGCAACACACCCACCTGCGCAGTAAATCAAGCCGTAGCCTATGCGGCGCAGGAGTTTATCTATAAATCAAAACTCATCTTCAGCATGAGCAATTGAACAGCAAGGAGCTACAAATGAGGCTTTAGGTTATCGGATGGTATTCGTGTCTTTAAATTAAGTTTGCTCGATATGTAACCCATAGTCTTGTTATAGGGAAAGGCCAGTAACAAGGCTGGTCTGATGGCACTGTGATCCGCCTTGAACCGCAATGTAACAAATTCCCAAACT
This sequence comes from Pollimyrus isidori, assembly GCA_019775955.2. NCBI lineage: Eukaryota > Metazoa > Chordata > Actinopteri > Osteoglossiformes > Mormyridae > Pollimyrus > Pollimyrus isidori. The sequence goes on along the minus strand of JABFDZ020000040.1, from coordinate 19,707,111 downwards.
GACTGGTAAAACCTGGGGGAACGCCTCGGTCCCAGTTGCAGCATCTAGGTGTATGGATCACGGTTAAGCTTGACTTCAATCTGAACTTAAATTTAGTTTAAAACTACAGGCCTCAAAAATTAACTGTGGACATAAATACGAAAAAAGACAGGAGAATTAAATGCGGCTCAGAAAGAACAACGACATCTTAAATATGTTAACTGAAGTGTTACTGAGAAACCCTCGTCTGGTGCAGAAACCATACATGGGGTCCTCGCTTGCAAACGACCAGAAAAATTTCACTGCGGCATGGCTGGTCACAGATTGAATTCACCTATCCAGCCAGAGAATGAGAAGAGAAGGAGGCGATATTTAGGCCATTTGGGATTAAACTCCCATTGTGAGAAAAATGTCAGCGTCATAAAGATATTTGCGCATTTGTCGTCCCCCGGTATATGCACAGGTGTATGAAAAAGGCGGTTTTACAGCGTGTCCCGGCCACAGTGAGATGCAGGTGGAGTGACCGAACACCTGGATTAAGCACAAATAATATAAAATATTATAGACGCTGGCTCGGTTTAGTTTCATTGTTTTTCCACTTCCTAAGAGTATTCCGTGTCGGTATGGTTTTAACATTCATAATTCGTGTAATTAAGTGAACGTTAAATATAGAGTTTTTAACGAATTTATGATGCGGTACGTTTTATGTAGAAATACGATTTAATCTGAAATTACTTTGTAACTAAAAAAAAAGATAATTATGTACGACCTTAAAAAGTGTTTAATCCCATTTTGCGGCGTATAAAATACATAATGTCCAGAAAGTAAAAATGAAATTCAGGAGAGTGACATATACAGTAACGAGGCTCAACGAGTCTGTCAGTGCATGGGAAGGAACGTGTTAGCGTCACTCTTATCCTTCTTCTTTAATCTCTTCCACTTAAATTTCATCTCAGCATTCATTGGGTGTGTTGATAATTGGCGGAAATTAAAGAATCTTTACATATTTGCACCTGTCCAATCGATTGCCCTTTGCGTTACATGGACTATTCTTTCTTTTCTTTTCAAAATAGTAATGTCTCCCTGCTTGCTTGGCTGTTTGACTGCTGCGCATGGTGCTACTCCGCTGCATACATCTTTCTCCAAACGTAAAGCAACTGAGAAGGAAAATCGTCTTATTTAAACTCCTTTGCTTGAGTATCATACGTGGGCCACACAAGTTACGTCTTCCTGGGTGTGACCGCAACTTTACATGATGCCTGATAAAATCGGTTCTACGTATATCTTGAAACTTAAGATGCATTTATATAAATACTTTGTGTGACACCGAGTACTTCAGCATATTTTCAAACAGTGCGCTTCACGATGGTTACGAATTTTTACATCTTAAATTTATTATGTCGTGTGCCGTGACATGCTGACTGATCTCACAAAACTGACGGCAGATGGATGACTTATACTGGGCAATATACTGGTTCATAGTTGCTTAGCTAGTTTTGAATTAAGTACGCTTTGCACATCATTAAGGAAATGTTAACACAAGCACACACACACGCGCGTTTGTATAAACGTTTTAAGATGATCTTGGGCCAAACGCTAATTACTTAATGCTAATCCCATATACCGGTCTAATATTAAGTTGCAAACACTGTTTCATTTCATTAGCCTCTTTGAAGTTTTATTAGATACGCACTGGTTCTGTAGCCTACATAAAAACGGTGCAACGTGTAAATAATCTGACGCATAACAGTGGGCTTAAACTTGGAGCAGCTCACTGACAAAATAGTTAAGGCGACAGAGTATCTTTTACAACTGATTACAAAGCACATAATCCCTCAGTCAAAGCCATTTAATTGCAAAATGTAAACACGTACATACATTTTTTAGGAATACGAAGACATAAATTTCTCTCCGTTGAGTTGCCGAATAATTTTGAAGGAGAAACAAGCTGTGTCTGCTCTTACGCATTTGCTATATTTGGTATCAAAAAGGTTTCTTTTGAGACATTGCGGCAGTCGTATTTGAGACAGTCTGGTGCTCGGTATCCCTGTGTTTTGTCTGTGTTGTCATTTCACAGGTTTAGGGGTGACGGGGGTTTTACAAAGTGGGGTCTGCATTAAGTAAAATACTTCCTTCAGACTTCCTCCAGTCTGTCCTATTGACTGACCTCAGTTTATCCCGTCGTGAATGGAATGTGAGATACAAAACATAAACAGTAAATGTATAAATGCATGGTTTCCTTTTTGTTCTTGATATAAGTAGCCTAAATATTACAGTAAATGTTGTTTTTTTCTTAAGGTTACTATTTACTGAGGAGGTTTTGACGGTTCCTTAACCATAAAAATGTTGTGAAAAATAATATGTAGTATTTAAAAATATTTTAAAATAAATACAATTGTTTGCCTATCATACAATGTGTCTAATTTGTAAAGAGGAATTTCAGACCCCAACAAAACGGCCGAGTGCATAATGAAGAACGCGTGTGGACGCAAATTTAACAAATATTTATCTTGAGTCTATAAACATCGCTGTTGTGATTTTACTTAGGGGCGTACCCCAGCCATATGTTTCATACACGGAAAACTGAGAAACTTGCCCCGCGTGTGCATCCGTGCCGGCCGCGTCGCAGCCTTTTAAGTAGCCCTGCATTGACTACTTTTGTGAATGGGATATAGAAACGCAGCTGAGCATGAAACCCTTTTTAATGAAAACCACTCAAGCTTCTAAAAAGGAGGGAGAAAGGCCTCGTGTGTATTACAAATCTGGGCGATTAGCGGTATTTTCGCACTGTATCTAAGTTGAACAGAAATGCCAGCCGACCGTTTTTCTTTCCCTCACGTAAACAAACTTTTTAGTTCAGGATAAAATTAGTTGTTACAAAATACGACAAACGTATTTTTGGGGTCTGTAAAATACGCGGGATTGACCAGCGTTCAATCCTGTGTGTGTACGGTTATGTTATTCTGCTAGTATCCGAAACGACACTTTTCCGGCCGCATTCGATGCTATATCTCTAAACCGCACACAGTCGAACGGCGAGCAGCAGCGATCCCTTCTCCATCTTTTCACATCTGTACGCCCAGATTTCCATTCATAAATCCGACGGTGAAGAATAATGCACAGAAGTCATCGCCTCAGATAGAACCTCCAGCTGTCCAAAGACGGCCCTAATTCACATTATTACTGTCATATGTTCCCACCTGTTAAATCCTTAATTCTCTTAACACGGCTTCAAGCACTGGGCTCACGTAAATTTATCGTAATGTACGTAACAATGCTGCCGTTTTATAGCTGAGGATATTTCGTATTAACCCGTCCCAATGGCTAGGATGTCTTTGCCCGAGGCAGAATTTAAGCATCAATCGGTTATTTGGCAATGTATAGCGTTTATTTTCAGAACTTTACCTGCATGTCACAAAAAATATTTTATTATAAGACGACTGTCATGCCCAACCGATGCTACACAATATAATGACACTTCCGACCACAGATCTGCTTTGACCTTCGGACAATGACTGACAACAGCAGCAGCAGCAGCAGCAGCAAAACTGCCCTTTAATCTCCTCGGAAAAAAGGGTTTTTATAAAGTTGTGAAATGATTTGGGTAGAAATGCTTATTATCATCATTTGTTTTGTCAACTAGGCCTAAATAAGTGCAACATCGAAACGTATTCATCTGCGCTGCGCATAAGTGTTATGGAGTATTCCAGATACATAGGTGGTATGCAGTAGGCCTACTGTACGAAGCAGTCCATCTTGTATGTTAAGTCAAGGTTTTTTTTATTGCGGTTTATGCCGAAACTCAACTTTCCCCGTCCTTGCGATCAGGCCAAACAGTCAAATGTCAAACCAAATTAAAGTTACCTGCATGCTGACAGTGTCAATCTGCCTTTTCACATTGTTTGGTATTATGTGGTATTCAGCATGAAACAATCTTGTACATCAAAGTCCACAAACAGCTTTGTGGTGATTTAACATTCCAATACATTAACTTACAATTTGAATTAAAAGTTTAGATTTGGTTTCCCCTAATTACTCGCGACGCCTTGCAGTTTAATATGTATAGCCTACTTTAGTCGGTTTAGGTTTAAGGATGACATCGTGATTCATCTGTTTATGCGCTACGTAAAATTTAAAAAAATCGCCGGGAACACGCGTTTAATCGCGATGAGCAGATGGCCGCTTGATTACACCCGAAGGTGCCGAGAAGAGCTTATGTTTAGGTCGATAGAGCACATCAATCACTCCAGCTTCGAGAACAGAGTCCGCGCTAACGTGGTCCCGACATCCTGCAGGATGTTATCTGCTGCTTAAAGCTCAATCACTGCCCGCTAGCAACCTATTTATTGACAGCATGAATCAAATATGTTAACTTACCTTAGTCGAGCTTCTGCGGAATAGTCCAGTTATGTTTCACTTTATCACTCTAACGTGACATAACCTATTTATTTATCATTTGGATTTGATTGACATACAGAAAGTTTATTTTCTGCTTAAATTGAGTTCTCTTAAGGCAGATTTGTATGTTTTTATACGAAATATCATGCAGGAAGAACAAATGTTCAGTCAAGAAATCTAACTTAAGAACACTAACAAAATATTTTTAAAATAATATTATAGCCTACACAGACTTCGGTATAAACATACTTGTTCGCTATTATAAATCCACCAAATGTCGTTAAAAACGCAACACACTTAAAATATCGTCTGAATATCTAACCCAAAGCGCCGAAACCAAAAGAGCAGCCGCTGAATATGTGCATTAACACGTTACCTGGATGCCCGAACTCTTCTACCATCCGTTCTAAGTCGCCCTTAATGATCATCTCAATAGTCTACTGGAGTCATTTCTGACGTTTCAACTTTGAACTGCCAGCCTCCAAAATCCATGCCAGTTTTCCAAGCACTACTGCCAACTCTTTTTATTATTAATTGCTATGAATTTCTTTTTACTCGCGCTCCCTCCTCCCCTTCTTGTCCCTCCTCTCTCTTTCTTCTCTCTCTCTCGCGCTCTCTCACAATCCCCTCACTTTCTTTCTCACCACCTCCTATAAAATACGTGCTTAGTGCGGCATCAGTTTCCTTCTATTTTTTATTTTAGTAGTTTCCTCAACTGTTTTTGTATCGAAGGTATAACTCGTTTGGATATGATAATGGGGTTTCTATGCCTCGTGAGTTTTTTAGCGCCCTGTGTGATGTTAGTCTATAATAAAACTAAAAGGTAAAACCGAGGGCAGGAACTCGATGTGACCCCAACTTGAACTTCGCAACACATCGTGGCTTCGTCTTAAAGAGACAGGCCTCGTATTGTATATCACAGGGCTGCAAGAGGGACTTTAATTGTGGAGATGTAGAGAATTTTTTTTTCGAAAAAAGTCAAGCTACCCAAAAATACATGTAATCATTTGTTTCGCTGTCTCTTTTGAATTGTGACATTTTTAAGAACAATGCTGGGGGGACCTAAACGCGTCATTGCAAATTAAATACACATTTAAATCTACGACTCATTCCAGTTATGTGTGTATAACTTTAGAAGCAAACTAACACCACTGCGGTCTGGTCAGCCTTATTTCCTATTGTGTGCAACATATCCTATTAAATGGACAGTTCAAGATTGTAAAACTGACTTAATCTGTCTCCATTTTATTATCTTTCATATAATTCTAGCACAGAATTACACTGACAAATAAGGTGCACGAATTCAAATAAGTGATGGAACGTCGGCACTTGGACCTTTTACACACTGTTGGTTTGTCCACTAAGAAATATATTTTTAAGTAGGTAATTCAGTACATATATAGAATATATGGCACTGACCGTCATGACATGCAACAAGATTATAACATACGTTCAAGTCAATACCGGATAGACCGCAGATCCGGCAAAATTTCGTTTTCATTGGACCCGCACATTCACAGAAAACCAACATGGGACAGTTATAAATATCAGTTGATAGCGAAACATCATAGAATATTTAATCATAATGTCCACAATCCCGATCAGGTCAAGGGACAGCTGTCAATGCTCTGGAAAGGGTGACGTTTGAGGTGCCTGGTATCCCCTGAAATTATCCGTCGGGCATTTAGCATTGATGCACCCAACGCTGAATTTACAGGCTTGCTGTCGAGAATTTTTGCACTTTTGTCAAAACGGCAAACACTAAATAGGCTACCGTATACATAAAATATAATCGATCTACTTACTGATACACAATCACGTTTTTAATGGAACTGTTTTCATCACTTAAGGTGTAGTAAAATGTTTAGGACGTGGCTTGGTTGTAAGTTACTTGAAACATAATCTATTGATCAATTGAATGATTCTTTTTTTGTTTCATTTAACATTTTATTGTTTGAATGTTACATAGAGTTTACGACGGTTTGTACAGTACATAATATCTGTCGCATTCAGGCATTTTAATTATGGCAGGACTGAATTATTTTTCCTTCTGTTATAACTCAAATAAGACACCTCTGATAAAATGTGTTTCTGCTGTTCGTTGTGGTATTTTAGCATAGTACCTACTGAGAGGTTCACTGAATTTGGAATTAATGATATCCATGCAAATACTCGCTTTAATTGTTCTAAACATAGTTTATCCTATAGGCACGTGTCCTGTCAACCGTTTCTGCCAGGTGATGGAAAAGCCAGCTGCCGGTCCCAGTTTTCTCATCATTAAATTCTTGGCAAACATTTTAATTTCCTAAAAGAGAGTTAAAAAAGTACAAGGTATGCCATAAACTCTTTAAGAATTTAGTGCTCTAAATACCGTCTAAATATTCAAGCCTCTCTGTTTTTCATACGAAATAAATGTGCTTATATTTATAAAAAACGGACAATCTGAAAAAAAGGATAATGGAATAACAGCATTACTGCATTAGCAGCAAAAACAACCGCCTGCTCTAAATCATGTTTCTGTCTCTCTAGTTTTGAATTTCACATTGATTCTTAATTCTGCGTACAACGTCAAAGGACGAATATGTTTTAACTGAAAATAAATGAATCCAAGTTGTCCCTCAGTACAAGTGTGAAGTAGGAGGTTTCTGCTATAGTATCGAGAAGGGTTAGGAGACTGCTTCCCCAGGCGCTAAAAACCCGTGTAAACGAGCCAGATGACATACCCAATAGTCCCGAAAATAAATAAATTATTATGGGCTATCACAGCGCATGTTCAATAGCAGCCCCGCGACCCATTCGAAGTGCACACGGACGCTGTGGAAATATTCACTTACGACATCTCATACGCTTCCCAAATTCGCGAACCCACCTCGGATTCATGTCTGGTGTATTGGCCGTATTTGGTTGTTCCTCCTTAGGATTCCCCTTTGCTGCCTTTTCTCTTTCTTGTAAAATTCTCTTCACGTTGCTGGTTGTACTTGCGCATTTTCTCATGTCTTACTCCCCCTTAGAGTACTCTCTCCCTCCCACACACAAATTGTTTTCCTCACGTGCAATGAGAGCCTAAGTTAAGCACCTCTTTTGATTTTTGTTTCGATAAAATTGGACGGCTCGTCCTGTTGAACACGACGACAGCGACACCAAGCGTTTAAATCGGTTATCGAGCGCAACCCCACTAAGATAGAACACTTAACTTCATAGCTCATATACTTATATGGAATGTGTGTTTTTCAGCTTTAATTTTAATTTGACTCTAATCCATAGCAGAATGTCATAGAAAAAATACCACTTGCACAATATGAGTCAGGAGTTTGTGTGACTATGTGAGTCGCTGCAGACAAGTTGGACTGTGCAGTGTGTTTCCAGTGTAGCGTACAATTCCAGAGTCCTGGCAGCTCTCAAAAAACCAGGCTTGGAAGCTTTCATACCATTTGAGTTACAATGAAAGTCCAAGCCATGTCTCTATGGTGGAGTAAAGGAGGTTTTAAGTGTTACCGGAAGCTGGTTTGTTCCAAAGGACGCTGTAACTACCTCTTCTGCAGACTATTTTAAAATTATCGCATAGATATATATGTTTGTGTGTTTCTTTTTTTTCTCCAACAATTGTGTGCGTTTAGCTTTACTAAAATCAGAAACAACGTTTATTATAAATTTAATGTCATATGGACATTTATACACATAAATAAACGATTGGTTTATATTATAGTATAACTCCGGTATATGATGATGATTTCTGGCCACCACAAACAAAGAAATGTGGCTCTAGTTGGATTTGATCTTCACTCAGGCACACGCTCAAAACTGATCGACTATGACTTTTTGAGACAGACAGGTAGAATCACAAACCGAGAGGCTTACGCCGAATAACATCTTTTCCATCAGCATCTTTTCCCCCGGACTGGATATCACAGCCCTCAAGTTTTTGTGCGCGGTGGTTTGACTGACGGATGTTTTTCGCTTCTGCTTTCCCACATGGCGATCTACAGACGCGGCCCAGGCGAGGAGAGGTGCTGGATGACTGGTGCGGCGGGTAAGCGTCTCGTCACGGTGAGAAGGGGTACTTAAGATGCTCAAAGAGTTACGCCCGAGCAGCAGGAATGAGGAAACGCGATGGTTCTTCCTGCGCACGTGGTGCGGAGACGCGTGCCCTGGAGTCCTCGCGGCTCCGCTGAAACTGCACCGCTCGCGCTTTTTGCTTGACAGCGAGGCCGCGTGAGAGTCTCGCACTTCTGCTCGGTTTCGGAATGAGCGAGTTGCGCGCGCGGGAAAACTGCCAGTTAGAATCAGTCCAGGCAAGTAACGGACTAACTGGTTCCTTGCATGTGAAACGCTGTCACTCTTAATCCGAATTGTCGTGAAGAAATATGCTGTTGTAATCGCTTTACAAGTTTACTTGAACAAAAATCACCTGAGAGGAGGTAAAATATGCGTCGATGGGCAAAACTATTTATATGCTCTTCTGTCCTAGCCAGATGTTGGTTAAATTCATAAATACCTCAAGGTTATTCCCTTTGAGTAAGCAATGTATTAAGATTTGTAAGTCTCTCCTGGGGCGTTCAAGGGACTTTAATTTACACTTGTCATAACACCCCCTAACGTATCTGTAAGGAGGGAGACGGTGAACTCTTAATGAACTGACAGCAGCAGCAGAGCTCCAGCAGGTCGCGTTTGGCGGTGATTGAATTAACGGGCATGGGGCTGAGGTGGACCCCGAAGCAGGAGGCCTGGTGGGACTTCTCTCAGAGTGGGAGACAAGGCCCCCGGTGGGCTGGTCTATGTGAGCACTGGGTGCTTAGCTTGGGCCCAGCTTCCAGAGACTGACTGGGTGTATGTTGTTTGGCTGCAGTTGAACCATAGTGTAAGTGAGAGGGAGGGTTGGGTCAGTAGGGGTGAGAGAGCTGGTGAGGGTCAAAGAGGGGCATCTGGCCCTCGGCGTGTCTCATTTTAATTAGTGCTCCGTATGACTAATAACATTTCAATCAACTTGTTACCGCTCCATTATCACCTGGCAGTGAGCCTGAAATCAAGGCAGAGCAGAGCAGGACCTGGGGCCCTGGTCCACATCCCACCAAAGGTCTCCCGGGCTCTAATGAGCCCCACGCTACCCTACACTCAGCCTGATTGCACTCAGTCCCACTCCATCTCTTTCTCCCTCTGCCTCTCCTTTTCGCTTCCTTACTCTCTTCCCATTGAAATCTGACGCAAGGTGCTTGTTTCCCTCTCCAGGAATCACTGGACGTTTGGGCCCCATGTCCAGAGCAGCGGGAGAGCAAACGCTGGTGCATGCTCGTCTCTCTTTAACCCCATCTAACCTGCTGCTCTTTGAGGCAGCGGAACAAGCTGAGCTTTTTTGTTTTAATTTCGGTGCCATTCCGCTGCTTCCTGTTACACTGAGCTATGAGATGTTATGGTCTGTGGACCGTTGCAATGGCGGGAGATCTGAACGAGAATCCTTGTTGATTGATTGCGGGGAAATATGTGTTTATTTGGGCTGGTTCTGGGTCATATTTCTGTGGCATGTAGAGGGTTTCTCTGTTAATGACATCAGGCCAGAAATGCAGCAGTACTCCCTGTCCATTCATGGGGATCCTGTCTTGTATGTCATGCGTGTTTTAATGAGATCTGGCTTTCAGGGTGAAACGTGAATGGAATCCGGCAAGGGTTAATTTCAGCTTCTGAATCAAATTTACTCTGAATTCAAATCACCCAGCCGCTTTCTGGTTTCTGGGTGGGGATGGGCCAGCTGCTCCCTTGTCACTTGGTAAACCATAAACCGAACAGAGATACAGTGCATGTACAGTCCATGTGGCTTGTTTCCGTAAGAGCAGTCAGAGCGTGGGCAGGTCATGGTCGATATCGGAAAGTTGATGGTTCTGATTTTAGAAAGGGACACCTCAGTTGTATATTCATTCTGCAGGAGGGTAAACGAAAGGGCGATGAAAGGGAGAAATGACGCTCTGCCGAGGTAAGTGACCCCCCCACCCACATCTCTGAGTGTTATTGCATGTTACTCTCAGTATCTCTTTTACAAGTTACCGTTAGAAATTAGTAAGCTAATTAGTATGTATGGATGGTAAAGAGGCCTGTAATTTTTATTAATGATTTTTTGACTATGTCCATCTTCATCTCGCATGGCACATATGGGAAGAGTGTCTTCCACATGCCCCCCCCCCCACACTTTCCGCCTCGTTTCTCACTAAAAACCATATGGTGTGTGACATCATGAGAGCAGGAAACAGGGAGAGAGAGAGAGGCTGGGCTGCCAGCTCTGAGCACAGTGATGTCAGCACATCGGCATTCTGGGAGTGAGGCCTGATGGGGGCTTTGTTTGGGGGTGGGGGGTTGTTGCAGGGTGGATGTGGTTGCATTTTCAAGATTTTAGTCCCACCTGGATAATTAAGGGAGGGGAGGAGAGGGTGGGGGCAGAACGAGGCATAGCGAAACTGAAGGACTGTGTGTGCGTGCATGTGTGTGTGTGCGCGTGTGTGTGTATGGGCTCAGCCTGTGCACTTTGTGTGACCTGCTTTCCTTTTGGGAAGTGTCCCTGTGCTGTAATGGTTATAGTGTGCATGTATTTTTAAATGCATTTCTTAATGACTCTCCCAGATACGCCGCTGCTGTTGTTTGAATGTGCTCAGACACACACCTGTTCCGCTGGGATAAAAAAAATCTGTGGATAAGTCCCATAGCATTGCCTTCGGCCAGCTTGTGAGTCGCTCCCCTCGGCCTGGTCCCCGGCCGGCCAGCCCGCCCACCCCCACCTTACCTGATCTGCTCACTCACTGAGCGACTCCCGTGTCATCCTGCTGCGCTCTCTGCTGGCGCCCCTGGCCTGCACACTGCTCTCCGTCGCTCCCCATGCGCCGTATCAGCAGACGTGCATCCATACACTCTCTCACACACATGCACTGAAGCAGCCTCCCCCCCCCCCCCCTGATTAATGGCAGAGCTGGGGTGGGTGCCAGGTCAGATCCCGGAGAGGGGAAGAAAGCTGCAGCTGTGGTGTTCGCTGCCTGGTCTCCCTGCCCCTTCTCTCCCCCGTTCTGCCCCTCCTCAGTGACTCCTCCTGGGACACTCGCATTGGCCGGAAGCCCAGGCACCAGGAAGTCAGAAGCAGGCTAAGAGGGAGAGAAAGGGGCGAGCGGAGAGAGGATGTGGAAACACAAGACTGAGCGAGGGGAGTGGCCTGGCGGGCTGGTAAAACACTGGGCAGCGCTAAGGGCGAGATGTGGGCTGAGGTGGAGGCGATGTGGCACGGCTGGTTGGTGTAATCTGAGAAAAGGCTGTGAGGTTAGAATAAATGCAGGGTAGAGAAAAGTTGTGTCAACAGTATGATTGCTGTCTGTCTCTACTTACATTTCTGCTGACTGCCAATTGTGCGGACATTGTTAGGGTATGAAATAGTTTAGATGTTTTATAGTCTCTGAATGTGATGGAAAACCAGTCCGGTACAGAAAAGCATGTTTAGACTTCAGTTCTGCTTTGCGCCTTATTTATTTAACACAGTCGGCAGTTTTAGCTGCTACACATAAAGTCACATTGTGTGTAATTTGACTGACAGGCTTGTAGAGAACGTGCATGTCCAGTGCTGAATCTGGTTCTGACAACCCTGAAGCTGATTGGGTTTAGTGAAGTGGCTTAAGATTACTGGAGGCACTGGAGCTAATGGGCCACCTCAGACCCAAGCTGTGCAGCAGGCGACATCTCAGCACCACACCAGCTCCCAACCCAAACTGACTTTGACCCCACTTGTGGGGATACTGCTCCTGGAAGCGCCCCCCCCCCTCCAGTTCACGGTACATACAGCCTGAGGGCTGTTGATCTTCCTATGGGTAGCAACAGCAGAGCCACTCTCACAGAGAGCAGATAAGAGACCTGTCTGCCGTCTCAGAGCTGTGGAGAGCCAATCACACCACCAAACCCCAGATTTTTCCCTGCAAGTTGGAGAACTGTTTGCAGTTTAGTGTCACACTCAGAACTGATTGTATCCTGGGTAGATTATGAATATCTAGCCTAGTAAAATAATACTACTAGCTGCCAGTGTACATCATGCAGCTAAAATATCTCATTGTAAGAAGTAATGATTTTGCAGTGAGCAGGTAATTTTTCCAAATAATTAAAAATTTCAAACAAGCAATTTAAGCAATTAAACAAAAATATGTGTTTAGTTTTGCTGTTGAAGTTAAAGTAGTAAAATTCATGGCATTACAAAATTATTTGCCGGTTAATCTGAGGTTCTGAAAGCAGCATTGATCAGACCAAGCCCAAATCAGTCTCTTCTTGCAGCATGTGCCACCCAACCCTGGAAATGTGACCACTTCGACTCCAGAACCTGATGTCTGAGGGGTTCTTGAAGACCAAGGTCACAACACCTTGCTGGTTTATTACAGCAGAGTTCTTGATTCCTCTTTGCTTGGTGTCGACTCTCTGCTGTATCACGGTTGCCTTGTTGGGCCAGGCCACATGTGTGTTACTGGCTGCCACTGAGTGTGTACGCCGAGTGTGTTCTGTATGTGTGCTGATCTTCCCCTGTCCCTTTCCCCCAAAAGCCCTGACAGCCATTCCTGCATGTGTGCTGTGGTACGCTGACCTCTCCCTCACCCTGGTGCCACCCAGCCTCTGTAGGACCCAGGCGTGCAGAGCCCTGCCAGAACCTCGGAGAGCCACATCTGCTACCCATAAACGCCTGCTGCTGCCACTCCCTGCCTCCCCTCCGCCACACGCCATCACCTCCCTCTCGTTTCCATTCTTTCTTTTTCTCTGTCCCAATCTCTTCCTCTTTTTCCATCTCTGCAGCAGGACCAATGCCCATTCTGTCAGCTCTCCTATCTTCTGTTCATTTTCTTTTCCTCTTCAACGAAGCTACCCCCCACTCCTGCCCCCCCCTGCTCCCAGACCCCCATTCCCATCCAACGGAAAAATCTCTCACCCATTATATTTACAGAGGGAGCCAGCTGAATGCGGTGGCAGAGAACTGGGAACCACAGAACATTCCTGATCCAAACGGGCCCTAGACACCATCGTTAACCCCTAGCGGCTGGGATTAGCCGCTGCAGACACTCTGAAAGAGACGGTAACTTTTTCTTTTTACTCCTTCGAAACAGCTGTGTATTTAACTGAAGCCATTCAGTTTTACCTGCCTCATGTCTAATAACCTTTCCAGAAATTGAATCATTAACCTTTGGGAATCCTTGTCCTTAACCACCACCCCACCTGCTGTCTGCTTTGAATATTACGATTTATTGTGTTTATGCCTCATTTATACAGCTGCATCTTCAGAGGCAATTCGCCGTGGGAACCAGTCTCCTGGTGTCAAAGCCCCAACCCAGCCCTGTTCCCAGTGACGAGCAGCCCCTTAAGAATCACATCGGGTAAGTGGTGATCATTTCACACTTAGAAGTTCACGTCCACTAGGCAAAACTAAAAAATTATGTTGCCGAGACATGGGCCAAATATCATTTTGCCGCCCCCCCCCCCCATACACAATAAAGCCATATTAGTGCTATTATTTTATCATTATTTTGACTTTTCCTCAGTAATCAGATTCGCAGAGTGAAAAAACATGCACACTCTGAACTTTTGATCCCCCAGCTTTTGGCTGGAGCCGTGGTCCCGAGCTCGTTCCTCAGACGGGCTGGCACGCGTCCGGATTGTGGTCCCAGCAGGATCCCCCCCCCATGAATCACGGAGCTGCGAGCATGCAGGAATGCCGCTGCACAATAAATATTACCATTCATAAATCATTTGTTTCTCAAAAAAACATACAAAGCATTGGATTTAAGGGGTGGGGGGTGTAAAATTGTGTAGCCTCTGGGATGCAGAAAAGGGGAGGGGGCTCATTTGTGTGTGGGTCATAAGAAAAGAGAACATGGGCCATAGGACTTTGTGTCTGCAGTGTCACTGTGCTGCCGTCCTCTCTGTACACTGCTCTAAGGGACCCTCTCAGACCCTCTCCCTGAAGGCCGAGCAGAAGACACAGAAGCTTCCAACATTCCCATTTTATACAGACAGTGTTACTGGGTGAGACGGGTATCATTCCAAAGAACGAATGGATTTGAGTCAGTTGTTTTGGGTTTCCCTGCAGGTCTGAAAGAGCGGACGGGCACAGACCCACCAGTACACTTCTGACACCTAGTGGTAAGCAGTGGAAGTTCTCCAAGAACAAGTGAGTAGAAGAGAGGAAATAAACAGAGCATTTTCATAGAGCTCCTGGACAAGCAGGTTTCAGCAAACAGGCTTTAATTAGTCCACGTATAATAAATCATGTGTGAGCAAGACACTTCCCATAAAATCCAACTTCTCCACGGCCAGTCTATTCCATGTCGGCTTCGGCCAGGTCTGCTGGCGCCTCCCGCTGGACCCATGGCAGGGGATGAGGCACGTAGTGGTCGTAGGTCCACTTGGGGAAGACCCGCTTATACAGGTTCATCAAAACCGTGTCCTGGGATGGCAGCTGCTTGTCGAAGACACATTTCATGTGTCCATGGGTGCCTGTAACACATGTGATGGGGGGGGGGGGTTAGTGGATGGAGTGACGTGGCTGCAGCTCCTTCCCTTGCCACTAGGCGGAGTCACTTTCGTACCCAGGGCTTCTTTGATGTGTCCTCTTCTCCCCCACTTGGTTCGCAACTCCACTGGCTTGAACCACAGGATGTCCTCTGTAAATTTGGGGGAAAGTCAAGCGGTGGTCATAAAACTGCTTCCCTGTTTCAGGGGCCCGTCTTGCTTAGCTAGATGACCTGTCAGATTCATGCTGGTCTGGGCAGAATGTTAGTGAAAGAAGACCAAGTCCATTTAAACTTAAATGCAACAACTGAACTGGCTGAGCAAGAAATCCACCCACTGTGATATAGGCCCCTGGTGCCATCATCATCACTAGGAGAGCTATGAAATGTCACCCACTCTGTGACTGTGCTATGCCAGTGAGGGCAGGGTGCTGCATACCTCTGTTGAAGAACATGTATCTGACAACCGCAGAGCGGCGGTTGATCTTGAAAGGGTGTCCACTCAGGACAATCCTCTTCAGCACTACTCTGTCAGGGGCACTGGTGAGTAGGTGTCCCGTTGCCACTAGATCCTGCATACCTGGGGTAGCGACATGGCGAAAGTTAGGGAAACGGCCACGACTGGGCACTGGTGGGGGGGGGGGGGGAGGATGGTGGACACGGGTACCCGACCAAGGACATTCTGTGGATGAGATACCACTTGCACGCTATCACACCATTATCCCGCTCCTTGAACACTAGGACCCCAGCAGTAGGGAAGGAGATGGGGGCGTACACAGACATCACGGTTGGGGCGTTGGGCCTCAGGAAACGCTCCATCTTGTGTTTGTCGGCTGTGGGCGGAGCCACAGATGTTAGTAATCGTACTTCCTTGCATGTACTGCAAAGTACCAGCCACAGAAGGTTAAGGCAAGGTAAATGCATGAACACAAGGTCTATGCACACACACAGCCCTTGAAAAATGATTCTGAGCTACTTCTTTAAAGATCTTTTAAATTCAAGTTAGCCAGCTAAGGCCATTTCTACAATCAGTAGCCATTTATGAAATTCTCTCTGTTCTCTCCTATGTCTCTAAATCTGTCATATTTAAATGCTTGAGGTCTGCATCTGCTGGAGAGCAAGTTGCTTCTCTGTTTTCATGCATATCTCAGCACCACTGGCCAGTGTCCCCAGAGCTCAGCGGAGTTACTGCCGGTACCTGACGTGTGCTGGGAGAGCAGGGCAGAGGCCCGGAAGCGCCGGAAGCCGCACTGAAACACCAGCTGCTCCTTGCATTTGATGGGTAGTGTGTTACTAGGGTGCCTCTTCACCAGCATGTGCATCACCGACATCTGGAAGACAAGGGGGGGTCAGGAGGGTCAAAGGTCATTGGGGGCTTTTATCACATGAACTATCATGTTAAGGAAACCATCCCTATGTATATCTATGGGATTGTTTCAGCCTGGACCTAAGAGGTTTACATTCATTCATTTAGCCAACATGGTGGACGTGTATGGCCTTTGTGTGGGTCTGTATGTGCGTGCGCACAGACACGCACCTTCTGTTCGTGGGGGAGCAAGGAGACCAGGACCAGGGGCCTGCCACTCTGGAAGCTCTCAATTACTGAAGCGGGGACCTCCTCAATGTGCAGGGTGACATACCAGCCCACCTGGAGAAGAGCCGTGCAAGGTGAGCCTGTGGAGCCCTTTGCACAAACACACGCACACACACACACGCGCGCGCGCGCGCGCCCCCCTCACCATGGCCCCATCCTCCTCCTGTGCCGCCTCGGCCAGCACCCTTTGCCGCGTGCGCTGGAAGCTCTGGAACTGGAAGATGCGTGCATAGTCGGGGGGCAGGTTTTCCAGGGGGTCCCAGGGCGACGAGCGGAAGCTCTTCAGTCCCCGGTAGCGCTGAAACCTGAGGGAGCGTGGGGGGTCAGCACCGGGACAGACCGAGCGGCGTGCGGCAGTGTCCTGCGCTCACCGGTACCTGGCGCGGGCTGCTGTGTCCAGCGGCGTGTCCACCTCATCGGGGAAGATGTCGTCCGCACGCGCCTGCCGGTACCTCCGCATCTCTTCTCGCTCCTGCTCCTCGTTCACACGCTCATCGTACTGCTGCTCGGCACTTGTGTGCATGCTTGAGCTTATTTCCTCTTCGTCCTCCTCCTCCTCAGAACTGGAGGCGTGGCCCTGGCCCGCATGGTGGCACAGGCAGGACAGAGTTCAGCTATGAACATTGCCCCAAATTCATGGAAAAAGTCACATTTAATGATGTCCACAAAATGAGTAAAGTCGGGAACCATTTCTCTTTTAAGTTCTTCTGACAACCGACCTTTGTTTAGATCACATAAGCATATACAGATAGTGTCACCTTCCAGTTGCCCTTAGGGTGTTGACAGCTAGCTAACATGCTAACTATACCATATAGCAGCTACTGTGCTCTGCCTGATCGATTATTCAGGGCTTATGACAGTATATGGCATTTTTAACTGGCTTAGCAGACGGTCAATCATGTCGGTTGTGGGTCGACCATGTGTGCCTGAGTGCGGAGGAACTGAAGAGGCGTTCATGCCGCTGCTGCAGGTCCCCCGCGGAGCCGCCAGCCGCCGCCCCACACGCAGCCCTCAGCAAAGCCCCAGCTGCCATAACACAAACAGCCACCCTGCCCCATTGTCCCTGACCAGCATTCAGGCCTCCCTTTCATGTGCCCCCCGACTCCCAGACATCAAACACACATTAAGGCCGATTAAAGAAAACAAGCCACACACAGCCTGCATATATGTAGACTCCGCGCCCCCCCCCCCCCCCCCCCGCCCGGCCCGTCATCTCAGTGAACCTGCTTGTTATTCTAAACCGCAGCCTAAAACTGTCAGAGGAAGAATCTCACCAAATTGGGCTCCGTATTGACCCGGCTAAGAATAGAATATAGCATTTTCTCTGGTCTTTGTTTATTTATTTTTTTTTTATCCCATAACTGCATTAGTGGTTGGAAGATGGATGGATATTCCTACACGGTGACAAAGCATATTCGGATGAAGAGAAAATTGGCCATCTCCCCTGATAGTTTCAGACACATAAATAATATTTCCAGAAAACAATCTAGGATGCAATAGCAACACACCATTTCACCTTCGTCACCCCTGTTGAGTGCAGAGAGCCATTTCCAGGAAGATTCCTTAGATGAGGTCTCGGTGTATTACACCTGCAGTCAGGTACGGCTGGTGGGAAGCACCTGTGATTTACCATCAATATCTCAATATATGCAATATTATACTAGGGAGCCCCACGCATTTCAGGATTGTTCTATGATATGGGGCATGAGTCCCTGTCTGTTGATACGTTCAAAGGTTCCATCCAGACATACTTTCAAATGTTATGTGCAAGTTGTCACAAGAACAGGGCAGACTTGTAAAAGTATGAGGGTTCTGAGCCAACCAACAGGAGCCAGAAACCAGAACCCAAAAGGCAGAATGAATGAAACAGAACCAAATGACACTGAGGAACCAAGATCCCAAAACCCAGATCAAGTGAACCAACTACTAAACCAACTGGGAAAATCCAAAAATAAATATTAGGATGAGCTTAAATTAGCTTCAGACCAGGTGTGTGATGCATTAGGACTGTCTACAGGTGGCCTTGGGGAATACCATGGACTCTTCACTGGAGTAAGGAGAGGAGCAGAATTTTACCCAGTCTCTCATACCTCCATATATATGGTGTGTGTATATATATATATATATATCCATCCATCCATCCATTTTCCAAACTGCTTATCCGTACTGGGTCGTGGGGGGTCCAGAGCCTATCCCGGAAGCAACGGGCACGAGGCAGGGAACAACCCTGGATGGGGGGCC
>JABFDZ020000040.1:19672062-19684202 GCA_019775955.2 Pollimyrus isidori | reverse complement strand
GAGAGAGAGAGAGAGAGAGAGAGAGAGAGAGAGAGAGAGAGAGAGAGAGAGAGAGAGAGAGAGAGAGAGAGAGATATATATATATATATGCAGGGATACTGAATGGATTTTGCAGGGTGACAAGTTTAATAGAGTGGTATTGTGCCTCACAGCAAGAAGGTCCTGGGTTCGGTCAAAGACCTGGTGGGCTATAGGAACTTTCAGTGTGGAGTTTGCACGCTCTCTAATTGTGTGAGTGTATGTGTGTTGACGCTTGTCCAAGGGTTGGTTCCAGACTCCTCTAGCAACTGCTCGTTCCACACAAAATCAAACCAGCGATACCCAAGGATTCTCCGAAGAGACACACTACCAGTCTTCATCTCAGTTCACCGGATAGTGTTCATGTCTCACAGCCATATAGCAAGCCAGGAAGCACCAGGACTCTAAAGACTCAGGAGCGCCACACACCCCTTTCCAGTGACCTCATGACCCTTCAGGCTCTCCCAATAAATTTGCTGACTTCATAGGAAGAGTCACTAGACATGACACTACACACGTCCTGCAGCATGCCTTTTAGCTTTGCTGTTGCTCTTCGCCCTTACTGTACCTTTGTATCCTTAATATTTTACTATAATTCTATGCTCCACAGCAGCCCTGCTGCGAGCTATGCTTCGGCGATTCAGGCCCACTGAACTCTTTCATGCGCACACGTTCAGTAAGTGTGGTTTCAGTATGAAAACCTGGCTTGATATAAATTGCTGATATTGTGCATCGTGATACCAATTATCTCGGATTGTATTTGTTTCGTTTAGTCAAGGTGGAAGTTACCTTTGAAATCAGATTCGCAATACAGCCCCCAGATTATACAAATTACAAGTACTACACTATATTTCACCTGGTCTTTCTTGTTCCGACGTAACTGGTTGGCTTTGTGTCTCCGGTCCATCTTCCGCTGTTCCTTCCTCTGCTTCTTGGTGAGGGCCATCACTGGCACTCGACCTGAAAAACAAGTTTAATCCGGGTCTCCAGATGTTTTTGAACAAACCCGTTTGCTTTCAGAGCTCAGCGCTCCGGAGCCCCCGCGGGCTTCGATCAGCAATCCGAATTAGTAAATTTAACGTTATCCATCCATCTTCCTTATAATACTGGGTCGCAGGGGGTCCGGAGCTTATCCCGGAAGAACAACCCCAGACAGGGGGTCAGCCTATCGCAGGACACACTTACACATGCACACCTTCGGGCAATTTATAAACTCCAAACAGCCTCAGCATGTTTTTGGACTGTGGGGGGGAAACCGGAGTACCCGGAGGAAACCCCATGACGACACGGGAGAACATACAAACTCCACAGACATGGAACCCCAGCAGAGACTTAAACGCAGGTCACAGAGGTGTGAGGAGACAGTGCTAACCACCGTCCCACCCCGTACAAAAGTTTATATTTAAAGGAGAAGGTTATATAACGCAAGAAATATATTTACAGAAATTAGATCTCACAAGGGCAGTGACTGATTGAAGGTCTGTAACCCAGGTGACGCATGTCGTACGAATTATAATATAAAATGTATACTAAATACACAACAGCAAAACAACAGATAAGTAATTTTCAAATCGTGCTTCAGTCAGCTTTACCAACAGAACAGTCATATAGATTCAGTTTTATGATGCATGTCAGACTACATGGGTGACGGCTGCTTTCTGTAATACTGCTATTTAAACCGAAGGTTACGAGTGATTCGGTAACACGTGTCTTGAACGCACTGCTATTTCCATAAATAAATGTGGTTCTATCATGTCGTTGCCCTCCAAACCAGTCAGTCACGCACCTTTGTTTTCCCTCTCGATTTCGCCCTTCGTGCGGTGCTTTCCATGCTTGTGCTGCTTGTTTTTCTGTTTGTAAATCCCTGCTCTGTGGGCCTGCTGCTGCTCTCCGTCGACAGCCATTTTTCCCCCACGTGATGGAGAAATGACACGCCTTTGGGTGCGCATTACGTCATATTCATGTGCCAAAGGCAGTTTCTTGTTCTGTTCAACCTACCAACACCTTTTTGCGTTTTGGTGCCACCTGGCGATCAGGGGGGAAATTTACGGCTGGCTTTGAATGGAGAAGATGTTCATTCTTCGATAATCCCAATCAGAGATAATGATGGCGTCTACCGCTCCAGTCCAGAATGTTTCACCAAAAGATGTTAGCATTACTTGATGTTTTTTTTCATGGGCAGGTATCATGTTTTCCTAAAACATGTGAAGATCTTTAGGCATTATGTTATCTCAAATGGTTAGAGAAATCGTGCAGTAAACGGGAAAAAAAACTCCCGGGGGAGCATATGCTCCTAAACAGCTAAGGTTTGGGTTAAGCCTCGAATGTTTACAGCGCCCGGCTCTGCCCCTGTCCCAAGTATGTGGCATATAGATAGCAGTTGGTTGTATCTCTTGTATGCCCTGCGATTTACTGTGTAGAGTGTACCCCACTCTTCAGCCCTCTGCTGCCTGGGACAGGCACCCGCCCGTGTTCACATCGAGGGGCTGGAAGTTTGGCGCGGGGATGTTGTCTCCAGATGGCAGTGTCTCTGTAACTCCACAGGTAAAGGGCCTATTCACCCTGTCTGCACTCATGGCCATGGCAGAGCGGCAGGACAGTGGCACAGAGGATTGTCAGCAGGGCTTGATCTCAGGAAATGCCAGTTTGGAGAGATAAGAAGGCAGTTCCCAGGAAAGGAAAGAAGAAGGTTCTGGCAGGCCACAGTTTACCTAACAAATACCTTTTTTAAAATTAAGTATGGGACTTAAGAGCAACAGCAAGGGAAGCTATCATTATTTTGCAGTTGTTGACTGTTTCCTTATCCAGATGGCCTTTGTTGCCTGGATACACATCTGTCGACAATGGCAGCAGGTGAGGTGATAATAGTGGAACTAGATTTCGGATGAAAGTGAAGCTTGACGTATCAGGCAGGCGCACCTTCACTGCCAAATTTGACTCTATGAGAATGTAAAGGTCTGTCCTCTAATTCTCCTCCTGTTCAAATCCGTCATCTTATAGTATCAAATGTACATCATTTAAATGTTATTGTAGAGTCTGTGGGTTCATTTAAACTAGGGTGACCAGATTATCCATGTCATCCCGGACATTGTGAACTACTTCGGGTTTTACAAACTACTTTAGAACCCAAAGGCTCCTGCACTTGGCTAATTAGTTCAGATCATCTTGTGCATTGACCGGTTTGTTTCCTTGACTGAAACACTCATCCAGCTGTTTAACATTAACATTAGTGACACGTGCATGATTATAGGAGACTGACCAATCAGCACACAGCAAGAACTTAGTGCTTAAGTGAAATCCAGGGGCCTGTTTCAGGAAGCAGGATTTCTTGCTTAGCCGGGTAAATTGTCAGATTTAAGGTAGTCTGGGCTAAATGAACTTTGTCTTTGATCACTTATATTTACCCCAGACTACTTTAAATGCAACAACTTATCCAGTTAAGCAAGAAACCCTGCTTTGTGGAACTGGCCCCTGGTACTTTTAACAGAAATGGTAGGTTACAAATCCTGTCCTAGCACAAAGTGTCCAGGATGACATGGATTATCTGGTCACCTTATTTAAACCCACAAATGTGGACATCGTTTGCTATTCTAGTGTCGATTTCTTCACCTCAGCAACCACTTCTCAACAAAGCCCTCACTGAAAGCTGCTTGGTCTTGATGTGTATATGTCCATGAGTCTTTATCCCCCAGTGATTTATCAATCTCACAAAGCTGATTTTAAGATGGCAAATTGGGCTCACTCAGATTGCTGTGTACCCAAAAAGCTGTGCACACCCTGTGTGATGTGGCACATGCAGAGTGTGGGTGTGAGCTGGCTCTGCCCCTCCGTGTATCACCGGTGCAATATGGCACTGCACCTCTCATTCATGACACGGCCTCAATAAGCCTCCTGTTCGCCTGGATACAGGGACATGGAATGCTGCATTTCCATTGGCAGAGCAACAGGGGAGCTGGAAAGGAGCCAATCAGGAGTGCCGGCTGCTTATCCTGCACTCACATTGGCTGACTGTGGCCGGGAATAGAATGTTGCTGCCATTCTCTCACTCTGCATCTCCAGGATGTGTTTCTATCCGCATTATAATGAATGGAGGACAGTAAGCCAGTTCCAATTTTGAGGAGTTGGTTTAGCACCAGAGGCTCAATGTGCATCGGTCAACCTTAGCATGCTGTTTGTTTGAATCGTTTACTTCATGCTTCTTCTGTCTCATGATACACGGAGTACTTCCTGATATGTGAGGCAGTGTCTATAGTAGGCGTCCACTCCCACTGCTTTTTCTCCAAGTAGTGCAGCTCTTTTGGGTGGCTTTTTTTTTGGCAAACATTTTGTTATTCTAAAGTGGTGTTTCTCAAACCAGTCCTTGGGGACCTCCAGACAGTCAATGTTCTTGGTAGGAGCTGGGAGGGAGTGAAAATGTGGACTGCTGGGGGTCCCCAAGGACTGGGTTGAGAAACACTGTCCTAAGGTGCAGGTCAATCAGCCGAGACGGAAGGGACTTCCTGTTCTTGGTAAATGCATCTGGTACCCAGCAGCAATATCTGAATGGTGATAGCTGACTGACAAGCATAACAGTGGCAGAGAAAGGCCCTTGTGTCTTTGATTGGTAGCTCCTGGGGGATGGGATCAGGGTTAGGGGCCAAGTTAAGGCCAATGGGCAAGCAGGAGAGTTGGGCTGTTGCTCTAAGAAGGGATGGTTCTCACAGGCCGATCTGTGCAGGGAAGCAGGAATAGAGGCGCACCCAGCCACACCTGGCCGTCTGCATAAAACAAACAGGCGCAGTTGGAAACAGGAGTTGCCCAGCATTACACGGCAAATCCTGTACGAAAAAGGAGTCGTGATTTATCCTGTCAGCTTAGTTTTCATCTGTTTCAGCAGACCGGCGGTTTTCAGCCTTCCATAGCCTTAAATAAAACAGAATGACTACAGAAAGCTTGGGTGGGGAGCCTGCTGTTTTTATAGATAAGAGTTATTTTACCCCCTAAGTTCAGCCTCCCTGTCCGCATTCGCTCTTTTCCCCGCTGCTTCTCGCCTTCCACACTCCCGCTTCCGGAGTCTTACACAACAGCAGACGGTCACCCCAAAAGCAGCCGCCGGCTTCCTGTCGCAGTTAAATAACAGTGAGCCTGGTATAATTGTGCATCTGGAGCAAATCTGTGTACTTTACTTTATTAAGTTTTAAAAGAAATGTTGTCATGTAATTATTTCTCAGGCCAAATAATTCAGAACAACACGAATATATATTTATATGCAAAAGTGTATACAATATTTAGACAACAGGAAAGCTTCATCATCATCATTTAATATTATTATTACTTTTTTATAACCAGGTCTGAAGCTAAAGTTGGACATCCTTCCATCCATTTTCCAAAACGATTATCCTACTGGGTCGCGGGGGGTCCGGAGCCTATCCCGGAAGCAACGGGCACTAGGCAGGGAACAACCCTGGATGGGGGGCCAGCCCATCACAGGGCACACTCACACACCTACGGCCAATTTAGCATCCCCAATCAGCCTCAGCATGGACTGTGGGGGGAAACCGGAGTACCCGGAGGAAACCCCACGACGACACGGGGAGAACATGCAAACTTCATGCACATGAGACCAGAACCCGGGTGTGAGGCGACAGTGCTAACCACTGCACCACCATGCCGCCCCCTAAAGTTGGACATATTTCTGGTATTTATGACCTTTTCCTAACGACTTGGTAATTAGGTGTAAAGTTGTTTTTTTAGATCTAGGTATCCGTATAAATTATACGGATTTATAAGTAAATCCGTATAATAAGGGCAGCTCTCTCACCGCCGCTGCCGTCTGAATTACAGCGCACACTGTATAATGATTAATTAGATTCAGATAATTATTGCGCGGCAGCAGGCAGGCCGTTTTCTCTGACCCCCCCGGTCGCTTTTATGCTATGCTCCCGCCCCCTGGGATTTGGCCGCCCAGCGTGTTCTCAGCCTGCTGTGACCAGTAGGACTCCTGCTAGATGAGTGAGCAGAGCCCGGTGTTCCTAGAACCGGTGATTCGGAGTGGGGGGCAATAAAAATCAGAGCCCGACAAACAGTTACCCTGTAACACATTGCCTCCTTGTCCACAGCAAAGAGCGGCGGCTGATCCCTCGGACCGGATCAAGGGCGTCGCCGCTCGTTAGTCCGAGGGTGCTTCAGGGCCGTTCCTGCATATTCCCCCTCCCGCCCAGTTTTGTCACAGAGGGAGGTGGTGGAGCGCACAGCCGCCATCTTTTGGGACTTGCCTATGAGGGAAAGGAACTGCTGGGCCACGGGTAGCCTTGGGGTGGAGTTTCTGCACACTGAACAACAACGGCAGCGGATCGGTGTGACAGCACAAAATCAGCCCGGGGGCAGCGCTGCAGTGAACGTAAGACCCCCGATTCAGCATCGTTCCGTGTCTGCCGACCGATCCAGCGGCTCGATCACTACAGCCTTCTTTTCAAACCTGGCCTGTCGGAAGGGTGAGTCGCCGCTTCACGTTCATTCAAGTTATGCAGCGATTCGGTTTGGGGAGGGATGGGATGGGTGAGGTTGGTTTGCAGTGTTAGAACAAACTGTCCTGGTTGCATTAAGTGTCATTAGTCCGACAATGCACGCAGAAAACAGCACTGTCACTTAATTTACATAGCTTGGTGGAAAAACGACTGGGCGATTGGTGGCATGTTGACAGCGTTAAACTCGTCTAGGTCTTGCCAAAGTAGTGCGATGATCCAGTGTCCAGGTTTCGATCTATAGGATGCCTTTGCCGTGCTGTGCAATGCCGTTTCCATGCCATGGTTTGGTGCAGTGCCGTAGTACCCTCAATGTAATGCTTGTTATTTCAGTCCGTACTTTTTAAAATCACATTTTTCCACGTCGAAAAGCTCGGTTCCCGCTTATAGATGCATTTATTTTCCCATGTTCTTTTTTATGGTTTGTGCAGATCGCTACATTTATACATTTACACTTGTTTTAACTGTAGCTGTCATACTTTTTACGCCTTTTTGAAAACCACTCCCTCCTGGTTTTTCTCCCACGACCCCCAGTAAATAGCGTGTTACTGGCATGTTTATTCCCGCACAGTGTAGCGCTTTTACTGTAATCTCCAGCACGGTCTGATTTTCTGTATGTATATAAATGGCAGATCAATGCGGACTGACGCACATCCCGCTCCCCGCGGCTGTCCCGTGTTTTTGCTCATTACGACATTTTGGCTCGCCCGTACCAGGCGGGCGGGACAGTTTGACACCCCCTCCCTCGACCCCCACTCATACCCGTGTCCCAGTTGCGGCACTTTATTTTCCTGTATGACGTGCCCTCTCTTGAGGGATGTGCGGTCGGCCTCTGCGGTGTCTCTCCGATTCGGGTTCCAACTCCACTTACTGCCTGTTTTACCCTCCGTAAGTACAGAGTAAAATTTAGGAAACGCAAGTTAAAACGTAAACACTGTGATATTATATTGTCTGGTTTATTTTTTTCAATTACTGCTTCTAAATATCGGCTAGTGTCAATGTCATTTACTTAACGTATGTATATGATGTTAATACCAAATGTTCGGTATGCCTCGTTATAATGAGGACATCTGATCTGCAGATTGTTAATAAAATAACAATCCGTAAAGCAATGTGGAGACTCGTTTAATGAAACCGAACGCACTGTTTATTTGTGAATAATATTAAACGGAGATTTGCCGTATTTTGGATCTCACTTGCTTCCTTACTAGACGTTTGGGGGCGCTATGTAAACGTTTTTACATCTTTTACACAGTCTATTACTTGTGTCACAGAGGGTCGCTGCTTCCTTGTTTTCCCTGCTAACCCTGGGGGCTGATTAGATCTAAGACTTTGCCCACTCCACTCTCCTTGGTCCGGAGTTCCCCTAATGTTGTTTGACTGGGCAGAAGTGCTTTTTTTGGGTGGGAGGTGATTTCAGGGCACTGAAGTGTGATGTGATGGACTTTCCTCCATAATGTTGTTGCAAGACGCATTTGCAGATTCGGGCTGGCTTTCAGCTCGCCATCAGCATGGTAGCTCCTGGTGCGAGGGGCTGCAGGTCTCTCTAGGCTTCGGTGTCTGCCTGTAAATGTGCTTCCGGGTGGATGTTTTTTGTGTTGGGGCAGAACGCTGACGGCAGTGAGTCTATTTGGACTGCCACTGTTTGTTCTTAACTAATTTCTGCAGACCATCAGTGTGTTAATGGTCAGAGAGGATACACTGAGCATGTGCAAAGGCCCGTCCAGTGCCCACAGCTGTTTGGCCGGTTACTCCGCCCGGGATTTGGGCCTCAGTCCTGGATCCTCTGTGTACTGCTTACTGTCTTGAGATTGTGCAGATGGTCTCTGTTTAAAGCCCTTCAAAGACACAGCTGCCTGCTGGAGTTCTGGCCCATGACCTACAGGTGTGTCCCTGCAGTGGGGAACTGCTGTTGGACCTTTGGGTGAGCATCAGTGCTGTTTTGAATGCCTGATAGCGGCAGGCTGACGGACGGATTGATATATATGCAGTTTGCGGGTACATAGTCGCGGATTTTGGGTTTTCATTTATGCTTTTCATGAACGTGTTGCTGGTTCAGGCCCTAGCCAGGTGACTGCTGTTGTACTGTAGACTGAGGTTAGCCCTCTTGGTTACTGCAGTAAATGCCCATTTGCGTGAGTCCCTCCCCAGCCACAATATCCCTGGGACTGAAGGCTGATCCTACCAGGCTGGGGGGGTGGCCAGTCTCGTGACCCGGGAATGGAATCCGTATCACCATTGTTGTGTCTGTCTGAGGCTGGTCATTTGAAAAAGATTCTGACTGTGGGAAGGGAGTGTATGTGGGGCAGGGGGGGTGACACAGAAGACTGACTTCCCTATTCAGGGCGGCCAGCAGGACAGAGACCAGATAATAAACAGGCCTTTATTTTTTAGTGAGCAGTGTGTGCGCACGTGTGTGTGTGTGTGTGTGTGTGTGTGTGTGTGTGTGTGTGTGTGTGTGTGTGTGTGTGTGTGTGTGTGTGTGTGTGCGCGCGCACGTGCACGTGTGTATGTGTGTGTGTGAGAGAGAGAGAGAGATGCAGTGGATTATTCACTGAGTTTGTAGGTTTTGAGATTTTCTGTGAGAAGTTGCTTGTGAAGCAGATTAACATATGAAAAACTGACTTTTGACCCTCCCTCTAGCTCTCTTGCCCTTTTCTATGTCACTACAGCCTTTGGGTCTTCTCTCTTTCTCTCTCTCTCTCTCTCTCTCTCTCTCTCTCTCTCTCTTTCTCTCTCTCTCTCTCACCCTCTACAACATGGGATCTCCTCAGGCCCGTTTGCATCTTTAGGGTTGATTCTGGGCTGAAAAGAACAGACAATTCAATATACTGCAAAAACATAAAATATATCAAGGTGACAGAAATGACCAAATTTCATTTTGCATGTCTGTTTCCGTGTCTTGTGTGTCACACACAACCAGAGCTGTTATCCTCCGATGTCATGAAGAGGCATTTCTGAACTGATTTGTGCTGGAAAATCTTTCCCGGCATCTGCTCTGTGTCCTCCTGGCTCTCCACACTTTGTCGACGTGTTATTATAACATTTTTGTTATTGTGATATTTCGGAGACGGGGGTTTGCAGTGAAATCATAAAAACATTAAACTTCAGCATCCAGTGAGAAAGGCGTGAGCAAGAAAATTGCATTATGTGACAGTGTAGCCCAGTGATGTTCCGACTGCCGTCTGCTTCACTGGAAACATGCATGTTGAGTGTGTGGCTTTTAAAGTAAACCTGACGAAACCGCACGAAATGATGATGATGATCACTTTGTGAAATTTCCCTTTCTTACAACAGCATTTTTTGTATTGGATTTCAGGTGATTTAGTGGCATTTCCAGTACAAGGAACTCTGAGTAAAACGGGGCAGGAGCTTATGAATTTATTTATGTTAAAGAAATGGGAATTCTGGGTTAGGTGGGGGCAAGACAAGAAACACGGGATTCTGCTCTGTTATGTGGAGTGAAATTCTGGGTGAATGCATAGGAATGTGCCTGCGCGTGAAGCCAAGGATTCTGGGTGGAAGTAGGACTGGAATGCAGAGAGGGTGGTTGGCAGTTGTGTCCGCAGATTCGGCCATGCTCTCCAATGAGAAATTCCCAAGGTGTGTGCCGGTCATGACTGAGGCCAGAGTGACGCGGAGCCTAATGTCCCACAGCACAGCCTCCTTCCCCTGTGCATTAGATTCCTGTCATTGTCATCTGCTCTGCGTGAAAGTCCCTGGTCCCTCCATTAATCTGTCCCTCTGCACCATCCCTGCTCATCTCCATCACATGCTTTGCCCATCTTTCCCCTCGTGTACCGTTCCCTCTCCGGCTGTACAGGAGCCCTTTGTTGCCGTAGAGACAAGGGCAGCCATTGGCTAACTGTTCTGGAAAGAGAGAATAATTTGCAAGTGTTGAGTGTGGTGTAGTATCAAGCCCCTTGTCACTCATACACACACACACTCCGGTTTGGTCTGTGAGGCAATGAGGGTGCGCAGGAAGTCGTCGAAGAAACCTTGGCTTTGTCCGCACACACTTCCTGTCTCCGTATGCTGGCAAAATGTCCTCTCCCCCAAGTGGCCTTTCACCATGGAAACTACCTTATTTGTTGTGTATTATCTGTTTTTGCTGTCCTTGAATCATAATATGTACTGGGAATCTCCGGGGGGGTGATGTCGTTTGCTGTTTGTTACGCGCCCTTTTTATCCGGTTTGGAGAGGGCATCACAGCTGGCCTTGGTGCTCCCCGCAAAGTGCCTATAGACCTGATTAAAAAGCGGATGCTTATATCGACTGTAGCCCGTGGCATTTTGTTTAAATAGCAGGAGGATTCCTTACCATCAGCAACCGCTGCTGTAGAGTGCAGCCTATGTCAGATTTGGTTGTCTTGGAAACATACAGCAGTAGCTGTGTAGAATATGGCTGACCTGCGGGTTGACGTCTCTCCAGGTGCCCATGCCTGCAAGGCCGCTGTCCTGCAGATGAGCCATCGGCGGCTGGCATTGCGTCACAGACCCAGAACGTGCCCGGCGGCTGCGCCACGCCTTCTCCCTCCCCCAGCCCAGAATGCCCACCCCCAGCCGGGCGGGGAGCCTGAAGGATGCTGAGATCGCTGAGCTCTTCTTCAAGGAGGACCCTGAGAAGCTCTTCACCGACCTGCGCGAGATCGGCCATGGCAGCTTTGGCGCCGTCTACTTCGTACGTGCCAGCCCTTGGGCCGACCCCACTTTTCTGTCCCCTTATATGTTGGTGTTTCAGGCTCCAATTTGTGTGATAAACCGAGCCTGAACCCTAAATCTGGGGGTGAAACATCCAGCCCCACCAATGGACAAAGTTTGCGACTGCCTGTGCCGGTCGGGCTCTAAAGACATGCTGCCTGCCTCTGCCCCCCAGGCGCGGGACGTGCGGAACATGGAGGTGGTGGCCATTAAGAAGATGTCCTACAGTGGGAAGCAGTCCACTGAGGTGAGTGATGCTGTTGGCGCAGGTGGGTTCCCTTGCTGCTGGTGGTAGAGTGCAGTGGGCATGAGGTGAACACCTCCACTGTCGTGGACGACAGTCTCCGGTGCTGGATGTACAACACCAGTCATGACCTCCCTGAAACATCCTCCTCTGTATTCCCGGTTCCTCTAGCCGTGGCAGCCAGCAGCAGTGCTGTCTGGGTGCAGCCTTGGGGTCACATGACCGGCACGCATGAGTCATTCTCTTCGCCGAGCGTGCCTCAGCCCAGCATCAGGTGTAGTTAAGTGTTTTACTGGGTTTTTCTCCGCTGGAGAAATGCAGCGTAGAAGCCTCGATTTGTGCGCTGCATTTGTGAAGAAGCGTTACCGTAGAAACAAAGCCATCGTCGTGGCGACACGGCTGTGATGCGTCACAATCAGGGCTGTGCGGTGCGAGCCTGGTGTTATCATGAGTGCTGCTTCACTGTCGTCTTTCTCTGTCGGCCGATGGCCGTCTTGGGTGGCTCTCAGCTCCTCACCGCCAGGCGACCTTCTTGGATACGTCTGAGACAGAATGGGGGGGGGGGGGGGTGACCTATGGGGGGGGTGACCAATAAAATTATAAAAACGGGAGTATTGGGGATTTTATCGTTTTTGGGTTGAATGTATTAATGTCAGTGGGGGGGGGCTTTGGTGA
>JABFDZ020000040.1:19648841-19662370 GCA_019775955.2 Pollimyrus isidori | reverse complement strand
CTTGTTTCCATGCAGTGAGCACAGCTGATGTCTTGTTTCCATGCAGGGAGCACAGCTGATGTCTTGTTTCCATGCAGGGAGCACAGCTGATGTCTTGTTTCCATGCAGGGAGCACAGCTGATGCCTTGTTTCCATGCAGGGAGCACAGCTGATGCCTTGTTTCCATGCAGTGAGCACAGCTGATGCCTTGTTTCCATGCAGGGAGCACAGCTGATGTCTTGTTTCCATGCAGTGAGCACAGCTGATGTCTTGTTTCCATGCAGTGAGCACAGCTGATGTCTGCTCTTATTAAATGTTTTAAGCTCTGGTTCAGCTTAAAAGCCAAGATGCCAAAGTCATGGAGCCAAAAACGGACAATGACAGTGACAGCGGTGGTTTGGAACACAAAGTAAGAATGGGCAGCACGTCACCCAGCTGTGAGTCCTGTCATGACAGTGTACTCCCCCTGCTTTACTAAGGGAGAACAGAAATGTATTAAAATTACTTCAGTAGGTGGTGGCTTGTAGTCTGGAGGAATCCTTACACAAGGGTGTGAAATGTTCATATTGTATATAACTGATGTAAGCAAGCGAAAAAAATATGAATTAGATGGACAAACTTGACATCACTGAGAGGGATTTGTGGGGGTAGGGAATGCCAGTGGCCATCTGCAGCCACAAGCCTGTCACAGACTCCTGTGCTGCTCCTCTCCAAAAAACTGGGTATGACACTGAGGTTTTTAAAATGGAGCTTTGGAATGAAGGCCTGTCAGGTTCCTGCCACACCCACACCCAGGAGACACATGCTAAAGACATTGTTTTCCACCTCGCAGGACCAGGAGTGCAGCCAGTGTGAACACACACATTCATATACAGTATATATATATGTGTGTGTGTATAAAACCCTTTTAAAAAGTATAACCAATCAAAATGCAAACCACACTTCCTGCTAATTGTCCAAGGGAAGCAGTCTGGGATTGTTCATAACCCCCTCCAGCCCCTGGGAGGGGTGAGCTGTGCATTAAACTTCCATCCCCTACACCCACTTGTCAAACACTGTGCCACACTGCAGCCAGTGCCCCACCCCCACGCGCATGACCCCCTCAGTCAGCATGCAGTCCAAGTGGTTCAGAGTGACCTATCCTTTCCAGCCTGTCTTGGCCAATGGGGATGCGTGCGTGTGTTTGGGTTGGGGGTAGAGTTTTGTACAGCGTGTGTCAGTATCCTAACCTCTGCTTTTACATTACCACAAAGTCTATATGTACCTTGTATTGAAATGTATAGATTGTGAAATCTGTCACTGTCAGAAAGGTTACAAAATATAAAGTGTAAAACTGAGAAATGTACAAAATATGAAAGAGAAACTCTAGAAAGAAAAGTAATATTTTGTTTGTAATTGTTATGGAGGAGGAATACCAGACAAAATATCCACTGTAATAATTTTAGTAAAAAAAACTGAGAGAACGTTTGTGTCTTAAGCACCTACACATTTCATGATATCAGTCACTTCTTCCTTTAGATGTCCAACAGAATGGACCCCAACCACCTTCTGTAGCCTGTTCCACACAAACTCTGAGTAAACTCGTTCCCACCAGTACTGGTACCATTTAGCCACTACCAGGCTGTAGATTGTATGTGGCCATTGGTGTCTGTGTGTTGCGCCAGGTGTTCGGTTATGCAGTCCCCTTTACATAAGGACTGAGAGGCAGCAGATAGCATACTTTAAACATTGCTAAAGCAGGATAAACAGGCATACAGAACGATTGCTTGCTAAAATTTGAATATCTGACCTGACCTCCAGTCTTATCTCAAAGTGAAACTCAGAAATCCTTTGAGCTTTATGGACTGTATTATGACTGGTCTGCATTAGAGGTCATAAAACTGCTTCCCTGAAGTGTACCTAGTACCCCTACGTGGCTCTTCCAAACACTTTGGCGCTCTCGTGGCCATATAGCGTTAATACACAATTCCATCCCAGCTGACCCGTATGATGCTCAATATGCCTTGAAGTTGAAACAGGTTAGTCGTCTCGTTTTTCCAGTTTCACGAAACTAGTATCACTTTCGAGTATCATTTTACCGTTTATCACGCATGACATTTCAACAGCCTTGTGACATTTCGGTAACAAATCACCGTAATTTGTTCCATGAACAATGCAAGTCAACCCATAAGGCGCCTAGGACACCATTTTCTGAGGGGGCGCCGACTTAGCAAAGCAATTTCAGTTTGTCCCGGACGGTGGGGGCTGGCGGTGACTTCGACAGGTACAGCGCATGAACGGCGGGTCTGGCCTAAAATCAGCGACCACAATCTGTCATTTTCGCCCTATCCGTATCATTTTAGCTAAATTTTTATAGCAGTTTAAAAATGTTTTTTCTCTTTTACCCTGCATAGTTAGCAAATCTTAACAAGCCACAATAATAACATTATTTTATTATGAATCCTACTGCTCAGTTATTCATCAGCATAATTATGACGATGTGGGGTATTTGGGAAGTTAATCTTCGACACAACGGAAAGAGTCCAAGACAACTAATTGAATTATATAGCAGTAAAACGCACAGGTAAAAAATCCCGTTATCTCGAAGTAATTTGGCCCGTATGGGCCGCCGTCAGCGTCACACTCGGCGTACGTGTACGACACTGACAGTGGACAGTGTTTGGACTCAACGGCGTCATGTCCGTGTCGGACAAGTGGTGGAAAGGCGATCAACTTTTCTAAAGTATTGGCGCACTGCACAGGCGGATTTGCCGGGAGACCAGTTCCGTTCTGGGATTTCTTTCGACGGCTGTCAGTAAATGGTGTGCGCCATTTCAGAAATGAAAACTTCGCTTGAAGCATAGAGTAACAGGGGGCGAAAAGGAGAAAAACGTACATTGTCATATCGTCTTGTGCACTGCACATTTTTAAGAACTTCGCATTTGAATAGTTTTTAAACTGCATTTTTACTGGACTCCGTGTTAATATTTAATTGCGAAACGAAAGGATTCTCACGTTAAGGCTTTTTCACTTAACTGTGGTTTTGAACCCCCGGGACGGCGTCAGTTTCTCTAGCGCGTATCATGAAGCTGACCTGTGCACGGGAAAACCTACATGTTAGCAGAGTCGCTTGGAGGAGATGATCATTGCCGCGTGGCGCGCCCTGCTGCTCTGCCTGACCCCGTCCCTTTGCCGCCCCGGGGGGACCATAGGGCACCAGTGCGACGATGTGAAGGTGAGTCCCACAGTGAATAATCGGGCTTCCTCATATTCCATTAATCATCCAGTGCACCCAAGATACTTGACGTCATAATTTTATAAACAGTATAGATAACATCCTACAGGTATTCTGTGTACAAGCTTAAAAAGACACAGAATATATATATTTATATATATATGTTTGATGCAGACTGCATTAGAGTTTATCCTCTCTTCGTCAGCGTCTGGCGGAGAAAGACCTGATCCCAGACTCCATGCTTGGATGTTCCGGACCGTACTGGCCGGAGCACAGTCAGGTAGCACCCAGATCCGGGCAGCTGGGGTTTAGTGCTGATCGCGGAACTCCAGAAAAAAAACCCGATGCAGTCTCTGTAAACCATGTGGCGAAAACATGATCTTTCTTCTTACAGATACTCCCCAGTATTGACAGCAGTTACACGCCGCAGGTAGGAAGCGACCCCCTGAAATTGAGCCAAACTAAATAATCAGTTCAGCCGGCTCGGCAGCTCTTCGGCTAGCAGCTGACGCGGACATTTCATGCGCAGATTGTCCGCTTGGCATGTTTGTGATGAACTGAAAACTTACAAACATGGGGAGCGAACGGGGTGGCTGATGCGTCTTCTTTCCGCACGCGTGTCGCACAGCCGCCGCTGGCCGTCTGCATGGACTCGCCCATATATTACAGCCACACCATCCCCAACAGGTGAGGCTCCGTGCACCGCGGCGCCTGCAATAAACGTAAAACTGAAGCTATATTTCTGTACGAGTACCAAAAGTTTCTCTCGCAGTGGGGCTCACCGGCCTGTCGGAGCACGAAGCGGGGATTACCTGTACTGCCCACCGCAGCGCTGGATGCACAACCTGCGGGTGGGGGAGTGCGCATGCGCGCACAGCTGCATGAAATTACGATAATTATAGCTTCTTTGCGGCACGGTTTTTTTCAAACAAAACTCCCAGAACAATATAGCTTAGTTTGACAATGTTTACTGAGTTACCAATGCAGTTGAAATTACCTGTGTGAAGGGTGCCACGGAAAACGAGCCTGTTGTTGTGTTTATTTTTGAAGCATGGAGCTGCTGTGCTGCTGTACCATCCCTGTGCCTCCATTTCCCAGTATTCCCGCCTGTCACTCTTCGCCCGTTCCTGTTTGTCCCATTACATCATCACTCCTTTCCCACAGCTCAGCATACAGAGAGTAAGTCTTTTCAATTGGCTATTTTTGTAGTTAATGCAGTTCGACAGCAAACAGACCAAGAACACCGTCACTGCGTCACACCATTCTGCTTCTCCCGAAGCCACTCGCCATCGTCACCTGGGGGCGTACACTGCAGCTGTCCCATGTAGGTGCATCAGAAGCCTGTGATTGGCTGGGCCAGAATGCAAAAGCGGCTGCCCAGACCAAGGCTAGAGGGAGCTACAGCCTGCTTCTGACACGGCCAGCAGACTCCAGAATGCTCTGGGCCGCAGGACAGGAGGACACACAGCAGGTAAGGCAGGCAGGGGCAAAGGTCATAGGTCAGTAATCCACAGCAGATGTACTTTACCTGAGTCTGGGGCCGCGGCCATCCTCTCCTCAAAGGCTCTGAGGCGATGCTGCGTGGAGATACTTTCCCTGCCTGTGGGGAACAGAACTGCAAGAGGGAAGATGGGGTGGAAGCAAAGGAGGTGGCGGAGAGAGCTGGTCAGCCAAAGAGCAGCAGGAGGAAGAGTCTTGGGAGCGGCGAAGGAGAGCAGCACCAGCGGTGGGATGAAGGTCCAGCAGCTGCCTGGGCGGGCAGCCGAACCTGAGACCAGGAAGGGAAATCGCAACGCTGCACCGGAACCGCCACCAGACAATGAGCATGGGACAGGAAGGGGCGGAGCTAGGGAGGTGGCAGAGCAGCAGGATTTAAAAACGGGGGGAGGAGATAAAGGGGAAAGTGTGAATGGTAAAGGCGAAATGAGAGGTCTCAGTGGGCAGGCAGGGACGGAGAGCCAGAAGGAAGGCCCACTGCAGCCCGGCAGGCCCCAGTGTGTGGGTATCCAGGCAGCCTTGCCAGTGGCCAGCAGCGGACAGAGCCAGTGGGTACCCACCCCGCGCACAGACGAAGCAGCCTGGGCAGCGGCAGCACTGGGCTTCCTGCTGGTGCTGCTGACGCTGGCAGTCTTGCACACGCGTCTCTACCGGCACTGGCGTCGCCCGCCCAGCCTGTACTGGCACCAGCCCGAGCAGGACCACGACAGCGTGGCAGGTGGGTGGGCCGCCTGCACGGCGCACGCTGCTCCGCCCCGCCCCACCCCTTTATCATCTGTATCTGTCCCCCTCAGAGGTAATTCGCCGGAGGCTGAAGATGATGGGCCAGAAGAGGAAGAGGCCGGCCAGCCAGCGCCGGGAGTACAGCCTGCTGCCCAGCTCCAGCGAGGAGTCTGACTGACGCTCTCCTCTGGAAGGACTCGGACCCTGTGCTCTGCACAGTGCAAACTGCAAACTGCTTTAAGCCCTGATTTGCACTCCTATGGGAGCATCAGTAAGCTGTGTACTTACCAGCAGCCCGTATAACTCAGCAGAGATGTAACCGGTTTGTCTGTGTGGCCACGACATGATGTTCCGTCGGGAGCAGCCGGGCCCCTAGCAGGAAGACGCCCACTTTCTGTGTAGTGACGTCTTTAGGGTGTTTGTCCATGTTACCATAAAAACAGAGACGCCGTTCAGCTCTACGCTGCTCGTTCTAGACCAGCGAGGGACCTTGCTGCGAGTGTGACAGGTGTACAAAGAGAGTGCGAATCACTGCCTACATCAGCATTGGGTGGAGTGGTGGAAGTGTGGGGGAGGCCTTCCAGACAGAGAGGGGCCCTGGGACCTGTGACACTCCAAATGCTACGCACACAGAGCCTGGTGTCCAGGCCACATTACAGCAGTAGGAACTCTGTGTCCAGCCTTTATTCCCACCTGCCCCACTGGGTTGATTGTTGGTATTTTTTAACACCTTTTTACATGTATTTTAAATTGAAAGACACAATAAAAGTGTTTCTATAAGGGTGTAGTCATAGTAGATTTGGAATGTACGGCGTCACCAAAGAGGACGTCTCTCACTCAGAGAGACCACATTTTCACCATCCTGCTCCACACAGGGCTGTCCAAGACCAGCAGAACCCGGTTTAATTTACTGAACTGACCTTCAGGAGGTTTAATTATAGACCAGGGCTCTTCAAATCCGGACCTCGATTCCAAATCCATGCCTTGTTTTCAGTTTTCCCAGGTAGTCGCTAATGACTGGTTCTGATTGGTCAGAGGCTTCTCACCTGACTGACAGGTAAAGGAAGGCTGGAAAACCAGCAGGGCTCGGACCTCGAGGACCGTGATTTGAATAATTGGGGTGTAGATCCTCACCCCCACCCCTTCATAAATATTAAAAAGATAATTATGGTATTTAGTTTAAGCTAAATAGGTGACAAAAATAACTGGATGAAGAGTGAAGGTGTCAGCCTTTGACAGAGGATAACGTGGAATCGCCCTGCGAAAGTATACTGGGAAGTCGATAGACGGAACCCAGAGGTCTCCAGTGTGGGCTGTTAGAGAGTCTGGTTAATCGAAGGCGACTCATCTAAACTGGCAGCAAATCTGCCCATGCTGGGGGGGGGGGGGCTGCTTCTCCTGAGCACCCTATTTCTACCCACTGTTAGCCTGTAGCTGCCATCTACCCTGAGCGATGCAGTGTCTCACCCACACAGGACATTTTTTATTTTTTACTCCTAGTTCATTAATAAAGCACCCGGTGAGATGGGCGTTGACAAAAAAAAAGGCAGAAAAACCAGCACAGCCTCTCTGAAGCAGCCAGCAGGGGGTGTAGCAGTTAAGGAATTTTACCCAGAAATAGTTTGAGCAACATACGCATATAAATAAATGGCCTGGACAGGGTAAACCCAGCTGAGGTAAATGGGTTGGGCTGTTAAGGGGCAGTATTTGCATGAACTGGCTACGGTACAAAGAGTCGTA
Source organism: Pollimyrus isidori (assembly GCA_019775955.2). Lineage (NCBI taxonomy): Eukaryota > Metazoa > Chordata > Actinopteri > Osteoglossiformes > Mormyridae > Pollimyrus > Pollimyrus isidori. The sequence goes on along the minus strand of JABFDZ020000040.1, from coordinate 19,655,217 downwards.
GCTGCCTGCTAGAGGGACCATATTCACCCACAATGCAAAAGGACCCACACTTACAGCCATATAAGACAATTAACATGTTTTTTATTTATTACAAATGTACACTTTGCGTTTCTATTAAGATTTGTTTTTGCTTAACGTTTTTCTTTCTATTTTGTACAGTTTAACTGCTTCTTGAAGCCTGTGTTCCTATCACCCCTTTTCCCACATGAAGCGTTACGAGATCAATCCGAAACACAGGAATGGGCACAGTGCAGTACCGCTGTCTGCGTGCAGGTGAAAAGCTTGTTTGGTCAGACGCGCGCTCGCTCGCGTGTCTGCTACCCACGCCGGGGGACAGTGTGACGGCAGGGGCACGTTCCCAGCCCGCACCCCCACACTGCAGTCTCTGCCTGCCCCTCTGGATTAGCTGGGAACACATTCAGCTTTTATGGGCTTGAAACATGGCAAACAAAACTGAAAAACATGACGGCTCCCAAATGCATACATAGCTTATTAAAAAAATATCATGAAAATATATCATATTTATATATTTATATGTATATATATGCCTCTATTCAGTATGAGTGAAATCTAGCAAGGTGTAGACTGGGGTATGGGGGGGGGGGTCACAATTGGCACCAAATTTGCGATTCGCTACACCAGGTATCACATCTAAGGTGGTTAGGGCCCATCAAAAACACAACCAAAAGGTTTTATCTTATATGGTCTAACAGGGCAGCAAGTGAAAAAGGCATTTCCACAAAAAACAACAAAAGGTTTGTTGGCAAACCTAAGTGTAAGTGAGCTGAGCTTAAGGCTTTCTTAACAAAAAATACCGGTACAAACCTATGAAATGATTCAGTGTAGTAGATCTGAAATGGAGGGTTCTGGGAGACCAGCAGTGTTTCACAAGATGGTCCTCAGCAACCGCCAGACAGAGCTGGGAGGGAGCAGAAACGTGGCCCGTCTGGGGGGTCCCTGAGGACCGGCTTGAGAAGCACTGGTCTAGAGAGAGCGCAGAGCCGCGGCCGGCCCTGGGGACGAGGCGCTGGGGACACACAGGAGGCTGGTTGCAGAGGCCCAGTCTGACTCCTGCCGCCGTGCCTTTCACTCACATTCTCATGCCGAGGGCCTCATTAGTTTAGCATCGCCCCAGAGACCCAGCAAGCTTCGAACCTTGGAGTCGCAGTCTGAGCAGGTCAGCCTGTGTTTTCAGGAAATTCTCCTGATTCCCCGCAGACTCAGAACTGGCCAGTTGGGGGCAGTTGAGGCTCCAAAGATGCGTGTAAAACCATCTCATCCTAGACTAACAGCATTATGCAGGCTTCCAAACAAATGAAAGCTTCTGTTCCACCAGCAGCTGGTTAAAAAAAAGCCAGAGTTTGTATGTCAGGATCAGCATCTCTTCCCCTCAGCAGCAAAGAGCCGATCGGATCCAGTCAACCCACAAATGGGAGCATCTTCTTGTTCCCCCATGTCCACAAAAAAAAAAAAAAAAGACATGCTTTTGGCCACTGTTAGACTGCTGACTTTAACCTGGAGGTATCACGCTGAGCTCTGGAGATCCCCTGACAGGTCAGAGGTCACAGGCCAGTCCAGTCAGAGAGGGAGGATAGGGCAGGCATTTCACACGTTAGCACTCAAAGTTCCCCTTGTTAGACTGGCTAAGAAACGTACATGGAATAACTGAGAAACAAAACAGATCATATAAAATGACGAAACAATAATAATAATAATAATACAACAAATAATAGCAACAATAATAATTCCAGTGTTTTAAGTGTTTTTCCATCAGTAATTTTGTCCCAAGAGGTCAAGGGGAACACATACAAAAATAGGGAAAAAAAAAACTGAGACAGACAGACAGACAAACAAACACACACACACACACCTAAATTCCACAATGGAGAATATAACTGTTCCAGAAGGGCCTCATTAGCAGTTTCTCTGCCATCCAGGGAATCCACTCCAAGTGGCTGACAAGGGGGGCAGAGCGTGAGAGCAGACAGTCACTCTATCCCAGCCCCAGGCCTGATCCTTAGTCAAAGTGTCTGTCATAGTGTTTCAGATGGGTTGGGAGGGGGGCAGGGGGCTGGGGTACAGTGGGACATCCTTGCAATGAGAGGGAGTGACATTAACGTCTGGCAAGATGAATTGAGCCACTCCGCTGCTTCCATAGTGCAGTGTCCCCGCCCCTCCCTCATCTCCCATTGGAAGGTTCTGTGTAGCCGGCTTGTATGCGTGCACCATTCACATGTTCCCATTTGACCTCCAGTCTGTCCATCTTCACTTCTCCTTTCCGGCCTCTGGGATCCGTGGCATCTCATCCACATCTGCCTTCCTCTCCCTTTCCCCCCCCCTTCTTGCTTCCTCCCCCTCCCACCCACCCCCACCTTTCCCATCTTCCACTCACTGCTTTTTCTCGCGTGTGGTGATGGTAACCAGTTGCTTGGCAGCCTTGGCGATATCATAGGCGCACTGGATGACCTGCTGGGTGAGGAGCTGATAGTCGACAGGCGGGCCTGTGGAGGCCGCGGACGATTCGGCCGGTGCCGCCTTGCGGCACTCCCCCTGCAGGCGGGCCGCGCTGGCGGCCAGGAGGCGCAGGGAGCAGCGCACTGCATCCAGCGCCGGCCGCTACCGGGGGGATCAGAGGTCAGAGGTCAGACATGACAACTGTGGAAGGCAGGCTGGGGATAAGAGCTCAGAGAACCTGAGCAGCAGGACAAAGGACACGGCTAGACGGCAGCCATTACCTTGGGGAAAAGGGAGGCCATTTCAGTCACAGCGCAGTGGATCTTCTCTGAGCATGGCACGAAGCTGGACGGGCACAAACACAGACACAGAATTCAGGGATCAGTCCTATCACTGCACCCTCTCCTATCAGTTCCTACACACTGCATTAGGCAATTACTGGCTAATGTGGAATAACGACGTTCGATGTTCCACAATCAAGACCAGATTGCCATACAGTGGTACAGTACCTGGTACCTCGGTTCTCAAACTCACCAGAACTCGAATTTCTTGAAAGTCAAACAAACCAGTTTGACCTAGATCTCGATCTGAATATCAGAAGTCGAACCGTGAATGTTGACCTAATATAAATTGTACGCGCCAGGAAATGAGTCATAGTACAATGCAGTTCTTACTTGAATGCCTTCTTCACCAACTGGACGATTAACCAAATAAAGCAGCGCAACATTACAGTAACTAACAATAAATAAACTACTAACTTACATGTACTATTAGAGCATTTATTTAAGCTTTATTTTATCAAGTAAATTAACAGAAAACCAGTTCTCACTGCTTTACGCGATATTCAGGAGAGATAGCAGATTACGCATCGGAACTGCCTGGGATAAAAACGCCATGCATGTAACTAAACTCTTCAGCCAAAAAGGGCAAAAGTGTGTCATCACAGAGGCGGTTCCAGTTTGTGCAGCCGGGTGAGAGGTCGCAATGAATCTAACCATAATGCATTGCGTCAGGATCAGAATGCTTTGCTTTAAACCAGTGCTGTAAACAAGACCAACATGAGCCCGACTTGACGGGATCGTCCAGGGGGTTTGCAGCAGCCAAGGCCAAACTAATATCACAATCTATGCATTGGATGGAGTTTAATTAACTTGCGTGTATTTCAGTGATAATGTTAAAGCTATATAATAGGTGTTTCTATAAGGGTGTAATCATAGGAGATTTGAAATGTACGGCGTCACCAAAGAGGACATCTCTTACTCAGAGAGACCATGTTTTCACCATCCTGCCACACCAAGGAGGATGTCTCTCATTATGGGACATTGTGGGGCATTACATGACATTCTGGGGCACTATGTGACATTACATGACATTCTGGGGCATTATGTGACATAACATGACATTCTGGGGCACTATGTGACATAACATGACATTCTGGGGCACTATGTGACATTACATGACATTCTGGGGCACTATGTGACATTACATGACATTCTGGGGCACTATGTAACATTACATGACATTCTGGGGCACTATGGGACATTGTGGAGCAGCAGGTCTCCTACCTGTCATGCTTGAACTCCTGTGCGGCCCGCAGCAGCTCCTGGATGTTCTTGGTCACCTGCTCCGTCTTCAGGATGACATCCTCGGTGCAGGGCAGCGTGGGGTCTGGCTCACCCGCCTCTCCGAAGGCCCCATCCTCCAGCTCGGCCCGGACCTCCTCCTCGCTGCTGCGGCCCGCACTGCATACACACAAGCATCACTCTGGGCAGTAACAAGACCTGCCCATGATGGAGCCCCAAGCTCGTCCCTCTCCCCACCTGACTGACAGGTCATAGGTCTGGGTGTTGTCATAGTCGCTGTCAGTACCACTGGTATGCTTCTCTCCTTTTGGGGCCTGGGGACACGGCACCATGAACAAATTCAGTCACCACAGGAGGGCAGCACTGAGGCAGTACATTACACACTCTCCGTTTTTCGGCTTTGCTACATCACATCTTGTGTTTTCTCTGTTGCAGCTATTTTAACAAAATTTCACCGTGCTGGAGATGAGTGGGGGGCAGGGGGATGGCGAGGCAGGTGAGGTCTTACCATGTAGCGGCCCACCTCAGTCGATCCTGAGAGCTGGAGGCCGCTGTATGGGGCGGGGCCTGTGGACACACCCCTCCTCACCTGCAGAGTGCAGCCACAGGAGGCAGGGGCAGACAAGACGACGATTTGGAGATGAGCAGGTGACTGAGGCCACTTTGAACGGCTAACAATCCCAGTTAAAGCGGCAGGCTCTGATGCCTCTAACTAGCCAATAATTGCACAGGGTTGTGTTTCAGCCAGGTAAGAATGTGAGCGGCCTTTGAGTGCGAGCTCAGAGCAGTGCTTCTGGACTGTGTCAGTGTAAGAGTGAAGGTGTGAAGGTGGAGGTATCGGCATGTGTGGAGGTCTCGTTGTGTGTGGAGGTATAAGTGTGCAGGTCTCTGTGTGTGTGGAGGTGTCAGTATGTGTGGAGCTGTAAGTGTGGGGGTGTCGGTGTGTTTGGAGGTCTTGGTGTGTGTGGAGGTCTCAGTGTGTGTGGAAGTATAAGTGTGGAGGTGTCGGCGTGTGTGGAGGTATAAGCGTGGAGGTCTCGTGTGTGTGGAGGTGTCGGCGTGTGTGGAGGTGTCGGCGTGTGTGGAGGTATTAGCGTGGAGGTATAAGTGTGGAGGTCTCGGTGTGTGTGGAGGTGTCAATATATGTGGAAGTGTAAGTGTGGAGTTGTCAGTGTGTGTGGAGGTGTAAGTGTGGAGGTGTCGGCGTGTGTGTGGAGGTGTCGGCGTGTTTGGAGGTATAAGCGTGGAGGTATAAGTGTGTAGGTCTCGGCGTGTGTGGAGGTGTAAGTGTGGAGGTGTCGGCGTGTGTGGAGGTGTAAGCGTGGAGGTGTCGGCGTGTGTGGAGGTGTTGGCGTGTTTGGAGGTATTAGCTTGGAGGTATAAGTGTGGAGGTCTCGGTGTGTGTGCAGGTGTCAATATATGTGGAGTTGTAAGTGTGGAGGCGTCCGTGTGTGTGGAGGCGTCCGTGTGTTTGGAGGTCTCGGTGTGTGTGGAGGTGTCAATATATGTGGAGGTGTAAGTGTGGAGTTGTCGGTGTGTGGAGGTGTAAGTGTGGAGTTGTCGATGTGTGTGGAGGTGTCGATGTGTGTGGAGGTGTAAGTGTGGAGGTGTAAGTTTGGAGGTGTAAGTTTGGAGGTGTCGGCGTGTGTGGAGGTGTCGGCGTGTGTGGAGGTCTCGGTGTGTGGAGGTGTAAGCGTGGAGGTGTCGGCGTGTGTGGAGGTGTCGGCGTGTGTTGAGGTGTCGGCGTGTGTGGAGGTCTCGGCGTGTGGAGGTCTCGGCGTGTGTGGAGGTGTCAGCGTGGAGGTGTCGGCGTGTGTGGAGGTGTCGGCGTGTTTGGAGGTATAAGTGTGGAGGTCTCGGTGTGTGTGGAGGTGTCAATATATGTGGAGGTGTAAGTGTGGAGTTGTCAGTGTGTGTGGAGGTGTAAGTGAGGAGGTGTCGGTGTGTGTAGAGGTGTAAGTGGGGAGGTGTCGGTGTGTGTGGAGGTGTCGGTGTGTTTGGAGGCGTCCATGTGTTTGGAGGTGTCGGCCTGTGTGGAGGCGTCGGACTGTGTGGAGGCGTCGGCGTGTTTGGAGGTATGAGCGTGGAGGTATAAGTGTGGAGGTCTCGGTGTGTGTGGAGGTGTCAATATATGTGGAGGTGTAAGTGGGGAGGTGTCGGTGTGTGTGGAGGTACAAGTGGGGAGGTGTCGGTGTGTGTGGAGGTATAAGTGGGGAGGTGTCGGTGTGTGTGGAGGTATAAGTGGGGAGGTGTCGTGTGTGTGGAGGTGTCGGTGTGTGTGGAGGTGTAAGTGGGGAGGTGTCGGTGTGTGTGGAGGTGTAAGTGGGGAGGTGTCGGTG
>JABFDZ020000040.1:19622770-19636663 GCA_019775955.2 Pollimyrus isidori | reverse complement strand
GGGATGGGGAGAGAGAAGGAGGGATGGGGAGAGAGAAGAAGGAATGGTGAGAGAGAGAGGAAGGGATGGGGAGAGAGAGAGGAAGGGATGGGGAGAGAGAGAGGAAGGGATGGGGAGAGAGAGAAGAAGGAATGGTGAGAGAGAGAGGAAGGGATGGGGAGAGAAGGAGGGATTTGGGGAGAGAAGGAGGAAGAGGGAGAGAGGGAGCAAGAGGAAGAAAGAAGGAGGGAAGAGGAGAGACAAAGAGGGATGGGGAGAGAGAGGAAGGGATGGGGTAGAGATGGAGCAAGAGAGGGATGTGGAGGGAAGAAGGGAGAGAGAGATGGAAAGAGAGAGCGAGAGCGGGAAAGGTATAGACAGATGAGGGAGAGGGGGATGGGGAGAGAGAGAGTGGGAGAGAGTGAGAGACGGATGGGGAGAAGGGAGGAGAGAGTGTGAGTGTAGTCAGTGGCCTGAGATGCTTCTCCCGCTCTAATGTGAGGCCTTATCAGCACTGCAAGTTGAGTCTCATATCTCAGACACTGAGCCTTTATAGCCGTAAATAATTACTTTGTTTATACCAGGGCTTCCTGTCCAAAGCGTTCCAGTCAAGTCACAGGTTTCACAGCAGTGTAAAGCGAGTTAAAATAAAGTCCTTTACTGCAGAGTCACACCATCAGTCCCAAAACACATCTCCCCAACATGGCCGACGACTCGACAGCCAGCGGCACATCAGTGAAACCTGGCAGGATACGATCATGCCACACCCACAAAAGAAACCACACCATGCCCAAGAGAGCTACGGATCCTCGAGTTGTCCACCAATTTGGGACACTGGATGAAATCTAAGCCCTCTGTTCACATGTTACAGTCTCGGGGCCTTCGTAGCGATAGCGTACCGCCCGCTGCCTGACACAGAGACGTATATGGAACACCCACGTTTTATTATACATAGGAGTTCAGATATGCATTTAAATTACCCCACATTATATTAAAAGGTTTCACACATAGTTAAAAAAACGCAGACACAGGTTACAAGATGCAGGTTAGCTTAACTGCTATGTGACGGGACCTTTAAATTTAAATCACTGATGTAAAAATACCACCTAGCCATGATCGGCGTCTGAAAACAGAACAGCAGACAGTGTAAACACCCAGATCCCCTTCACTGGCAGGCAGGCAGGCAGGCAGATGATGACCCCCCCCCAGCGTCAATTAAAGCTTCCATCACAAATAAATCACATATTTCATATACGCCTGTCTGTCAGTCAGGCCTTCAATCACAGCCATCAGGAAAACACTGCAACACTTCCTGCATCATCAGCACCGGGGAATGACAGAATTACTCTGCTGTACATACATTCTAAAATCACTAAAACACCGTTTAAAACAATGGCGAACAATCATCGTGGAATTACTTGAATGGCCCTTTAGAAACGGCCTCACCACCTGGCCCTCATTCACGCAGATGTAAACATCACGCTTGGAATTGATCCATATGAATTAATGCATGTGGCTAAGGACAGCCCAGCTTGAGTGCACCAGGTCGGGGTCCAGGGACCAAGCCAGCAGTACAGGCTGCCCTCAAAGCCAGAGGGAGAGGGTCCTGATGGGAGGAAGAGCAGCTAGGTCAATGTCGCGGGGTGACAAGGCAACACTGCCGCAAAATCACGCTCACACATGCCTCTGACAAAAAGATACAATCAATTGGTGTCCTAATGCCCCACACACAGCCATGTTTAAGGGCAGTGTCTCAGCCAATTTACATACGTCTTTAGTTTAATTTACTCAAATTCTGACCAGATTCAGGACATAACTTGGCCCATTTCCCAATTCTTGACATTTTATGATGTTATTAATGTTGTCATTATTATTACGTTTTATTAATAAAAAATATATATATCTTTACTTAACACCTTTCACAAACGCAAGGTAGCTTTACAAGGAGGAAAAGAAAAAAAAACCCCACACACACACACAGACACAAACACATGCATCTAAGCAAGATGGGAAGAGAAATGTTCATCAAACAGGAAGGTCTTGAATTTAAAAGTCGAGAATGAAGCCCGGTCACAGAGAGGCTGAGTTAGAGAATTCCTGAGTTTGGGGGAATTCTACACAAGGAGTAGATTATGGCTGGGTAACCAGAGAGAGCGAGGGAGAAAGTAAGGAGCCAGAAGATCCCTGCGGGAATGGGGTAGGAGGCTATGTAGTGCTTTGCAGGTGACTAACATGATTTTGAGTTTGATGCGGGACTAAACTGTAAGAGAACGGGGATGATGCTAGCAGAGCGCCTACTATGGGTGGGAAGTGTTACAGCGGCGTTCTGCATAAACTGAAGCTTTAGTGACGATGTAGCAAGAAGACCAGAGGGAAGGAGATTATAATAATCAGCACAAGACATGATGAAAGCATGGATCACAGTCTGTGTATTATTATGAGAGAGGAGGCCAAAGGTGAGCGATATTACGGAGGTGAGCGATATTACGGAGGTGAGCGATATTACGGAGGTGAGCGATATTACGGAGGTGGGAAAATGCAGTTTTGGTGAGGGACTGGATATGTTGGTCAGAGTTCAGTGATGGGTCAAACGGTACTCCTGAACGTAGAAGTGTGTTTAACCGACAGCATCATCAATAACCAAACATTATTTCCTAGTTTGTTTTGGAGACTTGCTGAAGGTCTGTTTGTGCTGGCAGGAAAGCAAAAAGGAGCAAATTCATTTTGTGATGCTTTATTGTAATAATGCAGCCTCAAATTATGTTATCATACAGGGAATACTATTGGTACTAAGATGATTAAACCCTATATACATCCAGAAAATTTAATATTATACTGAATGAATACACATTTATATTATTTTTATGTAGTTGTCATATTTACATATTTATTTACATGAATTATAATTTGTGATATACCACTATAATACCACTTAAGATGGATTGAACAACCAAATACACCACTGGAGAGCACATGAATAACAATAATTGTGTATTAATGTCTATCGTAAAACAATCTCATCAGAGATGTGATGCACTCACTGAAGGTGATAGTATTGCTACCAGGGAATGCTCTGTGGTATAGGCTACTATTCTAGATAACTTACCACAGGCAAAAGAAGGAGCTCCATTTGCAATAAATCTTTAAACACCACAACAGTGGAAAACCTCCTCTTTTCCCCTTTGCAGTATATTTATGGGTCAGCTGATGAATAATCAAAAAGACCCACAAACGGGCCATAGGTGGGCGCTGGTTTGCTTGGAGCCAGGCCGGGCCGAACGGGTCCAGGGTTTGGGTGGGAAAGAACTGTGACACGGATGAAATGGGGCATCACTCCTGGAAAACCGCCTGACAAACAGTGGTTCCTGTCTGACAGACCCTCCTATGGCATGCACATTCTTCAAACACTGTGACACACTTACTGAAAAATTTGCAGACGAAACACTGATTAGGATCAAAACAGTCATGGTGAGAGGTAGGTACTGTGTACGCGAGAGGCCAGCACACTAAATGAGCTGTTCTCTGGCTCAGTGCTCTGCTGCAGCCCAGGGGAGACTCACTCTGCACAAGCACAGCTCTGCCTGGTTGGCAGCTCTAGCAGAAGAGGAGAAGCAGTCAGATTGACGACTGCAGCTTCTTTTACTTGAGTGTTGTTTTTTTTTTTTAAAAAAAAAAAAAAGCTTGTAATTCTTTCCACTTCAACTAAAAACCTACCATCTGCATCTATCAGCTAAGTTCCATAACACCAGGAGTGTCAGAGACTATTATTTCACTCTCTCTCTCCCTCACTTTCACACACAGACAGACAAACAAAGACAGCCAGACAGACACACAAACACAGCACCTGTGTGGGGCAGGTCCTACCTCTCTGCACGCGCACACACACACAAGCGCACACACAAGCGCACACACACACACAGAGTCCCCCTGGCCAGATCCGAAATTGCACACCAATCTGTCAGCCTTTAATAATCTCCACAGACACCAAAGACGGAATCAGGGTCACTCCCCCTAAACTAGCACAGTTGGACACCTTGCCCTCACACAGATGTGCTCACTTCCATTCTCTCCTCCCTTGGGTCCGGTCATTAAATTCAGGGTGGGGCTTGAGAGGTACCGGTCTGGGACCTCCACTGCTGTTGTGAGCCACGGGGTTGAATGCAACCATTTTCATAATGAATGGGATGATGTGACACCAAAGTGAAATCAGCACTGAATGCAGGATGGTATCACGTCACGTTTCAAGCAAATGGAAAAGGCAGGCATTACTCTGCATGGTACATTTGCACTTTTCCCTCCCATTATCCAAGGAAAAGGTGCTTTTTAATCAGGCTGTCTCCCTGTGGACAGGGGCTGGACTGCTGGCCACCAGCTCAGCCTCACTTAACTCTGTGCACCTTGTACTTCATCCTGCCAGCATCCTTTCTTGGTTGGACACTTAGTGTTGGTTCAACTTTAGTCTCATTGATGTCTGTTCAACTGGCGTCAACCGATCAAGTGTTCTTTGGGTCACAGACAAAGAGACCCCTGCCACACACACACAGTGCTACCCTTCTTACAGCCATATTACATAGTACTTTAATTGGACACAATATGACTTAAGTGGGAGTTGCACATTTTCTTCAGTGCTTTTCAGTCTACAGCTACAAAAGATCTATTTAAAGTACGAGTAACTATGGACCTTATGCCAGTACACAGCACACAAATATTCATCTCACGGATCTCAATTACAAAATTTATATAATAAAGTACAAGCAGATATAGTGACATTTTAAACACAGCTTTGATAAATGTTCTAAGTATGGGTCCTTCGTTGTGACAAATTCACAATTAAGTTACGATTTTCTAACATGTAAAGCGAATGATTCTGCCCGTCTTAAGGAGTGGATCCTCCCTGCTAAAATCACAGCAGCTAGCAAGCAAGCTAAAAATGAGCTTGTCCATTCGCCTGTCCAATATGAAAGGACTGGAGTGTATCGCGTGAGCAAAACAGCTATACGCATACTGTACATAATGTACAGAAAAGAAAGTGCTTTAATCCAGCATGGGATGGGGATCTGCTACCTTGCACAGAAAGTGACACACATAAAAAACATAAACTGCTAGCTTATCTTAGCTAACGTTAGCTTACTAGCTATCTGCTCACCGTACTGAGCGCATCCCACCGGGTTTCTTCCTTTAGTGTTCTCGTGTGCAGGAATTTGCCATTAATGTTGTTATTATGGGACGTCGGGTGAAATACTACCTAGACAATTTAACGACCGGTTCTGACAGAAAAGCAAAACATAAGCGCAACATAAGACCTTGAGGCCCTCGCACTAGGAGCCACCGGCCATTTTCCTGCTTCGGGAATCCGGGATATCGGCATAATGCGCCGTTTTTCCATACCTCCTCCCCGCCGCCGACCCCGGGAGTCTGTCTTACCCCCACCCCCTCCTGCTCCTCCCCGCCCCAACAGCGCTTCATTTCGCAGTTTGTTCCCTACCTGGGGCACTGCAGTCGGCGCAGACTTCGGTCCTCTGCACTTTTCTGGACATGTTGAAAATCGCCCCCCCCTAAATTAAGCCCGTGTCCCCCGGCTGAGCCTGGATGCTGACGATGCCCGTCCTTCCCAAGAACGACGTCCGCGGCTCCCTCGATGCCGCCCTGAACCCCCGGAAGTCTCCCGGCCCTCGCCGCTTTGCCTCGCCCCCTGTCCCCGTCCCGATCCCCGGCTGCGACAATCCTTCCGATCGTCCTAGACTAACTACGTTTTACTGCAAATGGGAAAAAATAGTGTGGAACCGGAACCACGACACAGCTAGGTGGCTACCCACGGTGAATGACAATGGGTACTATTTTAGTAGGCTTTGTTATCCTAATATCTTCATTGCTCCGGCGAAAAGGGAACCGTGGCATGGGGAACGATCAATGTCGCTACTCCAGTTTTTATTTATATCCTGTACACTACACATTAAATACAGCATAGGGGTTTTTTGAGCCCTAGCCTTTCCCTCTCTGCCTCGTCGTCTCTCTCCCTCTCTCCCTTTCTCTAGCGGTGCCTTGGGGGGAGAGAGAGAGTACGGAACGCTATGAGGTCACTCCAGCATTCACCATAAAACGCTTCCTTTGCATCTTTTCTCGTCCGGAGCATCCGCACGTCAAGGCGCTATATACGCCCTGAACTGGCAACATCTGTCTGGGACACTTTACCCGAGCTGTCAGTTTATTTCAGATGGATAAAATCCCGTGACATTTGGGGGACACATTAATATTGTACGTCGATGCTCTTAAATGTAATATTTGTGTCCCCCAACGGAACAGGATAAGCGATTAGAAGATGGATGAATTATATTTATGCTTAAAATACGCACATACATATGTATGTAAGTATGCAAGTGTGTGTGAATAAAATATAGACCTACATATATCAGTGCCAATTCTATTGTAATGCACTGATTTCTATTGTGATAACAGGGAAATGGCACACACCATAGGCCTATATATTACCCTACTTTCACATATGCTATAAGCCTATGTAACTGGCCGTGATTTGACACTCGCATCAAGGTCCTTTTGTCATTATTCATCTTGCTATAGGAGCCTGCGCCTCGTCTTAAGCATCTCGCAGCAGCTGCCTAGCTGACAGGCAGCTATGCGGGCGGGGATAAGACAGGGAGCTGAGCTCGTTAGTTTATTCTGGCTGAGGAAAGGAGGGGAGAGGTAGAGAGAGTGAGTGAGGGAGGGGAGCGAACGAAAAGAAGAGGAGGGGACAGGGAGGCAGAGAAAGAGGAAGGTAGAATCACAGATAAAAAGGAAAGAGCACAATTCAGATGATAACATATACTGGATTTTTAAATATAATAAACTATTGCAAACCCGCATTTATTCAGTAGCTGAAGATTCTGTCAGTGGACGTTTTTTCATTGTTTATATTTTACTAATGCGGGTATCGTGCTATTTTTGGTAGCAGTTGCCACGATAATGGGAATAAAAATGACCAGAGATTAGTAATTGTTCCACAAACAAAAGTCTCTGTTAAAAATTATCGCGACGAACGGATTGGAAACGAAAAACAGGTTGGAGAGCAGCGAACTATGCACTTATGATGATTTCTGCAAAGAAAACTCCTGAAAAGAGTCGTTATCCTCTTCACTACCTGGTCTGGCACAACAAACACCGGCAGTTGGAGAAGGAGCTGTCAGCCAGCGAGCAGGTGAGGGGAACCGCGGGGCCGTGGGAGTGCCGGGCACGGCACGACAGGGCTGGGTTCTTGCTGCCGATCAAGCATGCCGGTGGGGCTGTCCGTGTGGAGACCGTGCGCCGCCGGCTCCAGCCTTACGCTCAGGCAGCGTGATATTTTGCAGATACACTCATGGGTGTAACAATATGAACACATTAGCAAGATAATGCATCGTGTTACTGCTTATATGCTCACGTGTGTATCTGGTGGTGGGGAATATTATATACCCGTGATATAAATATGGTGTTGCTTTTACATGTAGCAAAGGGAAGGCTGTTTCTCTTTATTGTCTAAGTATGTGACGCCAATATTCTCATATTCATACTGATCACAGTATAAGCAGCTACCCCTGTGTTATATGTATTTATTAATTTATTTATTCTGTCTGTGTAATATTTAATATCAATATCCTGCATGAAATTAATTAATCATTTCCTATAGACGTACATGTTTGTCATTTGACTGCGGTTCAGTTACAGTAACTGCGAGTCGGCGCTGCGGCCGTACGCTGTGCGGTGGGTTCAGTGGAGCGAAGTGTCTCTTATTTCCACCGAGAGAGAGGAAAAACGAAGATGGGGAACAGTAGGAGACAAACATGAGACCATGTGGGCGACGTAGTGCACTGTACTGTACGGTTTTTGCTGTATTTTGCATGCACTTGGTTATTTGCGCAGAGGAGCCGATCCATACTGAGTGAAACACTGAATCACAATAGAGAATACGGCGTAAGAAAGGTGCGCCTACAGGGTGATTCACTTACGACCGTGTGATAACTCAGGCAAACCCAACCAATATATTTTTCGACATACTGTACTGCCTTTCCAAACCTTAAAAATGAGGTTAGGTACAGAAACTCACGCTAATGCGATAGATACACTTTTAAAGGAGGACAGACGCGTAATCAGAGATAGTAATCAGAACCAGATGGAGCAGAGACGCAGGAAAGAGTTTGACTGAATGCGCTGAGGATGACCGGAAAAAGCGGGAGTATTAATGTACAGAGGGACCATAAATAGTCAATTCTAACATTTAAAATATTTTGTATATTAGTAGCTATGCTCCCTGCACAGTATTACCTATGGGTTAATTTGAAACACACACACTTCTAAGCCTGAGCATACGGTGACTATGCATCAACTCTCCAGTAAAATCGCTAATGTGAAACATGCTCAGGTCCCACGTGACCGATTTTAGATAGGCAGTTAAATAGCCAGCCATTAACAAAAGACCAGGTGATCAAAGAGGCCCCTGATAAGATATTTTCATACTGTTGTTCCTGTTTTGCGCATCAGCCAGGTCTGGTTCATCATATGGTCTAGCAGTGGAATCCCTATGTCATACACTGGAATCTGCACCTAGAGAATAGAGGCTGAGCATTGAAAAAGCAGTGCGCTGTCTGAAATGCTGTTGTGGTGTGGGCCCTCAGGAGCCACCAGGAGCCTCTGGGCCCTCAGGAATCCTCAGGGGCCCCCAAGCTCTCAGGAATCCTCAGGAGCCTCCGGGGCCCCCAGGAACACTCAGGGGCCTCCAAGTCCTCAGGAGTCCCCGGGCCCTCAGGGGCCCCCAAGCTCTCAGGAATCCTCAGGAGCCCCCGGGCCCTCAGGAATCCTCAAGAGCCCTCTGGAGCCCCCGGGCCCTCAGGAGTCCTCAGGGGCCCCCAAGCTCTCACGACTCCTCAGGAGCCCCCGGGCCCTCAGGAAACCTCAAGAGCCCTCAGGGGCCCCCAAGCTCTCAGGAATCCTCAGGAGCCCCCAGGCTCTCTCTGGTCCTGTGCTACTGGGTGTTTCAGGGCAGGATGCAGTTTGCTGATTTGACTAAATGCCATAATGAGGTCATGCACAGGACCGTCTGGGAATTCCTGGAGCAGGTCGCTTACATGTCTGTGGGGAAACCAGGCGTATTTTTGACTTTCTGCATCAGTGACTGCACACTGATGAAACCAAACATCAGATCCATCTGGCAGGAACATGTATGCAAGACCAAGAGAGAGAGATGAGGATGGATTTGCGCAGCGCAGGATGGCATGGGACAATGTGCAGCTCCCAGCCCAGGCCCCTGCGGCCCGGCACACTGACCAATCAGCAGTACTTTTGAATATTGCCATGCAAGATCCATACTTTGTCTGAATTATGCGACTGTGACGCCGGAGTCATGGACTCACGCTGGCCAGGTGGAGACACAGACACAGTGACAGACGTGGGGCTCTTCTCCAGTGTGAACATGGGATTGCCTCGGGTGGCATTGGATTTGTTTGGGGTCGGTGAGTGGGGGGGCAGTGTTGCCATGCCAGCGGAAGGTGCTGGGTGTCAGTACAAGGGCAGAGGGGCAGGACTATGAACAAAGAGACGGTATGGAGAATAGAGGGTGTGCAGTGCTCATGTGCAGGTCGCCATGCCTGTGTCAGCCGTGCTTTCAGGGCGGACGTGTGATGTGCAGCTACTGCTGCCAGCGAGAGCGAGATGAGGCGCAGACCGCAGACGCAGCACGTGCGTGGGGTGTGAGCCTGCAGGCCCATGGGCCTGGGCGGGGTGAGGCCCTCTGCGTTTTCCAGATGCCAGTACAGGCTGTCTTGTTCTGCAAATTAAAGAGCTATTAAACAGACTCCTGTTTTTTCCCTGGCTCTGACCTATATGGCCAGGCTAGTGTGAAGACGGTGTCCCCAGGTCTGGAAACACCTCCCCCCACCAACCCCTGTAACTCCTCACTGCCTCCTGCCTCCTCACTGCCTCTCCTGCCTCTCACTCATCTACCACTATCTGAAAACTCCTATTCACTTTCAGTTCCAACCCCTGAAGGACGTAATCTCTTTCTCTCCATCATCCCACTCTCCCTCTTTTCCTCTCTCCCTCAACCCCTCTTCCCACCTCCTCCTCTCCTCTTCTCTCCCTCCATCCATCTTTCTTTCATCCTTCCCCCCTCTCCCCCTCATCCCTCTGTCCTTCTCCCCTCTATCATTCAGCCCCCTCCTCTGTTCCCCATCCCTTTCTACCTCTTCCCCTCTCCTCCTCTCTCCTTCCATTCCTCTCTCCCTCCATCCTTTTCTCACTCTCCTCATCTCCCAGCCTCCCCATGCCCCCCCCCCCTGCTCTGAATGCCCGCACTAATTGTTCCAGTATCTGTCAGTGGGGTGGCCATAGAGAATGGTCACATTTAGTTGAGGAGAGCTTCTGGGGGGGGGGGGGGTGGTCTGTAAGTGAGAGAGACAGATATGGTGTGAGGAGCTCTAATCTCACAGCAGATCCCCCAGACAGCAAAGGAGCAACACAGTCTGACAGTTATGTGCTGGGGAATGATTGCATTACTGTTAAAGACGGCAAAAATAACAGCAGCCTGTAAGCTATCTCTTAATCACATCAATGAGACGACTCAGAAATATTATGTAAATATAGCAAGCAAGCTTAAATCGTAATACATAATTTAATGGATATCCATGACTCATCCATCTTTAAAATCTATTTGTGCTTATGGATTTAAATAAAGAGCATCTTCATTGATGACCTTAACATTTACTTTCTTTGAGCATCTAATTGTTGACGTATCAAATTATTTTTGTTCGGACAAGTCCAGACCTTTGGCAAAGTAGCTAAAGTTGTCTGGCATGGTGAACATATTAGGGCAGAAGTAGTGCTTGAGTCTGTGTGGCGTTTCCTGTGGACAGCCATCCTGCCCGCTTCCCTCTGCCCTGACATCCGTGTTATATAAATAGGTATTTTTGCAACTCGAGATGCCTTTTTTACCAGCAGAGTCACTGCCTGCCAGCTCTCCCTGCCTGACAGGCGCGATGGAGTCCTCTCCATTTAGGAGTCAGGGACATTCTCCCTGGCGGTCCGGAGTCACGCCCCTACAGAATTAAACAATAATAATAAACTGCTTAAAGCCTGGTCCTCCCAGGGACAAGCAGGTGTCCCTCAGATTGGGGTGGCAACCAAGGATTGGTTGGAACATGTTGCTGATTAAGGTCAGTTTTACTGGTCACAAAAACTAATACCAAAGAAATTATTGAATATGTTATTTGTAGGTCACAATAAAATCGTAGATGGAAAAACATAAAAATGTTCAATTGGAAAACCAAGTAAAAATGATAATAAGGAAAATTGTTTTCCTTGTCGGATACCTGGCAGAGGTCATGAACATTTTAAATAAATCTCATATGTAAATTTAGTTACATGGAGGATAAGGTTTGCATTGCCGGGTTGAAAGTCACATGAGGCATGAAGAGGCAGCCGTGAGCATGGTCCGGTGTGCAGACGTGGTCCGGTGCGCAGATGTGGTCCGGTGCGCAGACGGGTTACAAAATTAACAAAAGAAAAACACCATGAAAAACTGAAGCGAAAAAAGAGAAACTGCCTGGAGACCCCACTTAAATTTAAAGTAAAATTGAACTGAAATAAAAAAATTTTAAATAAAAATACCAAATACCCCCCACAGTCCAAGAAGATGTTAAGTTGAATTGCTGATGGCAAACTGTCCATAGGTGTGAATGGTGTGTGTGTTTGTGTGTGTGCCTGCGATGAGATGACGCCCCATACTGGGTCGCTCCCTGCCTCGTGCCTGTTGTTTCCGGGATAGGCTCCGAACCCCCGCTGCTCTGAATGTAGGCACAGAAAATGTATTGGACAGAAAATAAAAAAACAACTTACCTTGTGACTAAATGCGTGCTGGACGTCACAGACTTACTGAACACAGCATCAGCACTAAGCTGGCGTGGCCGAGGACGCTGCATATCACAGCCTGTGCAATTCATCTTCCTGCCCATATAATTACTCATATACTGAAACTGGACCCAAAAGCATGAAGAGTTTCAATGTCCGTGTTAAGGACGTTTGTGGGTGAGCCCTGCACTCCTGTCTCTGCGCTCCTGCCCCTCTGCTCCTGCCTCTGATGGACTGGAGGCTTCCTCCCTGAAATAGTCGTGCTGGGAGACAGACTAGAGACCGTTTTTATTAATCTTTTTGCTCGTTCCCTGTTGCATCCTCAAACGCATCCGCCCTGAAATCGGGATGCCAGCTAAAGTCATGGAAGCTTGTGCTTCTGCAGTCCTGGCACATGATGGGATGCGACGTTGCTGTGATTGATGCGGTCGCCACAAAAAGACGCCGTTCATCGGCTCCAAAGTCAACTCATTATGTTTTACGGCAGCAGTAATAAGCACAGAGTGTGACCGTGATGGGATACTGCAGATTGGCCTTTTATATTATATTCATCCGCGTCGCATGTCTGGCTGCACATACACATGCATTTACGTGCGGGGCCCTCAATGAAAGATTGATGGCGGCATAAGTGGCTGCCTGGGCGCATTAAGCAGCACAGCCAGAGCGCATCAGGACAGAGATGATCAATAATGCAGCGTCTCAGAGGGAGGGGGTTTCAAAGGGGGGAGGGGGGGGCATGAGCAGATACTGCATTCCTATGGCTGTTTGCATCACATATTCCCAAGAGGTTCCAGAACACCAGTGATGGCTATCTGAGTGAGTGGGGGAAGCTTATGCAAAGGAGCAATTGGGTTACAGTTTGAGTGCATTGAGGATGCTCTAGGTTAGCAGTGTGTGTATGTAAGGGGGTGGTACATGGTGTGGCCGTATTCTGGGCTGTGGGCTGGCAGGGTGCGGCTGTGTTCAGGGTTGTGTGTAGGCAGGGTGCGGCTGTGTTCAGGGGTGTGTGTAGGCAGGGTGCGGCTGTGTTCAGGGGTGTGTGTAAGCAGGGTGTGGCCGTATTCTGGGCTGTGGGCTGGCAGGGTGCGGCTGTGTTCAGGGGTGTGTGTAGGCAGGGTGTGACTGTGTTCAGGGGTGTGTGGTGTGTGTAGGCAGGTTGTGGCCGTATTCTGGGCTGTGGGCTGGCAGGGTGCGGCTGTGTTCAGGGGTGTGTGTGCAGTCAAGACTCCGGTGTGCTCAGGTCACTGTGTGTGCTGATAAAGTTTTGGTCCATTTGAACCAGTGTGATGTGTGTGTGCGTGTGGGGGGGGCTCTTTATGTACTACACCGTGGGGACATTTTAACCATTTTTACTCTGTTGTCATTGTTGAGATTATCTTCAATAATTCAAAGATGTATGTATGTGTGTGCAAATGTAAAGTAGACATTCACTGGATGAAACACCATGCTGATTGTTTAATTTTCTCGTCCTGAGTCCCCCCCCAAAAAAAAACATTGTTTTCCATCGTCTTAGGTCCACAGGGGGCTCCAGGTGCCTGTTTCCTGCCCCCCCTTCTCAGTTCTCCTCACCCTTACCCCTGGGAGGCTGAGTGCTGCCCAGTGAGGCACTATGCTTGGTGACACTGCTTTGGCCTAGGTGCCAGTCCAGAACCAGAAGCTGCAGTTCTAACTGGGCCCGTACTGTGTGTACAAGGCAGCCCCTCGATACCAGTATGAGACTGTCCTGACTCTACCTCCTCCACCTCCTCCTTCTCCTCCTCCTCTGCCTTGGTTGCTATAGCAATCCATTCCCTTACTCCTCTGCACCCTCTCCTTCACCTCATCCATCTCAAATCCCCACAGTGGATCTCACTGTTTTTCACACTCCCCTCTCCCTCCCCCCTACACCCACGGGAGTAGGATCTGAAGAGGTTGCCAACGAGCGCTTCATTAACAAGGTCCTTGTTAATTACCTGCCCGGGTGTGCCTCCCAGGGAGTGGGAGACGTTCGGGAAGCCTGAGGGGGGGTTTATCAGCATGCGGTTCGGGGGGGGGGTGTAT
>JABFDZ020000040.1:19563496-19573751 GCA_019775955.2 Pollimyrus isidori | reverse complement strand
AGGGGTGATCAGGGAGTATCGTGCCGGAGGGGTGATCAGGGAGTATCGTGCCGGAGGGGTGATCAGGGAGTATCGTGCCGGAGGGGTGATCAGGGAGTATCGTGCCGGAGGGGTGATCAGGGAGTATCGTGTTGGAGGGGTGATCAGTCAAGTTTACTTGTTCCCTCTCTTGCTAAAACGTTTGTCTTGCACGATTGATTGTGCTCTCATCACGTCCGTTCACAATTTGTTTCCCACTCTAGCGGGACAGTATCAAAGACATGGGAGGCGTCACGTTAGTCTTGTACATCTGCATTATTTTCCTCTTTTGTTATGCTACTATAAGTGTCAAAGTAGAATAGTACATAACAGCTGGGATTGGGGCCATATTGTCGACACTGAAAACTGTCACTAAAAATTCAAATACCACACATGTTGCTGTCATTTAAATGATCATATTATGTTATATCCTTAAATGTAACAATTTTGTATTACAACCACAACATTGCACAACTTGAGCCATTTTATGAACCATTTGCACTGTATGTATAGATATGTACAATGTATGGTATGTCTTCATAATGTATACATTATTACAGTTTTTATCATATTATTTTTTATCATTGTATATGCAAGAGTTGTACATAGAAACTCATTTTATTGTGCACAATGACAAGGTAATTCAATTAAATTCAGGAAATTCTGTCTTCATGGGTCCCTATCTTTTGGGGGGACCGGTGGCTGCCTTATCCTTGTCTTTTGGCAAGTCCTCCCTTATGAACGGTTGATCCTTCCAGTTTAGCTCCAGAGCAAAGACAGACAGGGCTGGCTAAATGCGGCCGGGATGCAGCACCTGGCAGTGCCGTTCTGCAACCTCAGCAGCCGGACTCGGGACACGAGTTGTAGCATCTGCGCAGCGCCAGCAGGAGAAGCAGCTCCCGCAGACACGGGACAGGGACCGGTCAGAGGGCGCGGATGTCCACTTCAGTAATGGTTCACAAAGACAAACATTTTGAAACGGAGGGTGACTTGGACAGACGACTAATTACATACATTTCACTAACTGGATGGTAACTTTGCGATGTAAAGTTGGATGAAGTGCTTTCCCTTCACGACCCCCTCCCAAACATGATTCATGAATTTGTGTCAACGTTATTGATCAGCGATTGACAGAACCTCAGTGTGTTAATATTACGGTAGCTATAGGGTGGCAGCGTCAGTCACAGTGGCTCCTCCAGCCGGTTTCGTTTTCTGCAGCATCGCGGTGGAGCATAAACGACGACCCCCAGGATAAGGACAACCAGCAGTAGGATCAGGGAGGTGGACACGGTCAGTCCTGTGGACAGACCGCGAAGTGTAACATGCGTACGGACTTACCGTTAAGACTCATTTTGCGAAGCGCACCATATGCATAACTATAAAACCCTACTCAGTCGTTAGTATAATTCTTTATTTCCTTTAATTACACCAGCGTTAGCTATAGAAGTGGAACGCAAGTAGAGGCCATCAGTAAATACCGATGTCATATCGTCTCTTACCCATTTGCTGTTGCCCAAGCAAGCTCCCTCTTTTAAATGACCACTTCATATTGTCTATGTCCAAACAGACGCAGATAATATTTTGATCTGTATCTGGATAATAACAAAAGGGAAATATCACCGAAAAAAAACATAGGAGACTAGAAGGCGCGCAGTCATATGACCATTCCCGAGATTCGCATCACCAGTTAATTACCAGCATGTGACAAGTTTCCTTTTGCATGTTATTGCGCCTGTTGGAGATAAAATACATTGCGGAATTGATCCCCGATAACTATTAATTTAAAAAAGAAAGCTGTTCATGCATGAATACCCATGATCTAAGCTTTGGGGTGCATGATTTTATTACTGCGTAGGCTATTTGTTTAATTTCCCTAAAGCACCCCCGAATCCGCCACAAACAATTTTCTGAGAAAATTGGCATGATTTACAGACATTTATCGATCTTATACTAGACTAAGGCTACCTATTATACGGGGTATAAATATTATGTTGTAAAGAACTGTCAGGCAGATGATAGAATTTGGAAATTTAATCTGGTTAATACCTACTCCAGGTGTGCTATATTAGTTTTTATATTCTATTTCCTAATAGGCAAAGCAAGTGGTTTTGTTCAACTTCAAGAAAGGGCATGTCCAGAAGCATCACGTCATAATGTTATGATATAATAATGTCAGCGGTGCCGGTCAAACCTATATGCGACACTGGCGGCCGCCTAGATAGCCAGGTTCTAAGTGGGCCCCAATTTCACTTTCCCGCGGAGTCTGGAGACGCCAGCGGTGATGCTCGCCTAGGGCGTCATATCGGCTGGGACTGGCACTAAATGTCAGTGTACTTAAATTTTGGGTGCAAAACCCTTCATATGCGCTTCTAATATATTACGAATTATCTCTTGTCAGACGCTGGATGGCGCCAAATACTAAATGATCTTAATCACAGTATTTTTCATAATTGGAGTTGGGGACTTCCATAAGAAAGTTAGAAATAGAAAATGATCTCCGACTTTATATAAGGCTTAAGATAAAATTGTCAGCAGTAATTTCTTAGATGGTCATTTCTTTGATAAAAGTTGGCCTTATTGCTTTTGTTTTTAGTTTTTAAATGTTTTTCCCCCATAGTGCACTATCCGTCAGCAGTACAGGCTTTCCCCAAGAAGATACGGGGGACCAAGGCTGGAAATCATCTTATCCTCCCCGGTCTGCTTGTCTCCATATCGCTGCTCAGCTCCCCCCGCCCAAGCCTCTCAGCCGCTGTCTCTTTGAGCGCTGGCCTTTAATGAAAAAGCAGATATGGGAATCTCACAGCATTCTGGAAACAATAATATTGACTGTGGATGAGAGAGTAAGGGGGGGGGGGTGTCTGTGGAGATAAGCAGTATTCTCTCTGTGCAAAATGAGTTCATTAGCCGTGCACAGACAGTGAGGAGCAGGCTGCCCTGATAAATGCAGCCAACACTACCGGGGGGGATCTGCTGCTGGTTGGGGGGCGGGGGGATTCATTTCCTGTCTTCAGAGCTTTGACATATCAGAAGGAGATCTACGGGAGACATGGAATTGCATGGTAGATCAGTGGCAGGGGAGATCATGACATGGGAAATGCAGGAGTAACAGAGAATTAGTAAAAATGTAAAAAGTGGTAAGAACTGGGGGTGAGGGGTTCACACCTGGCAAAAGAATTAACAGGTATGGCAGGATTAAATACACATGTAATTTCCACGTTGTCTGGGAGTGTGAAAGCCATCATTGAGAGATGTGCAGACAGGAAGAGGTCAGGTTTGCCCATGACCTGCATGTTGCAGCACATGCTGGCCACCGAGGATAATGCAGCCCCTGCACTGATGAATTATTACTGACACACTTAAAGGCCCTCAAGTGGTACCACAAACTTGAGCAGAAGAAACTTCTGATGCAAAGAGGTGTGAGAAGCAGAGGAGCTGTGATTACGGAGTGATATGAGGAGCAGAGGAGCTGTGATTATGGAGTCGTGTGAGGAGCAGAGGGGGCATGATTACGGAGCAATGTGAGGAGCAGAGGAGCCATGATTACGGGGCGATGTGAGGAGCAGAGGAGCTGTGATTATGGAATGGTGTGAGGAGCCATGATTATGGAGCTGTGTGAGGAGTAGAGGAGCTGTGATTGCTGAGCAGTGTGAGGAAGAGAGGAGCCATGATTACGGAGCGATGTGAGGAGAAGAAGAGCCATGATTACAGAGTGGTCTGAGGAGCAGAGGAGCCATGATTATGGAGTAGTGTGAGGAGCAGAGGAGCCATGATTATGGAGTGATGTGAGGAGAAGCAGAGCCATGATTATGGAGTAGTGTGAGGAGCAGAGGAGCCGTGATTATGGAGTGGTGTGAGGAGCAGAGGAACCATGAATACGGAGTGGTGTGAGGAGTAGAGGAGCTGTGATTGCTGAGCAGTGTGAGGAACAGAGGAGCCATGATTATGGAGTGATGTGAGGAGCAGAGGAGGCATGATTATGGAGCGATGTGAAGAGCAGAGAAGCCGTGATTATGGAGTGGTGTGAGGAGCAGAGGAACCATGATTACGGAGCGGTGTGAGGAGCAGAGGAGCCATGATTACAGAGCGATGTGAAAAGCAGAAGAGCTGTGATTACAGAATGATGTGAAGAGCCTTGATTGCAGAGAGGTGTGAGGAGCAGAGGAACCGTGATTACGGAGTGGTGTGAGGAGCAGAGGAGCCGTGATTACTGAGCAGTGTGAGGAGCAGAGGAGCCATAATTAGAGAGCGATGTGAGGAGCAGAGGAGCCGTGATTATGGAATGGTGTGAGGAGAAGAGCCGTGATTACTGAGCAGTGTGAGGAGCAGAAAAGCCGTGATTACGGAGCAATGTGAGTAGCAGAGGAGCCATGATTATGGGGCGATTTGAGGAGCAGAGGACCTGTGATTACAGAGTGGTGTGAGGAGTCATAATTATGTAGCTATGTGAGGAGCAGAGGAACCATGATTATGGAGCTGTGTGAGGAGCAGAGGAGCCATGATTATGGAGCTGTGTGAGGAGCAGAGGAACCATGATTATGGAGCTGTGTGAGGAGCAGAGGAACCATGATTACGGAGCTGTGTGAGATGCAGAGGAGCCATGATTACGGAGCTGTGTGAGGACCAGAGGAGCTGTGATTACGGAGCGATGTGAGGAGCAGAGGAGCTGTGATTACGGAGCGATGTGAGGAGCAGAGGAGCTGTGATTACGAAGTGGTGTGAGGATCCATAATTACGGAGCGGCGTGAGAAGAAGAGGAGCCATGATTACAGAGCAATGTGGGGAGCAGAGCAGCTGTGATTGCTGAGCAGTGTGAGGAACAGAGGAGCCGGGATTACAGCAGACAATGGGGCCGAGGGGGGTGCGGTGGGGCAGCAAGGCCTTTACTATTGATGATGTGTGAGATGCTGAGAGAACAGGAAGTTACCATGGCACAGGATGGCGGCTCCTCTGCTCCTCACAACACTCCATATTCACGCAGGAGGCCAGTCAGACATGAGCAGGGTGTGTGCTGCTGTTTGGAGCTTTAGGGTGCAGATGTGTACAGAGGTGTGTGCAGAGTGACAGTCCCCAGCAGGTAACACACACTACGTACAATTTCAGAAATTGTTAGAGGTGCCAGTTTACAAAACCACATGACTTTGTGGCCCTGAGGACAAACCCTCCCTCGACCCGGGGTGAGTGAAGCCTCATATCGGGGGGGTGCTTATTAAAAGTCACAGAATGTAAATGCATTTGGATTTATACCTCTGAACGTTTACTGAAACGTTTTATGGCACAGCAGAACATATATCACAAAGGCCCCCATTTTACCCGTAATTCCCTGGGCCTCCTGCAGATTTCCTCAGTGCTGATTGTTCTTTGTCTTCCCGCTTCATGACACCTAGGCCACCTCCCAAAACCATACAGCATCCCCCATAGGTCAGGTCCAAGTTGTAAATTAAATCTCATGATGAAATCATGGATGTGGTCGCAAGATGACTTCAGTATTTTAGGTTGGATTATCTGTGCAATTGAACCTTTAAAAAAAACCTTAAAATGATGTTTATAGAATGACAATGTCCAACGGCCCCGCGACTAAGGGGTCTGGGACCTTGGCCGTCCATAACGTTTGCAGGAAACCCCAGGCCTGTGACATGCTGCTCTGTGAGATGAGTGTCTAGCTGTGAGTGTCTAACTGTGAGTGTCTGTGACTTCTCATAACCTCTGCTAAAGATTTCCACATCATGTTGCATCAGATCATCTTTAAAGCGTAACCCCCCGGGTCCCATGTACTGTGCTGGTTGGGGGGGGGGGGGGCTTTCACTTTGTGGAGGTTTCAAACATATTATTATTATTGCTGCTCGGTTACACAACTAACATCGCCCCAGAGTGACGTTTGAACCCGAATCGTCCATTCAGCCTGACCCTTACACACACTGTACCCACTGAAATTCAGGAGCATTTGTTTTATTATTTGACTCTGTTCTGCATCATATTTTTCACACAGGCAGTGACCACACCAGAGTAAAAAACGTCCCTTTAAAAAATTGCAGCGTGCGCTTCATTCAGCCACCCAGAAATGAGGCTGCCATGTGACAGACTGGCCCCGTATGGTGAAGCGGGGTTTCTTGCATTGCCAGATAACTTGTTAGATTTAAGGTAGTCTGGGGTAAATGTAAGTGAGCAGAGATAATGTCCATTTAAACTGGGGTACCTTAAGTCTGATAAGTTATCCGACTAACAAAGAATTCCAGCTTCATGATACAGGTTCAGATGCTGTTATGTATGTTCATTTACTCTGACAACACTGAAGTCAGAACCAAGTGCAAACCTTTTCCAAAAAGTATTGGCTGAAGTCATTTCTTAAAATGTAATGACAGTCAAGTATATTATTTGATGTATTTAAATCATTAAATTTGATCGGCAGTGATTAAATTTAGTAAAATGTTTGCACCAGCAGGAGTGAACGATGTAAAGGATCAGTGGGAGGTGAAATGGTAAAAGACCATTGCTGATGATGAGGAAGAGGACGAAGACGAGGAAGAAGATGGCAAGGGCTGGGGAAGGGGTGAGGAGGAAGGATGAAGAAGAGAAAGGGGATGAGGAAGAGGATGGCGAGCAGAGACCCTGCTACACAGAGATCGGGTCAGAGGACGGAGAGGATGGGCAGGCAACATATCAGGGAACAAGGAGGTTAAGGAGACTGACTGACTAGCAGGTCGCAGATTCAGGCGCTAGCGCCAACCGTTATACATCTCCTAACAGAAATGATGTAAGTCCTTACCGTAGCATTACCCAAATTCAATAGATGGGTGGAATTATTCACTGACTCAGTCAACAGTCTTCTGGAAATAATGAGCAATGAACACCTCAATTCAACTGAAATGTTCTCTTTGAGAGTTAAGATAAGTCTGGCCCAGCTTCTTCACCCCTGGGTTGCCCACCTGCTCTGAGCCTAGAGCACAGGGGCCCTGGTTCTCGCCTTCACCACCAGGGGTCCGGGGGCCACACGGCTCACAAACTGCATGTCCACAGTGGAGGCAGATTCAGCATCCATTGACATTCCTTTTTATTTCTCTTCATTTATATGTAGTTTTCTCCTTTACATGGATATACAGCCTTTAACAGATCGACACAGATCATATGCTTAAAATGTACAGTTCACTCTGTATTTCACAGGATATAAAACACCAGTGAGGAGGCAGAGGGGCCTGTAATGAAAGCAGAGTCATACAGAGACACACTGACGCACTGCATATATCTATCTATATATCAATCTATACATGTATGTATATATTTATCTATGTATTTTTCCTGATCTGGACTGTTAGTTTCTGCTCACAGGGAACACATGTTCAGACAGAGGGGTGCACAGATGGTACTCACACGTACAGACGGGACAGAGACAGACACCAGCACGTAGATCTATGGGTCACACACGCCACTCGGGCCCCTTGCAGAACTTGCGCGCGCACGCACACACACAAACACCCTGTGCATACTGAGCATGCACTAAACACGTGTGCAAACACGCTGTGCATACTAAGCACGCAGTGAGCGCGCACACACACACACACACACACACACACACACACACCTTGTGCATACTGAGCACGCACTAAACACGTGTGCAAACACGCTGTGCATACTAAGCACGCACTGAGCGCGCACACACACACACACACACACACACACACACACACACCTTGTGCATACTGATGCTTCAACAACTTTTTCTTTTTTTGGTGCTCATATGCAGAACAGGAGTTCGTTAATATACCTGAATCTGGCATAAATGTGAACAGTCAGCGCAAGTTTGCGATAAAAATAGACTCATGTTACACGCGTCGCTCCACGATAAATGTGACGAACGAGTACATTTTGGTACAGAATATATCAAATTAATTACAACAGTGGTGATATCTTAAAATAAATACACATCTTATATTGGAATAGACTAGACATACATATATATTTTGTCCATATAATCCGATACATGAATTTTCCTGATATACAACTTTTCATCTGCTAAAGTACACACACACACACACACAAACACGCATGCACACGCACACACAAATACAGCCCAGTGGAGCTATCCTTCCCCTCAGCAGGACCTGCACTGGAGAAGAGTCTCATCCAGACCTCTGGCCCACAAACTGGTTCTTATGCCTTTTATCATGAAGTCTTAAGTGACAGAACGGGTAACAGTGGAGGTCGTATGCAAAAGTGCTACCATCCATGTCCGTAAATTAAAAAATGCGTAGCTGCAATACACATGAATTAAAAAAATATATCTGAGTGACTCACTATGATTGTGAAAGCTCTGAAGTGTGCTGTGACGTTCACTTCCAGTAATACGTACGGACGTACATCAACGGACACACTTCACTGAGAAGTTACAGGACTAAACAGTAAAAATGTCACAGTTATACAACATATTTTGAGTATATATAAACATCAGGTGTTTTAGGCGTCTACTCAGAGCTGTTGTGCCTGATTGGGCTGGTTTAGGCCACAAAATGCATAACAATGTTACATAACGAAAAGTCCATAATATTAATAAAAAAATGTAGAAACAATGGCATCTTTGGCCCACCTTCACTATATAGCCAGCTGGATGTAGAAATTGTCCACATCTGGAAGGTAAGAGAGAAACTGCAGAATGTTGCGGGTGGTCATCGGGGGCGGGTATGCCCTTCCTGCAGTACCGCCAAATGTCCAGTAGAGGGTCAGACGCCGTGCAGGTCAGACCGCGTTGGTGATGATGTCTCTATGTGGACCCCCCGCTGCCCCGACATCCGGGGTGATGCTCTTCAGGAGACGCTGTGGGGGACAGAGGTATTCAGAGTAAAACTGAGGACACTGACAAAGAACTTGTAAAATGGGCTTCACTCCTAATCACAGCATAGAAAAGAATGTATCAATGAACCAAGAGGCTCCACACAGATGCGTTTCAGTGTCACACCTTCTTCAGTGTGCTAACAGCAATGTGTATTTCAACAGACATGTTCATAAGCACGTTCCGCTGGACAGCCAATGGTAACACAACGAGTGTCATGCAGGCCGCCTGACCGAAACCGCCATTATTCGCATTTCAAAGTCACCACAAAACAAAGGTCGCGTCACCGAAGCCCCGTCGCTGTCACTGTCACCGCTGCAGTCACTGTGAACGGGCCCTGGTCTGGCCTTGGTCCTGACATGCGGGGCTGGACACTCAGGTTTCACATAACAGCTGGACACCCGCTGACAGCAACTTTCAGCAGCAGAGGCTCTGAGTGAACAAAGACCTTCTGGGAGGAGATGGTGCTGGGGACAGGTGCAATGTGGAGGCTGGCGACTGGGGGCTGGCGGCTGGGGACCCGGGGGTGTTCATGCCGGGAATTGATGTCATTCACTGCGGGCTTTTCACGGCGCAGCCTCTCTATCATGGCTGTCGCCGATCTGTGCACCATGAATGAATCTACAGACACTATCTGTTAACGCATGTAGGTGTTGAGAAGCGCCACTACGCATCTGGAAGCTTCCACGTCAGTGCATGGGGGTGTGCACGTGCCCGACATGGGTGGGGGGGCGGTCTGCACACACCTGTTTGAAGGGGCCTGGCGTGATGAGCAGGTGGTAGACCATGTAGGAGGGCACACAGATGAAGGAGGAGACGCCAATGCAGTACCCCAGCACTGTGGTCCAGGCAGGGTAGACATAATGAAACAGCTTGACCTCGGGCGGGAAGGCCAGGAAGCTGGCGATGATGAACTGGGGGTGGTGGGGGGGGTCTCGTTAGCCTTATAGAGACTCCATAGAGATCTTACAGAGGTCTGCCCCCAAGTCACGCCAGCGTGCCGCTCACCAGCAAGAAGCAGGGGCAGATGACCATCCAACACACCCTCCAGAACCAGCTTGGAGAGAAGCCCAGCATCATCTGGATATCGCCGCAGAACCGCGAGGTTCCTGTCAGGACACAAGCCCAGAAGTGAACAGCGGGCACAAATAAAGGATGTCTCAGGTATTACATTTGGGAGCGCGGAATGTCTACCGTAGAACCAGGACACTGCGATGACCTCCAGGAAGACCACGGTGATGACAGCAGGGCCAGTGGCATACTCCTCAAACAACTTCACCACAAAGGCGCCGCCCTGGAGGTGGGAGGTAGGAAAAATGGAGGGAAAAGGCCATTAACAGGCTGATCCGAAGAGAGAGAGGACATTAACTGGCTGATCCGAAGAGAGAGAGGACATTAACTGGCTGATCCGAAGAG
>JABFDZ020000040.1:19539840-19550045 GCA_019775955.2 Pollimyrus isidori | reverse complement strand
AAGAAGGGCATGTCTTAGTGGGTGACTTCAGCGAAGAAGGGCATGTCTTAGTGGGTGACTTCAGCGAAGAAGGGCATATCTTAGTGGGTGACTTCAGCGAAGAAGGGCATATCTTAGTGGGTGACCTCAGCGAAGAAGGGCATGTCTTAGTGGGTAACTTCACTGAAGAAGGGCATGTCTTAGTGGGTAACTTCACCGAAGAAAAGCATGTCATATTGGGTAACTGCACCAAAGGAGGGCAACTCTTAGTGAGCTACTTCACTGAAGTCTCTAGCAAACACCTATCAAGCGCAGTCTCTCCTGTAGATGGGGATTATGGAGAGGGAGGGGTTGCCAAATGGTTTAAATTCTTAACAAGAACACATACAAGTTATGAGCTCAGAAACTAGTTTAGTGAACAATAAACACACTTGTTCAATTTCCTACCCACATATGAGGAGGGACAGGGCATGTGAGTAAGGCCACAATTTTGGGTGGAACATTGGGGCATGGGGGGGGAGGTGTTGAGATTTCTACCCCTTCGTTATGATGATATTGTTATTGGAGGGTGATCGATCGTATTGACCAGTTTTGATTATTGGGGGTTTATAACCCCCCCCCATAATTTCTGCCCATGAATGACAGAAAGGCAGCCCAGGCTAGAACTGTCTCATACAGTGAGAAGTCCAAAGTACGACTTTATTAGGCTCAGTGAGTACCAGAGTGTTCTGGGAGGCTTTCCACGGAGGCACCCAGTGCAGGAGCAGTCCTGGCCTTGAGGAGGTCCATGACAACAAAACATCATACAGCCCTCAAAGTGGCTATTCTCCATCCTTCCAGTAACTCAAACTGGGACTCACATCAAACTTGTCCACTTCCTATCCACAGCCATTCCGTCTGCAGGACAGGAATCTCAACAGTGTTAACAAGGTATGGCAGTGGGGGATGCAACAGTAACTGAAACCATAGTGGTCAATGACTGGCAAGCATGAGGGTCCATAGCGAGTCATTTCTATAGGGATCAGCGTAAGTAATATAGGTGACAGGGACATTTCCTTTCTCATTAATGCAGCCAGATCCCACTGCTCACAAAGCAGCCCTTCTCCCCTCTGTCCTGTGGAGGTCCACCAGAGGGCCAGACCCAAGCGTTGAGCCCACCCATGTGGCTCCCACAAGGACTTAGCCAAAAATCACATGAAGAGACTAAACTCATTTAGAAGCCCTCGCAAATCAACATGGAACAGTCCAGAGTTTACACCCACGAATTACAGAGGCAGCACGTTGTAATCTAAAGGAATGAGTTTGTTGGAATGAAAAAAAATCTAATCAAGTGATGTTGATAAACACAGATGTGGTTTGGCACAAATACGGAGGGAAATGTGAAAAAAAGACTGGGACGAAATCCCAAAGAACGTATAAAGACCAGCATGTCCTGAAGACCAAGACGTGACTAATAGGTCAGGTGGACACAGGAAGGCTCCCTGCTGGTGCTGCAGCTCCACGCCACATGTTCTTGCAGAATCATGCATTTACATGTTTTAATGATGCCTGCGAACGTTCTGGAACAATCTGCATACACTGTGTGGATGATTTTGTTATTCTCATAAACGTTCCTTATGCCCCCCAAAACATGTAGACTAACTCCATCTGTGTCTTAAACTAAAAACAGACCCTTAAACAAACCAGTAATGCTGCGATTTGGCGATCACATGCCACAGAATAGCAGAAAAATTACCCTCTGCACTTCTAGGAAATTGTTCTCGATCAACACCTTGTTTTTGGGAGTTATTATTCCAGAGGTAGGGGAAGGCCCCTCCCTGTCTGCCCAATGTGTCTGTTTGCACCTTCCCAGATAACCTCCTCAGCCGACAGACTCTCACTCAACAAGTCACACATGCACCCTCCCTCCCAGGCCTGTGAAACTGTCACGTCTCGCTCCGAACGATCCTCATGTGTGCCACGCCCACCTTGTTACTTCTCGTTTTCCCTGATGGTTCTCACCTGTCTCGTATTACCGCATGCCCGTTTTGTGTAATTAAGTCTGCGTCAGTGTAGGTTCTGGCAGACTTAGCATTGACGTTGTCCCGTGTACGAATAAAACCCCGTTTACTTGGCTGGAATACCCTCCTTTATTCGCTCACCCACCGACAGAACACGACAGAAACGCATTACAGCCCCTTTTTTAAAATGTGTACGCTCTGCCATTTTCATTGCCATCCAACAGATGGAAGTGAATCCACTGATCACAGATTATGTCCTACCCGCTAGTTGTGTGCGAATAAGAACCACAACACTGTGATGGACCAGTCATGACTTACCCACAAGAAGACACAGACCAGTTCCCTAAACTCAATGCAGAGTTGTTCAGCTGTCAGGCCAGCCAACTCAATGTCAGGGTCTCAACACAGCGAACAACATCCACATTTCAGATGGGGAAGTTAAAACAGAAGAAATTAGTTATTTTTAAGAAAACAGCCTGAAGGATTTAGCTACCTCCTGCAGGACGCCGGCAACGATAAGATGTTTTTACCCTCATTGTTCTCAAGTATCTACAGACTAATGTCTATGTCCGGCTGACCCTGGAGAATTCGGTCTCACGTGTCCGGGTGATGGGAAGATTAACTCCACAGAAAAAGAAAACACCCAAAGGGTGATACCAGGGGCATTTCTGAGAGCTTATGGTACAGGGGACTCAAGACTGCCACCATGTGGGAGGCAGAAAAAAGCAACAAATCTGGAACTGAGAGTTATTTGTTTTTTCCTTTTGAACTGGAGTACTGGGGGGAGTTCCTGTGGAGGGTGAAGTTATAACTCTGTCAGGAACAGCTCAGATACATATGTGTAAGGCGAAAAGGCCGAGAACTCCATGTTGCTGTCAAGATGTATGCCGCCTAGCCCGTCTCTTTTGTCATGTTGAACACACTAGGGTTTGGTATAGGGTTTGGGGCCAGACAAGATGATGAAGGGCGAACATTTATACCGAAAAGGCAGACAAGGATCGGTGCTGACAGAGAACAAGATTAGCTAGAAGTTCTGTATTCACTAGGAACCTGAGACACGCATCATAAGGCATAAATTATTGAAAAGAAAGAATAAAAGGTGCCTTCCTACGATGGAGACATGAAAATCGCCTCCCAGTCCTGTGTATGACACCCAGCCACAGAGCTGTGGACTGGTCATTCACAAACATGACCCATTCTTCAATGTGGTGGCCACAAATGTTCTCAGATGCGCAAACGTGTGTCCAATCTATCTTGAATAAAAAGATCATTAATCATCCTAATTTGATGGTTTCAATGAGGATGTAAACAGCATTTTCCAGCCCACCCTTATGCAGATGTGAGGTCTCTTTAGAGAGCCGAGGTAGGTCCCTAAATCCTGTCCCCCTGTACCTACCGGCTCCACATCTCCTGCTGACTCATATGCAGATGGCAGGGGTGTGCAAAGCAGCCGGTATTTGTATCTGTATCTGTATTTGTTAAGGGGGGAAAAGTATTTGTATTTGTTATTCGTTAATTGTATTTACATTATAGTGCAAGTACTATTCTTTAAATATATTCATATAATTAAACTCCAAAAGATATAATTAGAGAATACTTACACTTCTAATTTACAAAAAATGGATTTTTACTCCTATTTTAAATTTTACTCGAATACAAATTTTCATACTTTTTCCCTCTTCATTAAAGACAGAGTAACTTAAACGTACCATATAACTCCAAGTGCATACAATTCCACACAACTACACAAGCATCGTTTTAACTTTTTTAACTGAACATTAACGTTACTCTGTCAACGGCCTATTGTGTAAATTACCGAGCTAACAGAGCTACGTAAAAAGAGTGAACACAAAAGCACCCGACTGCAGACGTCAATAATGCAGGAATAATCTCCCGTTCAAACTCCGCTTCCCGAAAGTTATAAACTGCCTCCAGAACCCAGTTAAGGTACAAAAATCTATCTATTCAACAAAAATAGTGATGCAGTTAAGTCTGTTTTTTGCTCAGCTGAGTCTTCTCTGTTGCTGTGTGGAGCAGCCTGTGTCAGTCACCTCTTTTACCCCCCAGGACTCCTGAACGTCACTCACTCATCCAGGCATGCACTGCGGTCTCATAGGGAAACACAGCTTTTTGATATAAAGTTTCTCTTGTTCCTGAATACAAATATTTTTTAAAGTATTTGTTCGAAATAAATATTCCGAAAACCACGTTATTTGTGCCTCTCCGAATACCGTATTCGGGTTCGATTCCACCCCTAGCATATGTGAGGCCTCTTCAGAGAGCCGGGGTAGAGCCCTAACTCCAGGGTCCCTGTACCTACCTGCTCCACATCTCCAGCTTTGCTCGATGGAGATTTTTATATAAACACAACCTCAAGTAATCCACAGGGCAGGTTTATATGATCTGGGAAAGCTGTCTTGTCATTGACCACCCTGAAAAGAGTGCAAATACTGCGATACAGGAGTAAAGTGCGGTCGGCTATACAGGAGCTTCCAAGCGAGAGGGACTAGATGTGCCATGGTAATCCATACAGGAATGCAGGCCGGAGCACGGGACAGTGATGCGGGGGGGGGATTTTTGGCCAAAAACGTAGGGGAGAGAGACTAATTGTGTAGAAGGAATCAATTAGTGTTTGCAAGGACATAAACTAAATGCACATGTGAGCGACACCCGCAGAGTTGTGGGGAGGGGGGGGGGGGGCCTTCCAACCAGAAGTCAGGTATAAACAGCTAAAAGTGCAGCACAATTAATCATGTTATGAATTAGGGTGACAAAACAGGAAAGGAAAAATAAATCCTTGTAAACAAACTGAAGTATACAAGCAGGAGTGAAAAAAGGGCAGAGGAGGAACAGACGGGATGCAGAGACGGGGAGCA
Organism: Pollimyrus isidori; assembly: GCA_019775955.2. Classification (NCBI taxonomy): domain Eukaryota; kingdom Metazoa; phylum Chordata; class Actinopteri; order Osteoglossiformes; family Mormyridae; genus Pollimyrus; species Pollimyrus isidori. The sequence goes on along the minus strand of JABFDZ020000040.1, from coordinate 19,545,190 downwards.
GAAAAAGGGAGAAGAGATAAAGTGCATGGGAGGGGAAAGGGACCAGAGACAGGGAGGAAAAAAAGAAGAAAGGGGAGCATAAATACTGAGCAGAGAAGAGGAGCAGAGATTGGGAGCAGAAAAGAGGAAAAGGTATGGGGTGCAGTAAAAGGGAGCAGAGAAGGGGAGCAGGAAAGGGGAGCATAAATACTGAGCAGAGAAGGGGATCATAGAGGACCACAGAAGGGGGGCAGAGAACAGATTGTGGCAAACAGAGGCAGAGGGGGACTAGGTGAACACAGTGTCATGGGGGGACTAGCACCCTCAAATGCCTGCCTGTCTCCCACCCACCCCCCGAAAAAAAAAAGATCATGCGAAGAGGCTAAAATAAGATCAGCATGTTAGCATGGTGTGCTGTCCTCCCCCAGGACTCTCCTTTGAAAATCTCTGGCCTGGTTGTCTGATTTGCTCTGGTGCCGACATATACGTCACAGAAGATGGGGGGGGGGGCAGTCGGAAAAGCTCACCTTTATTCTCACAGCCCTTTCTGTTCTCAGAAACACATGCAAAAACAGAGAAAGGCAATGTGTGAAGGGACTGGGGGCTTTACAGCAGACAGAGCAGGCAGTATGTGGGGCAGCGTGCGCCCCCCAGCCTGCAGGGAGCGGGGGGCTGTGTGAGAGATAAACTCATGGCCAGTTGCCCCCCCCCCAGGGAGGGCGGCCGTCCGTCTCACGCGGGACATCGGCTTGCCTTCCACCTCCGGTCCTTTTCCAGTTTTCAGAAACTAATTTTGTTACGTTACTTAGCTCCCAAGATGCTTCTTACGCTGATACCAGCTTCATTTTTTCCCCCTAGTTATAACGGCATTTAGTCACAGCAGAGCAGCTTAAGTAGCCCGTTGGCCTGGGACTCACGCCGCTAACCTCTGAATGATGAGTCTTTAAGAGGGTCACACCGTGCTGGGCTGCCAGTGGGTGCGACTGACCGAAGCGGCCCGCCGCCCTGTCCTGTTTCTCGCTAGCGCACTGACGCATGTCGAGGCGCCTTGCCTCGGCCCCCCAGCCACACTCCCAGTGCCTTTGTAGCCTTGGTTTGCCTTCAGGGCCTCGGCGCCCCGCAGCGTGGAGCAAACCGCGTGCCTGCCCCCCCCCACCTGGTGTTTACCACAGACACCCCACTCACACAAAGGCTGCAGCCTGGCCTCTGTGGCCACACAGACGGACGGACGGACGGACACACACACAAACATCGCACTCCTGTGCATCCCTGCTCTCCACTGAAAAAGATTCCTAAAAGAAAAGCAGCAACCGGCTGGCATCATACAGGGGACCCTCCGGAATGGGCGATTCGCTATAATAACAGCCATACGATAATCCCACAATTCCAGCCTATTGTTTTCTTCGCCAGCCTGGCTCCTCTCCCCGTACGGCTCCCTGGCACATCTGCTCCTAAGCTGGGCTCCCCTCTGGCAGAGGGCAAAATACGCGAAACAACCAGCAGCATTCAGCGCAGCAGCTGCCCCCACACAGGGTGGGGGGTGTTTGTAAAGCACAGGGTGGATCCATCTGATTTTCATTCCAGCAGCGTTGAATTATCTGACCGTCTGAGATTGGCATTCGGTGCTTGGAAGCCCGGTCACTGGATGATTTGGGAGCCAGACAGAAAAACAGAGACTGATATTAAATGTTTATAAAGGAAATGAAATCTCAATGCAGGAGAAACAGTGGTATTCGCACATGCCATAAAGGGCAGATGGATGGACGTCAATCAGGAAAATAGTTCCTGGCCGTTGTCAGCACTGATTAAGAAGGAATCCTGGGAGGTTCTGATGTGCTCAGAGTGTCACGGAAGGTGTCACCCAAAGATCCGTCTATTCACGCTTACAGCTGGGCGTTCTCACTGAAACAGGGAAGGGCCTCTTCTCGCGGCTGCCCCAGCAGACACGCTGATGGGTGTTGAACCAGCAACCATTCCGGTCACATGTCAAGCTTCTGAAGAAGAGACTGTCCTAAGCATGCCCTGAGAACAGATGACCGGCTGCCTAATTGCACAGTTATTAAATGCAGCCCCCGGGTGCCCTGGAGCCGGGTGCAAGCCCCCCCTTTCTGCTTTCCCGAGCCACATGGGCTACGCGACACGGGTTTGTGTGTTTTTGCTCCTCGCTCAATCGTAGCACAAACAGCGGTTTTCTGGAATTTATGTTTCACCGAAAACACAAAACAAACTCCTTTTCTTTCCTGGATCGCTGGCACTGACAAATAAACGTACAGGCCGGCCATCTGACTGCGGTGTACGAGTATGAAAGCTTGTCAAATGATTCAAACTTTGTCTCAGGATACAGAAAAACCGCACTAAGCACACACAGATAAATACCTATACACTCCTAGGAGGAAGAACATTATAATAGCACACATGAAATTAAATGATACTTGATTATCTATTATTATTCATTAAATATATAGCTCAAGGGCTCAACGACAATATGTGCCAGTCACAGGGTTTGAAACAACAGCCTCCCATTTGCAAACACAGAGAGCTGTACTCCACTCCCCAAAACTACACGGCAGACACAGACTTTCAGCACGCCAGCAGTAACCGCTCTTAACCGCTCTGAGCGATCCATCCGGCCCCAGGCTATATAAACTGCTTACAGCACAAGCAGAGACACAGAGCTTCAATCAGCGCCAATGACAGGACTGAACCGCACTGGAAAGCAGATGAACGTGCTGGTTAACATGCAACGGAGTCTATATCTAACATCAAGAGATGCAGAGCAGGGGCCACCTGAAATACAAAAGGCACTTTGATCTTCACAAAAGCCTGGTCAGGCACGTGAGCAGTAGCTCTGCAGCCAGGCCTGCAAACAAGAGCCAAGTGACACTACGCAGGCACTCAGGCTGCTGGGGGCACCGTGCTCAGTATCAAACTCCACCCCCCGACTCGGCCTGATGTCCCACAGTTTGACATAGGGAAAAGGCTGGGCCTTTCTTACACAGAAACAAAAAAGAAAGATAACAGGCAGAAGTATGCAGGCACACACCTCCCACTCCTGCACACATGCATACAGATACCTCCCTGGTCCTGCTATCCATTGTCTCATAAGATCTACCTGAATTTACATAAGCACTCCTCACAGTAGCACAGATACATATAACCTGAGTGTACTGAGGGTTGGGTTCTCAAAGATTTGACCACCTTTTAAGAATGACTCATTTAATTGCCATAAAGTCTGAGAGATGGGAGACCTTGAGGGTCTCTGCCCTGAGTGGGCTGGAGAAACCTGGCATATAGCCACCAAACACTTTCCTCATTGAATAACCTTTGCGGAAAAGGAAAAAACCAAGTCAAAACCAGGTAGACATACAAATATGTCCAAAAGAAGCCAGCATGTGCAAAAAAAAACAGGGCGAATGAGGCAAGCAGATGGGGTGAGCACTGCACTCCGCACACTGAGCCACAGCGCAGATGCCGGGACCCGGAGCACGGCTAGCGCAACCACCTTCAGTGCCACCCCCCTCTGGAAGATCGGCGGACATTATTATACGGGTGAAGCCGCTTTCAACATTTAGTGTCAGACTTGTTTCGATAAAGATCTTGTTTGTGGAACAATCTGTCATCGGCTGGGAGAAATGCACACACACCGCCCCTCTCGGCTGCTGTCGCTGGCTCACAATGGGGACACAATATCGCAACCTGTCGCCAGCCTCATTATTAACCGCACATTTACACTGCGCCTCGATCGCGCCCTCGCCTGTTCCAGCACCGCGACACCGACAGCACGGGAGACTCATTCAGTGAACAAGGTTTGTTTTATCCAAACAAAGTACGACCGACCCGGCTACTTTAGAAGTGTCCTATGGTTTCATGTATGTCCAGTTTCTCAATGCCAAGTCGAGCGTCTCACAAAATAAACAGATAAAAGACAATAAGCCGAATGTTGTATAATGTATAAATGTTCCCATCTGTTCTTTTGTGCCATTTGAACTTCTGCTTAGACCCATCTGTTCAGCATTTCTAACATTAGTGAGTGAGAGAGAGAAAATATTTAAAAAGAACGGCTTCAGTTTTGTGTCAAGTATAATTAATCACAGCCTTTGTTCACCGAGACTACATAATACATGATTAAATTGAGAATAAGCTAAACATGAAATTAATAAGGATTGCATGGCTTCGTAAATAAATGGGTATACGGCAATAATATGGAAGTTAATAATCAGGGAACCAAGAAATATGATTAATGTCCCAGTTATCTTTACGCTTTAATTTTCTTTAGTATTTGAAGATAGATATGTCAATTCTAGATATGTTAGCAACTAAAACGGAATACGTTTAATATATTTATAACGTGACACGTTCTATAGAAACATTTAAAAGTTTACTAAGATTATTTTTCTAATATTTTTCTTATTGTAATAGTTATGTAGTTAAATATCCGCGATTTACAAAAACTAACATTAAACCGTTTACGCCACATACGAGAAACTCTTAACCAGAATCATTTATATACCTGACACAAAACAGGCCTACAACAAAATCAAGAGCACAAAGGCCTACTCAAAGTTTGTTTAAACAATTGCAAATATGTATAAACCTACTGAAAACATTATTGAGCTTAATTTTCTCAACTACTGCCATAAACGAATGTAAAACATTCGAGCATTAAAGTTTAACATTATTATAATATAAACGAACACCACTTGCTGACACGTAACAATAATTTTCCTACTTATTCACGCACACAGACCTCACCGCGATCTATCGAGGGGTTCTGCGCGTCGTCCTGTGATCCTGTAGCGCCCTCTAATGGTCCCATGGTGCAATGGCAACCTCATCTACGACGGTTATAGGTGGGAGATCAACGATGGCTGCGGTAAAGGGGGATGTAGACGATTTACACGGCTCTAAAAATATTAAAAAATTGAAATATAATTGGATTGGATTAGGAGGAGGAGGTTAGCTGAATCTGTTTAGCCTCGAGCAAATGAGACTAAGGAGGACATGATCCAGGTATATAAGATTCTAACAGGTCTAAATACTAGTCTCAAGATTAGTCTAAATACTATAATTCGTAGCTATAGGTAGAAATTAGCAGGAGAACATTTTAAAATCGATTTAAGAACTTCTTTACACAGCGAGTATGGAATATTCTTCCATTTAGTGTAGTGCAAGCTAAAACCCTGTGTTCCTTTAACTTAGTCAGAGCTAGATTTTAACTCTGAGCTATTAGTGGGCTTAATAGCCAGAATGGCCTCCTCTTGTTTGTAAATTTCTTATGTTCTTACGGTTTGTGGTTATGGGGCGCCGTTTGTAAAGTTACAACACATTTTTTTACGTGCCACTTTTTCAACATTTAGTGCAATTTTCTGAC
>JABFDZ020000040.1:19524695-19539577 GCA_019775955.2 Pollimyrus isidori | reverse complement strand
TATAAATGTAAATATAAATGTTAAATCTAAATGTTAAATGTAAATATAAATCTAAATGTTAAATCTAAATGTTAAATCTAAATGTTAAATGTAAGTCTAAATCTAAATGTTAAATCTAAATCTAAATGTTAAATCTAAATCTAAATGTTAAATCTAAATGTTAAATGTAGACTCTAAATGTTGAGAACATATGCTAATTAGCCACACCCATCTGCATAGAAATGGGCGGTAACGACGAAAGCGCGATAACTGGTTCCAGGTTAGGGGTGATTGGGGACAATATGGCGAGTTCGATCTGAGCTTCCAATTAACTGGGGAAAGTTATTAGAAAGATAGTAGTGGTGAAATGGTAGCCATGATGTGCAAATGTGTAGGACAAATCTACAATTTATACACCTTTTTATCGACTCCTACCCATCTCACCTCTAATTGTTTGGTGGCTGATGTCATTTTGGAAAATATCATTAAAAGGCAATTATATGTTCAATAAAGTGCAACACACATCCATCGTAATGTAATGTTAGTAAATTTCCTATGTTCTTATGGTTTGTGGTGGGGCAATAAAAGCTTTTATGGGGCCCAAAATCTCTAGCAGTGCAACTGAAGTGTGCATTAGTTTTTGTAAGTTTTTGTAAGAGTCACTGACTCTCCCTGCCGGCCCCTGGAGGATGGGCTCCCCCTTTGAGTCTGGTCCCTCCCAAGGTTTCTTTCCTTGCCACTGTTGCCTATGGCTTATTCATAGGGGGCTTTGGGTGGGGATGCTTTGAGACAATGTAATGTTGTGATGATGTGCTATACAAAAATAAATTTGTTTGTTATAATGTAGGGGCCTACAATTTTATTCTTTGTATGGAAACACTCACGCTAATGTTATATTGTTATTGACAAATTGCAACTGTTATATTATCAGAGTACATATTGCTTAGCAGCTTGAGATGTAAAATTTCTGGTTTCAGACGCGTGTGGTCCGAAGAGTGGGGGCCACTACCGGTGTGAGCTGACGACATCGTTAAGTGATATGCCTAAGAGTGCTTCGGACCAACTTTACGAAAGTATCTCTTATGGAAGGTACAGTATAGGCTACTTATCTAAGGACGTTTTGGGGAACACCTTACAAAAACTTACGAATGAAGTAGCGTTAAGAAGGTTGCGAGAAACCCATCTCTGACTTTTGTTCGTATGAACGTTTGAGTTTTCGTACGTACATAAATTCGTCCCTGATTCGATGCGTTACTTCATTCCTACGGTTCCAACCAAATGTCTAAATAATACTGACAAAAAATAATTCTTACATTTGTAATTGTTTAGATAATATTATTCTTAAATTATGAAATCACAAATTAACATTAAAACATTTCTCAACAAAGTGGAAAATAAGGGTGAAAATTATTATTTAGAAATTATTATATTATCATTTTACCCAAGAGGGTACGGTAGGGTGAAACAATCTGAAATTATGAGACTTTTTATATATAGTCTAATACTTACTTATCTTTGTGCCTACCCATAATATCGAATTATCGGCTTCCTCAAAACATTTTCGTAATGAAGCATTTAAACTATGCAAACTGAGGAAGTTCAAATTACTAATCGAAAAGTGCTTATTTCCTTCCTTAGTTCCAGTAGTTGGAGAACGAAACCTAGCGTGAAGACAAATCAGTGAGCTTTTCAGAATACGACGACGATAATAACAGTCTCCACACTTACTACATAAGTATCGTCATCGGACACGGACCAGTTTTCTGTCGTTCACATGTGAACGGGGATTTGTCAGCAGTCCGCAAGTGTGGAATAAAGCTGAAGGAGCTGAGAACCGGAAAGCACATGGAGATCGGAGGCGCTCTGGTGCTCCTGCTCGTCACCATCTGTACTCCAGGTAAGACCACGAAAGCCTCGATTACAATGTACTCCCTGGCTCTTGGACTTGATGTTGCTCCTTTTATCCTGTGGTCTGGAGCTCATAACATCCATTTAATCCAAAAAAGAGACTTTACTAATTCGTCTCACCCCAAAACAAGATTCCTTAACGTTGTGGATGTAAATGTGTATTGTGGTGCTCGACAAAGGTTTGTCAGTTATCCTGAGTACGTGTGCTTTTGTCAATTATAGATGAATTATGGTTCATTATGTTATGTAGAACCCTTGCCCTTTATGAGATTCCTCTTTTAATTAGGCTGTTACGCACCATAGATGGAGCAACATCTAAAACTCCCTTTTCTTTGAGGAAACGCACCCATTTTTGCCCCCAGCCCTAAATGCTGCCATTGAAACTTTTTTGCAATGTGTTGCAGGCCTGAATGAAAAGAATTGATGTGTATTTACCAGTGAAATAAAGCTGACTGGGACAAACCATGAAATATCTAGTGTTCATACTGTCTGTAATGAAATACAAGTCAATGTAGAAATCTTCAATTTTTATTCTCTATACTGTCCCAGTTCCTCCTGGGTCGTATAACCAACTTCACGAGTCACAGTGGAATATCGAGTAAGGAAAAGTATTAATTACATTATGGTAAAATCAAAATTACTCGGTACTATAAGGAAAAGTAAGTCTGGGTATTTTTCCTGCCGCAATCTGACTCATTACCTCCTTTCACTGCTGCCTCAGTTCTCTTTGACATGCAGACCTTTGGTATCCACACCCAGGCCATACCATTGTTTCAAAATACACACATATTTCCTTCCTTCCTCTGTAAGCCCTCTGGGCACTGGACAGATTTTTTTCACATTGAAACTTGGAGCCCACTGGCTTGCTCATTACGTGTAAGAATTTGAAATCGAGGCAGCTCTCTTCCAATGCAGTCACACTTTTGCTCTGGATGGCTGGCCGGTCGCCTATTTATGTGTGAACCTGGAAGTCCCGTCGTGACCCCGACCAGGATACACAGCCAGCTGCGGCCCGCAGGCCCGAAGTCTGAGGGAGGCAGATCTGTCTGATGTGTGTCAATTTGTCCACCAGGCTGTGAGGCTGATCCCTGCTACCCAACTGTGAAAGGCAGTCGAAGAACGCTCAACGTGACAGAGGGTGCCAAAGCCAAGATGCAGTGTGCGGTGGAACATTGTGGGGAGGCCCACTGGAGGGGGGGCTGGGGGCGGATTCCCGAGCCATTCGACGCCCTACATCCCACTCCCAGACACAGACTGTACAACAGGTCCCTCACAGCAAACGTTACCGCGCTCTATCTCGAGATCCTCCACACCAACCTGTCGGATGCAGGGCTATACCAGTGCAGAATCCACACGAGTACACAAACCTTGAATGGTCATGTGACAACTCTACATGTCACTGCTGGTAGGTAAGGCTTCTCTCCTTCTGATGAGGGACACTGACGGAGTGGCATTTGGTAGGAGGGCATGTGGGACCAGTAAACTTCAGTTCATTTACTGTATAAATCTGCAGTTTCACATGACTGACTGGGTTCAGTTCCCTAACCATAACGCCCCCAGCTGCCGTCCTGGGGAAAATCCAAAAATGCAATGCTTGTGTATTTTATATATCAGCATTTCACAGCCGGCCCATATCTTTGCTCCATCCCAGCTTCCAAAATGCAAAGTCTGGCAGGAAGCTGAGAGGAACCAAAATCACGGACCGGGTTGGGTAACAACTGGGACATAATTAACGTCCCCCTGTTAACTCTAGCTACCTCTTTTCAGCAGTGGCAGGGGAGATGGTGCGTTCCAGGGTAGCCATGTACCTCGGGGTCTGTGTCTACATCCTTCTCATCCTGGTGCTGACCTGTTTCCTGAGTCCTGCCTGTAGGAAGTGCTGTCACCCAAGGAACCTTCCGGAAGAGCAGCCTCCAGGTGTCACAGGTGTCCGTAGTCCTTTGCCACACTCTTCTGGAGCTAAACTCGCTCATGTTTTAACAAGAAGGGTTATCGGAGTGGCTTCCTGGCCCAGGACTAGAGGCGCCATATTTGGGGTCTCATCTGCTGATTGCGCATCAAACTGATATTGCTTATAAACAGACAGAGAGGAGCAGATTGTAAATGCACAGATGATACTGACGCTTCTGGCCGTCCTGTTTCAGCACCATGGACGACTCGCCTGAAGGGAGAGGTAAGGGGGCTCACGGCTTCCCAGAGACACAGGGCTATTTAATCGGGGGGTAATGCAAGCTTTTCAAGGGGTAACAGCCTGAAAGAGCTAAAACTTTCTACTTCTGTAACATTGATCACCTTTAACTGATTACTCCACCAGAATAAGTACAGGTCGAGTCCCGGGTGGAAGGGGACTGTCATTGGGTAACAGTCACTTTCCTTCCAGCGTTATGGGCTCCTAACCCGACTCTGCATGACCTTGGTGTGAAATACGCACAGGTTTTCAACCACAGTTTAGATGGCGATTTTATTGAGGGTGGTGGCCCTTGGTTTTCTGATCCTAATGAAATGTTGCCCTTGGTGAAAAATAATTCGGCACCCCAGGACTAAAGGCATGGATGGAAAGGCCGTGGGGGGGCAATCTTAGGCAGAAAGGGCCGCTGTGTATGCGGGTGTTCGCTACAACTCCCTAATTAGATTACTAACCAGTGGACTGATTGGCTGATGAGTCTGAACAGCTGACATAAAGGTTACCCCAAAAACCTGCATACACACTTGCCCTCTGCAGTAAGACTGGCCACCCCTGCGGTAGGACATATGTTGCCTACACTGCTCAAGCTGCTGGCCTCCAGATCAGTGTGTATCCGGGTCTGGTGCTGCCCTGCATGGGGATGGTAGGGTATAAGCTGGTGCACACAGTAAAACCAGCAATGGTCACCATCACTGCAGGAGTGGTAGGTTCTGGATGGGTGCAGTCACCAAGGGCGTTTCTCAATACGCGTACCTGACCGTGCTTGTGTTCCTATCCATCTACATTACGTCATTTTCCACTGCTAAACACCAGTTCCAATACTCAGGAGCAGTAGTACAGACAATGGTAAAAATCCCCAGATGTTGTTCTTGCCCTGCCTTAAATAACAAGGACACATCGGTTTGCATCAATGGCAATCAAGACCAATCCTGTCATTTATTTCTCCCCAAGTTCATCCTTGGGAGGCAAGTTAGCAAGATTGGAATTGCCAAGACTAAAAGTATGGCCTTTGTGGTCTTGGTATTGAGAAACACTGTGACCCATTCATGAAAGTCCCTACCCTGTGGCTGTCTGCTGTTTCAGGTGGTCTACGCTTCCGTTCTGCTGGATAACGATAGGACCGCAGCCAGACAGGAACACCTAGAGAGCACACCTCCTATAGTATATTCCTCCCTGCAATTCCCACTGAGACAGTCCCACCAGCCTCGGCGAAAAAAGGAGGTCCTGTAATTCAGTAACAACAGGAAGTACCGAGAACCTGCAAGATCATGAATGGACTGTGATTGGATAGCAGAACAGGAAGTACTGGGAGCCTGGAACAGCAGGAATGGATTGTGATTGGATGGCAGAACAGGAAGTACTGGGAGCCTGGAAAATCAGGAATGGACTCCACAGCACAGACTGTATGGAACCTGTACGCTGCCTGTCTGATGTGTTGAGAACCCAGAATTCAGCCACAGTTTTCTTTTAAGGACGAAACTATCTGTAAATTACTCTGCATGATGCCATGGTGAGTGTAAAATAAACAAAGATGTCCACCATTCCATTGTTTCTATGCATTTCTAAGGGTTACATGCTTTTCATTGTACTGGTGTGATTAGTGCCTAGTCAAGGACATTCATTTGCAAACTGCAGATTTCTGATCAAAATCTGGGTCCTTCCATTATACTGCTTTGTAAGATTATGAACATATCCTGTAAGACAACAGCTGCATAAGGGGACAGGGAATTTTTTTTTAACAAAATTTGCAATTCAGTGATAAAATGAACCCAAACTCGTGGCTGGGTGTGACAAACCAAGAGACTCTGTCCCATCAAGTAAAAGAACTGGACCAAGAGTTACGACCAATCACAGTGAATGTTACTGGAAGGTCCTTAAGTGTAACAGCAGGGTTACACCAAAGACAATGTCGGAAAGGGGGTGCCAGACCATAGCAGAGACCATGACTGCCTGACATTTAAGTTAGCCAGGTGGACATTGGCATGACCCGGGAACCTTGGGGACAAAGATGGCGGATCCTGAAGTAACGGCTTCTGTCTCTCACCTCACTGCCATTATACACCACATGATGCAGATGAGCAGCTTGGAGAGACAATTCTGACCAATCGGCATTTGCTGCACCACCCTAAAAGCACGACTAAGGCCAGATATCACACTGCCCTCAGTTCCCAGAGACAGGTCAGTGAACACTGCGATTGATTTTCTCTTAACATCTCCACCGGTAAAAAGGTGGAATTTATTACTTTTTGGAGGGGGGGGGGGGGCAGAAACATTTACAGAGTAAAAGCTGTGCCACAATACCACCACCAAATCAATACAAAAAACCAGCCTTGGAAATGAGCAGTTTGCATGCAATCAGAAGCATGCAGACACACCGTGGTGAGACCCTGGTCATCACCCACACTCCCACTGGGCTGGAGCCGGGACCCGGGGGTGTGTGTGTCTCCGTGTTGAAGGCGCACAGCCAGGCAGAGGAAAGGGAAACGAGATCCGTGCCAGTGGCTTTGTGAGTGACACTAAACAGAGCACTTCCTCAGACACACAACTGGACATGAGCGGCTGTGTGAAGATCATGTTAACAGGCTGAACAAACAAGACGTTCATTAACGTGACATTTTATAAAAAAAGGTTACTGGGGCACATTCAGAGCACGATCCGTCCCCGTCTCACACAGACACCCTCAGCACGCTTTCATAAACCCAGAATTAAAAAAGAACGTTTCCCAGGCTGACCTTTCGTTTCAAAAAAGAGAGAATTTGTTTTACACGTCTTTCAGGTACGTTTACGCCAGTAGTCCTCTGGTTTTGTCAGAAAGAGCCGAACTATTTACAGGCACGTTCCTCCAGCAGGGGGCGCCCGCCACAGAGCGACAGCGGGCAGTCTGAAGCTGAGGAGAGCAGTGTGGAGGACAGTAGACCCAAAGTGCCGGACGTGTGGCGCCCCCTTCAGGACTCGCTGTCGGAGCTGTTGCTGCTCTCATGGCTGATCTCTATCTGCAAGGAGGGAAGGCTGTCCAGGCGGCTCTTCTTCTTGTGCGACTGCTGCTCCTTTTCCTTGATCATGGCGCCCCACACCTTCTGCAGGTCGGAGTCCTCCTCTTCCTCCTCGCCCTGCCGGCCACTCCGCCCACGCCGGCCTGCCCCCTCCTTCTTCTCCGTCTCTCTGTCTTTTGGCAAAGTGCCCAGTCGACTCCACAGGCTTCCTGTTTGGGGGTGAGAGACGTCGTTCACCATTCGTAATACACACAGGCACGTCAGGCAGCAAATATCGCTGAGGCCAGTGAGGGAACCACACCAGAGGAAAGCCCACTAACGTCCCCCTTATGTGGTCATGGGGGAAGGGGGAGCTCATGTATGGTAAAGGGGGGTCCCGACGGAAAGCGCAGGGGCACTTCCAGGCGACACGGCTCTCCTTACCTGACTTGCTGTCCTTGGCCGTTTCGGAGTGCTGCCGAACCGGCTCGCGTTTGGGCAGGCCCAACCGGCTGCGGACGTCCGTGAGGGGCTCCCGGCGTGGAGGGGGGTCCCTCTGGGGGGCACTAGAGGGCGACGGCGAGCGGCGACTCTCCGGGGAGTGTGGCCTCTTTCCCAACCTCTGCCTCACGTCTGGACGCAGGAGAAGAGGTAGATGGATGAGAACCACGGACAAGGAGACAAAGAAAGGCCTCTGGGGGTGAGATCACGCAGAAACAAACATCACCAGGCAACTGGCTGAGGTCCCTGAGCGACATTAATCCTCAGCTGATAGAGCCCACAGGCATACTGATCCTCTTTCCTATTGGACAAGGTCGTCTCAGTCTTAAGGCGGAACTTTCAAGTACAAATGAACAGGTTCCAGCTGTATAATCCTAGGTCTGATTACAGCAGCCCTTTTCAGCCGCATACCAACCTGTCTTGCCGCTAGACGCCACCGGGGGTCGCTGCTGGGACAAGCCCTGGCGTTTCTCCTCCAGCAGTTGCCTGACGTCAGTCACCTTCTCTGCCTTGGTCCCGCTCCCCGGTCCGATCCGGTTCCTCAGGCTGGACCCGGACAGACTGTCCGCACGCGCGGAGTTCCTGAGCGACACAGAGCAACGTTCAGAAGGTCTCCGGATAACACGCTGAGGGCACCAGCCACCTCCACTAACAAAGACCAAGAGGCTCTAAACAAGCAGACTGATGCACAGCGATTTCAGGCGGATGAGGACCGAGGACAGGCAGGACGTCGCGGGAAAGGCAGCCATCTCGAGGTCACGGCTCACCGCAGGCTCTTGAGGTTGGACTCCACCTCGTCAGCATACATGGTCATCTTCATGCTCTTTTTGGGCGACGGAGTGGAGATCATCTTCAGCTCCAGGTCGTAATCCATCTCGTCCGAGTCGGAGGACCCGGACGCCGGGGCAGCCTTACGCGGACCCCTTCCCTTGTCCTTCTCCCTGTCCCTGTCCCGAAAGCGCTCGCTCTCCTTCTCCCCCCAGTACTCCACAACTCGGTCATCCGAGTCCATGTCTTCCTCACCATCTTCCTCTTCCTCCTCTTCCTCAATTGGCTCCTCAGGCAAGTTCACCAGGTCTGACCGCAGAGATGCATTAAATATGCAACACACCAGGAAATATGCAAAAGATTAAAACACAAATTTTGTGTGGTTTTTGGAGACCTAACCAGGTAAGTAGTTACTGTAGGAACAATACTGTGACTGGCATTGTACCACAGCCTCTCTCGCTGGTACCCACCCGAGTGCCGGTGTGTGTAGGGAGGTGTATGGCCCATACTGTCTCCTATCAGTGGCTTCTTGGTCCTCAGGACGTCCCTCTGCATTTTGCGAGTGTGAAATCTCCGCTTCCTGCACAGAGGAGGGGGCGCCTGTCAGCGTGTGCCCGTCGGTGTGGGCAGAGGAGTGCTGTGGGGATCAGGCGGCACCTCACCAGGAGTTGCTCAGGATGCCCTTCATGCCGCCGTAATTGGGGTTCCCGTACTTCATGTAGTAACGGCTGCGCCTGGCCGCCCCAAGCTCCTTCTTATCGTCTGCACATGACGGAAAGAGGTCACATGACTCTCAGAACTGCTTTTCACTGGTTGGGAGTAAAACACACTCAGCAGTTAGATGTGTAGCGCTCTAAAAAAAATATCTGGAATGCCAGCTAACTGAAAAGTTAGCTTTGATAACCACTAATGCACCAACTCCATAATGTAATTCGATAATGCCAAACCAATAAACCAATTTTAAAAAAACGATAACTGCTAACTTTTTTTAATATGAATTTAGCTTCAGTTTGGTTTTTGGCTCTGAAACGCTTAAAAGATACCTAGAGAACTGAAATTCTAACCTGTTCAGCAGGGCTGGAATGGTTACCTGGAGGTATTTAGGGGTTAGCCAAATGGGTGTCGTTGGATTTTGTGGTCTCTGCAATAGAGCTGTATTGAAATTTTTTTTCCTTGATATTCCCTTTGCGCGATACAAGCACTTTTGTCAGAGGTCCTATTCCGTGACTGGCCCATGCTGACATTTCACCCTCAGTGAGGCCTTTTGGGGACTGAAAACATGGTGCCATTTAGCCACAACTAGGAAGGAAGGTCTCAGCTCTTTTACTGCGTTCCATTTGAACTCGTAACACAAATTCTGGAGTTCCTAGTTGGAAATGTCAACTGGAACCACCCCTAAAGTCAAAATTCTGAACTCGGAGAAATAGACACAACACCAATCTCAGAATCTAAGAGGGCGGCACCCTTTATCAACAGAAGTTAAAGCAGTAATTTTAGTTTTATTAGCAGTTGCATTTTATTTGTGGCTGTTTATTTCTGCTGTCTATGGACGCGTGGCTGTAGTTTTATTATGTGCAAAATCCCACGTAATGTTTTTTCATCAACTGATATTGCTAACAATGGCTAACAATTAACCAGACTAAAACTACGGGAAGTTTCAAAGCTGAATTTCTTGCTTAGCCAGACAGCGTGTCAGATTTAAGTCTCCAAGTCTCGGCTAAACATAAGTGAACAAAGATAAATTCCGTTTAAACTGGGGTGAATTAAATCTGGCAAATTATCTGGATAAGACTGAAAACTTGCTTTTTGAAAGGGGTCCCTGGTATTGCTAAATGGCTTTGACTTGCTGTACTGGAACATGGTTAACATGAGTGTGACGTCACTCCCAGTTATGAGTTCTGACCCCTGAGGTAAATGAAACACGACATTCATTGGTCTATAGCTCTATCAATCAGAACCTGGAAAACACAAACAGAGCACTGTATCATGAAGCAGCATTGCAGCATGTCTTACTTGCTTAGAGAAATAGCTTGTTGGATTTAAGGCACTCTGGGTTAAAACAAAGATCCAGTCCATTTAAACTAGGGTAGCTTAAAACCAACAAGTTAACCAGCAAGAAATCCAGTTTTGTGATACAGGCCCCTGTTTTCCACTTAGTTCAGGGTACGCCAGTATAAATGGACTTTATCTTCCTTCACTTACATTTAGCTCAGACTACCTTAAATCCAACAAGATATCATCCAATCACGTTTTGTGTTTAAATGTAGTTGGCCAACAGCGTGTCAGATAGACTCTTGCAGACATGCTTACAACAGATAGGAATAAATATGTATGATTTTAAGGATTACAGACATTTTTTACTGTTGAACTTTGTTTACCTACAAAAAATGTTTGCGGATTTTCAGTCAGCAGAAATACATTTTGCAGAAGCTACTGTAATTTGTCTGCTAACAGTTTTCAAAGTTAACGGAAACATTAATTTGCTAACAAAAGAGTTATCACTTATTAGGGGTTAGTGGGTAGGCAGAATCTTGCCCACCGCTGCATTTAAGTGGTACTGCACACGTACATGTTTCTCATTACAACCTCCCATTCCTAGCATGTATTCACAACATTTGCATATTTGTCCACTAGAAGGTGACTAGAGAAAGCAGGTGTTAAATATTGAGGGTATTAGGATGGCACGTGCGACAGTTAGCGTCGCATGGATTCAGGGCCCACAAACCCTGGCTACAATCCTGCCCGCAGAACTCACCATGAGTGGCAAACCTCAGGAAAAGCTTGTTCCCAGCAAACGGCTGGATCGCCGGACGAAGGTCATTACGGAGGAGAGACTCTTTCTCTGCCTGGGACAGAGGGTCCGACTGGGATGGGGGGGTCACACAGATAGGAAGTAAGTACACCGCTGGAAGTAAACACCGCCAGTGTGCCCTGAGTGATTAGTGGTGCAGAGTGGTTAGTCAACACAGTGCTAGTTTAGGTAGTTATGTGAGAAGGACAAAGAATGATTATGGCAAATAAAGGGCAAGATGTTTACCGCCATGCTAAAGCTCTCATGTCCTCATACATTTGGACGACAGTGTAGCATCAAAGAAGCAGCCCGCGAGCTCTCTGGGGCACAGCAGCAGCTCAGTGCGCCCCCTGCTGTCCGTACCTGCACACTGTCAGATTCCTCATTCGTCCCGGCCTGCTCCCCTTCGTCTTTCTTCTCGCCCGCTTCCTCCTCAGCACTTTTCCCTTCCTTAGCTGCCTCATTTGTGTCATCCACTTCTCCTTCTTCCTCCTCCTCATCCTCCTCCTCCTCATCGGAGTCTCGTTCTCCGCGTGCTGAAACAACATTCGTTTGATAACGAGCCAAAAAGAGACCTCGATTGGTAGAGAGGGGGTGGAGGTTTGCAGTAAAAAGGCCAGATTCCACCATATCATTCACCACGTCGATTAACTACGTCTCGCTGGAGCAGGTCAGGCCGAGGAGCTCGACACTACCTTGACAAGCAGTTTCCATGGAATTTTCACTTCGGTTCAGGCTCAGCACTCACCCCTGCGCTCTTGGGCTGGCTGGTGGCCATCCGGGGAGCTGGCCGTCACTGTGGGCGGAGCCTCGGGGTCTGGCATGCGGCTGATGTTGATAAGGGCTCGGGTTGAAGTGTTGTCATCCAGCCAGACCACGTTACCTAGGAGACATGCACTGTGAAAAGGCAGAACACTGGGGCAGTGACATTGCCTCCACCCCCTGACTTCTTAAAGGGGCAGTGACATCACCTCCATCCCCTGACTTCTTAAAGGGGCAGTGACATCACCTCCATCCCCTGACTTCTTAAAGGGGCAGTGACATCCCAGCTAACTGCAACCACTGACCATGTAGCAGAGTCAAGGATGTAAAAACACACATTTTTATTTATGTATTTTAAACACATTCTGCTTAGACTTTTACTGCAAAAAAAAAAAAACTGGCAGAGAAAGTCAATTAGCATAACAGCACTAACAAAATGCAAATGAGGGATTGCAGGGCAGCGTAGGGCAGGGACGACACCCAAAGATCTCTGCCTCAACCTGGGGCTTTTAGAGAGACAAAGGGACACAGGACAGAACACTATTCAACTACGATTCTGGGACAGGCCATGCTAGCTAGTAAAAACATGCCTTCTTCAATTCCGATCATTGTAAATTGCAAGCCCACAGTAGCATTCCTTGCTGGAGGTGAACCAAGCACACACTCCACAGACACTGTGACTACTTGGTACTGGACGCTGCCCTAATACATCCCTGATGTGTATTCAGTGCTGACACAGATGATTTCAGTAATAACATACATAAGCAAATTCTGAATTCTTTTGAACGCCAATTTTTTGCAAGTCTGGAAATGTCAAAGTATTACCATATTGATCTTCCTTTTCCCACACTCATCCAGAACTGGAAAACAGCAAAAACCAAACTACATATTTTTGCATACTGCAAAGGAACCCTGATAAACATACAAATAGTGACCATTAAGCCCAAAGTTTAACATCACCTTCTGAACCTGAAGGAGACCCAGTACACTAGGGGACAATCTGTTGGACCATCCCTACATCATTCCATCCATCCCATGGATAGATGTCAGTCTTTTAGCTGACTGAAACCCTCCCAGATCCTTCTGGTTCTGCCCCTTCTCAGTAAGGATGGCGACAGCACAGGAACTGCGCCAGGAGGAACTCACAGGATGTGTCGTCGATCCACTCGATGTGAGCTGGTGGGTACTCCTTGAAATACCCGAAAACGTCCTGGGTGCTCATCTCGTCCACTCCGCAGACATGCAGAGCTTCGGGCCGCAGCTTGGGGATGGCTGCGGGGGAGGGCAATGGACAGCAAGTCAGAACTGGAATCACCAGCGTCGAGCCACACAGTCACAGCAGAAGCACAATATCGACCGGCCGTTGGAGACCCGCCATCTGCCATCACCCATGCTCAGACCTACCCTTCTTCATCATGTCCCTGTCCAGCACCACGGTCCTCTGGGCCAGGTTGACCTCAGCACGGAAGTGAAAGCGCCTGGCCCGCTGCTCCTTCTTCTCTACAGCCTCCTGTAGCCGCACAGAGACCCCCCCTCAACAACATACCAGTACAGCCCACCGCTGGTGCCCGGTTCACCCTGCCATAACAACACCTCCCAGGTTTTGCAAACCCGAGCCACCAAGTCCGACAGGTTTGCTCCAGCAAAGTACCAAACACTTGTAGTAACAGGTGTTTTAACATCCTGTCTGAGCTTTTAATGGCGTTCAAACAGCTGGAAAACTAACTGAATACATAAGAAATGTAGATATTTGGGGTCATTTAGGGTCTCCGTTTTGTCAGCTTACCTTAGATGTAACGTCGATGCCCGTGATGAAGGTCCCGGCTTTGTTTGCGTACCGCCTCCTGGGATCCTAGCAGAACATACAGACGCTTGGATACGGTCACGCCATTGAGAAAACAAAAACGTAACAAGACCAGGCATGGCCACAGAACATGGCATCGTGATGAGCCGGTACGGCTTTACTGTCTTATCGGACAGCTTGCCAGTTTGATGGCAGCAGCCGGCGCGACCCGCGAGAACGTTCCAAACCGGCCGGTGCTGCAGCCCGCAGCACCGCAGCAGCTAACGCCGACTACCAACCTACGCGCGTTCGTTGGTAGATAACGGCTAAACTCGGGTTATAGCTCTAGCTCGCGTGCAGTTAGTTGGTTGCTAACTAGTTGCGTGTCACGGATTAGGGCAGATCTGAACACAGACTGGTGGCAGGACGTCCCGGCGTTACCTTCATAGCAATGAATGGGATACTGGCGGCTAGCCGGATAGCATACTAACAGCCAGGCTTAGCATGCGGCTAACCAGCACCTCCACGTCCGGGCTGATGGCGCCGTCGTGATCCGCACGCCCAGGAGGGCAGGGAAGAAGCCAGGCCTAACTTACCGGCATGAACTCTTTCAGAGCTGGCCGAACCGGAACGGCCTCATTCTCAGTCTCGATTTCCCCTTCCTCCACCTCCATGGGCTCCGGTTCGCGAGCATCCCGCTCAGAATCGGAGTCGGAGTCCGAATTTGGGCGATCGGAGGCGGCCTCCGGCTTCACGGAAACGCGCAAGCTGCGTACGGCCGCCATGTCTCGGCTGCGCTCCGCTCCGCACACACTCGCGGCAGGCCGGAGCGCGTGATCTGTAGCTGGGAGCACAGCGCCGCGTAACGGCGGCACGCGCAGGTGCAGGCCGCGCCGTTGTAGCGTGATACCCAGCGCGCTATTCTCAGCTGGAAGGTACCTCTGATTTTACAGAAAATCAGGTAAAGAAAGAAGCATCGCCGTATGGGCTGTAATAGGAAAGAATGACAGATAGTAATTTCTAGGTTTAAACATAAAGAAAGCACTGTACATTATATCATTAGATATCACTGTACTAACCAGGATTAAACCCCTGTTCTCAGTGGCGGTTCTAGACCAAAATCACCAGGGGGGCCGAGGTGGGGCCAGTGTGTTTCTAAGGGGGGCACATTTATAACCATAGATAATGGCAAAACGGGTCATTAGTTTATTTTTTACGTTTTATTCTATATTT
>JABFDZ020000040.1:19506108-19516758 GCA_019775955.2 Pollimyrus isidori | reverse complement strand
GCTGCCTCATCACAGCACCTCCTGACCCTGATCAGGGATTGCTGCCTCATCACAGCACCTCCTGACCCTGATCAGGGGTTGCTCCATCATCACAGTGCATTCTGGCCGAGTGGCCCGCCCGACCTGAGAATGATCCGCAGGTATTCCTGCCCCTCCACCTCCTCATGCTTCAGGGACATTATGAGGTTTCCCAGGCCGCTTGCCGTGCAGTAGAAGTTCAAGTGCTCCTGCGTGAGGACAGAAGAAAGAGGAGAGAGCATGAAGCAGTCCAGAGACCCAGAGAGGCTCAATCTTCAAGCTATTCGCTCCACAATTAGATCAGAGTTCTTCTGTGGCACCCATGAGACCTAAACCCCACTGTTTCATTTCAATCAGCGATCCAGAACAGCCAGTACTGTCACGCAAAAACATCCATCTCCAGTAATTCTGCATGACCTAGAGAATCATTAAACTCTGGTAATATGACACCAGGCAGCCTCACTGCTATTAAGCAGATTCAAATTAGTATTTAAGAATCTAGATTTAAGTGGTGCCGGGTGCCAACTGACAGACAGGGTCAGCTGTCACATTACTGAGCAGCCATTGCAGTACTAAATATATCCTAATGTCAGTTGACCAAAACAGGAAGCGAGTCCCCTGGAGCTCACCCTGCCCAGGAAGTGCTTGCGGTACGCCCGGACCGTTCTGTCACACTCCAGCCGAAAGCCGAAGTCACCCTGGGGGCCGCGTTCTTCTCCATCGTCCTCGTCACACAGGCTGCTGTCGGAGGACGTGGGGGTGCTGGCGCTGGCTTCCATGTCCTCGATCCAGTAGCCCCCGAACTGGGGCAGGATCACCTGGGGGTATGGGCTGCCTTTCTCTAAGACCTGGGGGTGACGAATCAAAAACAAGCATATGAGTGTAGGTGTACCTTTTTCATCATGACAGCTAAATCTGGGTTTGACTACAGCTCCCCATCAATCCATCTTCTGGACCTGCTCATTCCGTTCAGGGTTGCGGGGGGGTCATATTGGCACAAGGTAAGGGACAGTCTAAGATGGGGTGCCAACCCATCGCAGGGCACATACACACACATCATTCACTCTGACATGCACAACCTACAGGCAATTTGGTAACTCCAATTAACCTCAGCACGTTTTTGGACCGTTTCCTCCGTTTGTGGAGGAAAACTGGAGGACCTGGAGGAAATCCCATGATAACACGGGGAGAACATGCAAACTCCATACGCATGGAGCCAACGCTAGTCCTAGTCTGTTTGCCACCCCATGACTACAATTAAGAAATGTTATAATTAGCTGGCAAGATTAACCATCACGGCATGAAATACACATTGTGTGTGTGTGTGCGCACGCGTGCAGGTATAACTTGCCTTATGGGGCACAATGTCCCCACAATGTGATGAATACCCTTTTTTTCTCTTATGGGGACCAGGAAAACTGAATTTAATAAAAATCTGACTGCAATGAAATTAACTAAAAATGCAAAAACTGTTGTATTTTGCTTGGTTACTTATGGTTTTTGTTAGGGCTGGGCAGGTGTTTAGGTTGTCATAGTTAGGATTGTTCCCTAGGAATTAATGAGCGGTTGCTATAAAGATATGTTTACCCAACTGTG
This sequence comes from Pollimyrus isidori, assembly GCA_019775955.2. Taxonomy (NCBI): domain Eukaryota; kingdom Metazoa; phylum Chordata; class Actinopteri; order Osteoglossiformes; family Mormyridae; genus Pollimyrus; species Pollimyrus isidori. Next base: position 19,515,144 of record JABFDZ020000040.1, on the reverse strand, counting down.
CGTGTGTGTATATGTATGTGCGTGTGTGCATTAGTGTGTGTGTGTTTGTGCGCAAAGCCTTACCTCCTCAATCCGTGGGTATGGAATGTAGTCGTCCTGTAGGGGAGACAGCGCAGCACGAACTCAGCAAAACACAGTAGCACACCTACAATAACCATTAGCGTATCTGTCTCGATCACATCTGCCTTGTTAAAATGGATCATGCCGGTGTTTGGGTGTGAGGAGAAAGCACATCGAGAAAGCACATCACCACTGGGACGGCGCAGAGGCAGCACACTGACACACAAAGTAAACAGCTAATAACAGACACCTAACAAAATCAAAGATGCCTTTAACGTTTGGCAGATCTTAGCCCTGTAAGCCCCCAGGTGAGGACACAAGCTCCGTGTTTTTATGCAGTTGTCTGTAAATGCAGACCCCTCTACCTTCATATCAGTCCCTTTATGCCAGTGAACTGAGGACCAATCAGTTTCAATCCAAACATTCTCAGCTGGAGAGACTCACAAGGCTGTTAAAGCATGCCCCGTGTTGGTAGCTGGCTCTGGGCACCTGGGCGGGCACAGCTGGGGTGCTACATGCGGCTAACACCTTTAGCGGAGCTGCCATCGCAGCCAAGCACATAGATAGCGCACAGACACGCGGCACGCCGGCACTCTCCTCAGACCTTGTGCTTCTGGGAGCTGGCTGTCATGTCCTCAGTTTTTGGGGCCTGCTTAAGAGTGAAGTGGGTTTTGTGGGACAGACATGATAGCACACCTTCACATTCATATCCATAATCTTCCACACACATTTGTTTTAGCCCATTGACATGTGTAAGCAGGCAACAGGCCCTCCTTTCCATCAGAAACAGCTCGTTCATCACGCATTTCTACCACAAGTCATTTAATGTGACAGGAGAGCAGCACAGCTGCTATTTGTCATTGTCACTGTTGTCATCTGTCTCCAGTGCTACTATGAGCAACGGTGCTGATCAGAAACTGGCCAGCAGGGGGAGTTATCCGCTCCATCTCACACATCAAAAGAAGTTCTTACGGCCCCACTGGCCTTCAGAACTGGCGGCCAGGGATACACAGCATCTTCAAACCCAAAGGCAGCTCATGGGTTTTCTACACTCAATCTGGGCTCCAGTCTGAATGCCCCATATCAAGAGTCCAAGTATGTTTAGTTACGTTTGTTTCTGGAATTAAAACAAATAATTTTACTGGCCAAGGCTTTAATGATGAATGGACAGCCGATACAAGATAATTTGCACCCAAGAAGCACATATCTTAATCCTTATCAGTGTTTACCATTGACCCTAATATCACTGGTGAAGAGTGAACCACTGGGTTAATGTTGGCCGAGTTCAGTCACAGAGCATGGATTTGGTTCTACTGTGATCCGGGAGCACGGAGTCTTACCTGCATCCTCTCCAGCATGTCAAAGAACTCGGCCGACTGTGAGACAGAGAGAGAACAACGGTGAGGACCCTGGCCAGGCTCGTTTCCACGGTGAACTAATTAGGCCCTTTATCTCTCACCATATTGCAGACCAGAAGGTCAACTCATTATGCAACAACCCTCACAATATTCAGAGCACGGGCAGACTCATTAGACTACTCATACTTGGCATTACTCTGTTTACTTGCATGTCATAGAACTGGCATTATTTACGTATTTAAAAAGGACCTTTAATTACTAAGACGTTTAAGAAATATATTGCTATCTGTATCAATGTCCAAAGGCAGGTAGAGCCATCTGCAAGCCCCCACGCGTATCCCAGAGTTCCACACTGCTCAGCCCGACGAAAGGCATCCTGCACCACTAATGGGAGTCACATATCCAAGGGCCCGATGCGTAAATTCACCCCGGGGCCTAGCTGCAGATGCCAAGCTGACGAGCAACAGGAGAAACAGGCATCCCAAGAGGCACTGGGTGTGTAGGACAGCCGTCACCGGGGGGAAGTAGGCACCTCACGGCAACATTCCTAACCGCTCTAAACAAAACAGGTTCAGGCTGAAGAGAAAACAGCAACAAGGAGGAATGTGGCAGTAAAAGCAAAAGAGAGGAATGAGGATATTAAGGTTAATGTGATAAGGGGAGCATCTGCCTTAAAGGGTTCCTGTAAAAATCAGAATTACTTAAAGGTAGAACCTCACTGGCCTTTAAGAACACAGGCAGGCCCCAGTAGCCTTGTTACCACCAACGTGCTGCCAGTGTCCTACTTTTCCCAGTGTGGCACTGGTTCCACACGTTTCCACCACAAAAATATGGCCCTGGGCCAGGAAAAATGACTCCAGCACGGCACCACAGAAAAGCTGGGCTCAGAATGTGCCACCGTAACGAGTCGTGCTCACGTTAAAAGAACAGTGGTGAGACAGTGAGAGAGAATAAACCCACACAGAGACAAACTGGAGACAAAAGTGGATACAGTAGTATGAGTCGTACTCTGGAAACGTTTATTTCGGTTTGGCAAAATAAGTCCAAAAAACAAAATACAGATAAACCTTTACTTTCAGTTATACTTCCGTTCTGTTTTGTAATTGGTGGAAACGCAGCCTGGTCCTCAAAAGGCACCAGGTGAGAAGCAGCCCAGCACTGGCACCAGCTCCCTGCTGGTGGAAACGCGGCCAGCGGCTTAGAGCAGCGGCGCACAGACAGCCGTCACCACGTTACCAGCGGGGGCCCCTGGCGCTGAGCTTCGCCACTTGTGGATTATGGGAGCGGAGGCCTGTCCTGTGAGGACAGCCAGCGGGGGCCCCTGATGCCTGGGATATAATGAGCAAGCAGAAAGAGGCCTGGCTATACGTCAATGTTTAACGTGGCGCAGATCCGTGTGCAACTTGCAAAACTCGCTATGTCAATATGGGTCGCTGGGCCAGATGGGCGACAGGTGTGGACCCAGGACCGCCCCCCCCACCACAGAGCGCCTGGGCAGCTGGGATCCAGTACCCGCTGCTGGCCGCTTCCCACCGCCGTTCATCATTACGACCAGACCAGGCCGTCTGCCAGCCTCACGTTCTCGCGCAACAGCGCAGATAAGCTGGGAAAACACAGTGCAGTAGGTGCAGGGTCCCCAGCCAATCCCCTGCCTGCTTTCATTGGTAATCGACCTCTCTGTGGACCACCACAGCTTTAAGGGAGTGTAGCCACCTGCTGCAGCCCCGCCCCCTAACCCCACCTCCCTATCCCCTTCCCCCATTCGGTACAGAACTGCACATATACAGTATGTCGGCTGTCAACTGGCTTGTAAACACATGGCTTCCATTTGCAACCCATACTCACAGAGCATATATATAGCAGAAACACAGCATGTATACTCACTACACACATAAACACACAAGCAGCTGATATGAGGAGCACATCCATACATGCTGTTTCACACAGGAAACATACCCATTACACCTGGATATACAGGTAACAAATACATTTGACAGAGACACACAAAAGACACACATTTGCTGTAATATACACTCACATATGCACATTATTCCGTGGCCTGCTGGCTTCCTACTTTCTTGGAGGTGATTATTAAGCCGAATCTCTTCCCTTTGTCTCCTGTGGGTGAAGTGCTTCCCCTGCTGTACAGGGCAGTGCAGCTGCTCCTCAGCTAGGTGTCCTACCACCTCCCCGCGGTCTGGCGCCTCTGTGCCGCCCCCCTCCCTTTCTCTCGCGTTTATTTCCTGGAGAGCCGTCGCTCAGCTTTACTTCGGCGACAATCAGGATGCACGACTTTCATTTCTCGTTCTCCGTCTTCATGTTGAAGCTGGGACGGCCGCATTATGTCCAAATAAAAGGCGGTTCTCCCCAGGACTCCTCCCACACACACACACACACACACACACACACACAGCTGCGCACGTGCACACCCACACACACACATTACCAGTCTGACGAGCCGTGCAGTATGTATGTGATCTCGGTCAATAAGGCATCTGCATTATTCCGCTTGTTCGGAGGGTTTCTTTAACGAGTCTCAGACAGGTGCCGCCTCGCTGCTCCAGGCAACGTGCCACGTTACTGCACCGCAGTGGGATGGTGTCAGCAGGCTGGGTGCATGACAAGACAGGTGCCGCCTCCCTCTACTCAGGGTGACGTGCCGTGTTAGTGACTACATGGAGGGGGCGGGGGTCATCTGGCCAGGCGCGTGGCAGCCTGCGGCCATGTGACGATCCCTCGTCTGCCCCAGCACCCACACCCTTACAGGCCCCATTCAACAGCAGTTCTGACATTGCGTTCATTAGTTACTGTTAAACTGTCTACCTGCACCTGTCCACATTCCCAATTTACTCACATATGCTCTCTGATTACCAAAAAAACCTCAGGGTCATACCTTTTCCAAAACACATCTTTCTGCCACTTCAACCGACTGGCTACATTTCTAAACAATATATTGTTCTTATCCCTGCAGTATACCGGCCACTTGTTGACATGTAATACCGCCATGCATGTTTAAAACTCCCGTGGTGATTCGTCTTGAGTTTCCATAATCATGCACCCTAATAGGTCACCTTGAATGAGTAATAACAATGCCAAATTTCCCAAGAGCCTCTAGTTCTCAGGGCAGCAGCTGGAGGGCGGGTTGCTGGTAAGCCTTGACCATATCACCTACCTTCATGGTGGGTGGAGCTGTACGAGGAGGTGAAGGGGGCCCATCCCTTACAGGCACAATGGATATGGTCTGAACGTCCTGCTTCCTGTAACAAAAAAGACCAGCATAGATATAGAGGGCAGCAGAGTACAGGGTAATGAGTAACAGACAGTATGGTATAGAGAGTAACAGACAATATGGTGTGATGGGTAACAGACTGTTACAGGCAGTTCTGTTTGGCCAAGGAACTGTGGGAAGGAATGTACTGTGTAATGCGTAACACACAGCTTAGTATGGAGAGTAACAGGCCATACAGAATAATAAGTAACAGAGAGTACAGTGTAATGAATAACAGACAGCTTATTGTGAAGGGTAACAGGCAGTACAGTACAATGAATAACAGACAGCTTAGTGTGGAGAGTAACAGGCAGTACAGCGTAATAAGTAACAGAGAGTACAGTGTATTGAATAACAGACAGCTTAGTGTGGAGAATAACAGGCAGTACAGCGTAATAAGTAACAGATCGAGTACAGTGTATTGAATAACAGACAGCTTAGTGTGGAGAGTAACAGGCGGTACAGTGTAATAAGTAACAGAGAGTACAGTGTATTGAATAACAGACAGCTTAGTGTGGAGAGTAACAGGCAGTACAGTGTACAAGCATGGTGTAGCCAATGGTGTAGCCAATTGTGCTCAATGCCCTAGTTTCTGTCACGTTCAGAGGGTTAAATGGCATTGGAAACAGCTGGACACACATCAGGCAGAACAAATGCTTTGAATGCATCAAGGTTACTATGGCTTTACACATCTTAGCTGTTAATTTTGAGGCATCCACCTCTCCAAGTACAGTTTACATGCTAACCAGGCGTGAAAGAAAACCAAACATACGGCCAGCAGGTACATTTGCCAAGACGGCCCGACTGAGTGTTTATCACAGGCCATACAGTTCACGGAGACTCCAATGACTTTCCCCCTTTTGACGTACTTTCCGGAAACCAGGAGCCTAGGAGTGTTACCGTGTGCTTTGGAATGGATCCAACACAGACGACACAGCCAGTTGATGCAACGTGACTGGGGACTCAACGCAAGTCATTCAGAAGTATTTTAAGACGCCACTTAGTAGACGTTTGTCTAATTAGCGTAATACCTACCATGTGGTCAAACCCAAACACAAACCAACCTTCATGCAAATGAGAGACACTTTATATTACATCTGCCAGTCAATATTTCTGTCTTATAATGGCAGCTGTTGAGGGTGGAGGCGCTTGCTGCAGGCTCTCAGCAGACATCATCTCCTAATCTGGAAACTACAGGTCATGCTCCAGAAGGTACCTCCACCCCAATAAAGAGCTCTTAACATTTATTTCCACGGGAATCAACACAAGCAAGTCACTGTCCACAAAAGGCGCTTCCCCCTGTGAACACTAGAGGGCAGTGGTCTTCCCATTGCTAAGGTCTAATTGCGAAAAAATTATGTTGACAGAAGCCACTCGTTGGCACGACATGATGAGCAGAATTAGTCAAATGAGGCGACTTTTGGTGTGAGCTGGGATCCGTGCCAAAGACTGCATTATTCAGTCAAGGTCTGAGACTGCTGGTTATTTTCCCCTTCAGCCAACTGAGATGATTTCACACGGCTGAGACAGAATAAGTGGTACGATTGCACCTAATTCCAGCTGTTTGTGTCGAACATAAAGGCAATGTCCCTGCAATCACTGACAGAGATTAAAAATCACGCAAACACAAGATGTGTGCCGGTGTCTCTGCCTGCGTGTGTTTGGCTGCATGTGTGTCTGTGTGTTTCTCTGCCTGCGTGTGTGTGTGCCTCACACACAGCTGGAGACATACACCAGTACCTGTATATTTATTATATTGTTCCTGTTCCTTAGTTTTAAGCAATTATGGCAGCTATGAAGAACAGCATTTTCACACAGAAAATCGCTCTCACTCAGAGCAACACATTATTGCTTTAAACAGCTATTTAAACATAGAGACATTCAGATTTTAGTCCACACACTCACATGACCTTTTGCTGCTAGTCCGTCACATCAACTGATCTGACCTGATCTGTCAGTGACACACCTATGTACCTATTAAGGTAGACAGCATAATGACTAACACACACACACACACACACACACACACACATACACAAATCCCTAAACAAAAATGTTCTCAAAGCAAACACACCCAACAGCATACTGTGTGTGTGTGTGCAACCTAAGTTTGCTGAATAAACACACATAACTCCTAGTGTGTATTTCAGCAGAGTGCTTGCTTGTGTGTGTGTCTGTTTGCATGTGGCTGATGCTGTCTTTGCTCTCATTTCCACGGTAATTAAGTAGTTCCTGGTTGGGCGGAGCTGTGGGTGGTGTGCAGGTAGGTTTGGGGGGAGGAGGACTTGGGCATAGGTTCAGGGGTTCAAAGAAGGGAGGAATCAGAGAAAAGGTCAGACTAACGCTGTATGGAAGGACCCTAGAGTTGTGTGTGCGCACACACAGGCAGAGACACACACACACACATACACACACACAGGCAGACAGACATAGACACACTCTCACAGAGAAACATACATAAAGATAAACACACTTCTTCTATAGTCCTACAAACTGAGAACCTTTAATAAAAAACATGCAAAAAATGACAGGAATAGTTAACTTCCTCTGTGAATAATCTTCTCTTCTTAATCATCCATCCTGTATTCCATATCAGCTCTCCTGCCATTGCATTCTGCATCTCATTAAGAATAAATTAGGTTTATTTAGGATCTGGGTGCCCCTGCTTTCTGCCTTTAATGTTACAGGTAAAGTGGAATCACCAACGTGCCAAAGAATTAATCCAGACTCTAGCCTGACTCTCCCATTTCTGTTGAATTCAAAAAGACGGTTTGCAGCAGATACCAGAGGGATTTCCGTGAAGCTTTAACCAGTAAACAGACTGTACTGATCATCACTGTTACAATCTGTTATCTTCAGTATCAATATGAAATTTAATTAGCGGATACTTTCGTCCAGGGCCCAGCGTCCGGTACCCGGGGGCATTCAGGTTCAGGGCCCAGCATCTGGTTCCTGGGGGTAGTCGGATTCAAGACCCAGCATCTGGTACCCAAGGGCAGTCGGGTTCCTGGGGGCAGTCGGGTTCAGGGCCCAGTATCCAGTTCTCAGGCACAGTTGGATTCATGGCCCAGCATCTGGTACCCAAAGGCAGTCGGGTTCAGGGCACAGCATCTGGTACTCGAGGGCAGTCGGGTTCAGGGCCCAGTGTCTGGTTCCGGGGGGCAGTCGGGTTCAGGGCCCAGTGTCCGGTTCCCGGGGGCAGTCGGGTTCAGGGCCCAGTGTCCGGTTCCCGGGGGCAGTTGGGTTCAGGGCCCAGTGTCCGGTTCCCGGGGGCAGTCGGGTTCAGGGCTCATTGGTGATACAATTATGCCACAGTCTTCTGTACATGGACACAAACCCCAGACCTACTGTTACACCATTATAATTTATCATGTCAATATCACGACCATTATCTGTCATCACTCTGATCTGCCATGATCATTGTTGGCCATCAGTACAATTTGTGGCCATCACCCTAAAATAACCAACAAGCCCACATTATCTATGGTCATTGTTCATTGGTTATGATAGATACAAACACATTCTGTACTCATCGCCACCACTATCATCTCTCACTTCCTCCTTGCTCACCTTGACATCTGAGGGTATGAGGAGGACCCAGCAGTGGCATGGCCACCTGCTGCCAACCACCAGCTTGTGCCAGGCTCTGTATTGGCGTGCCGTCGTTTTCTGATCCCCACAACCACCAGTGCAGCTTCCACCTCTGTCTTCATGCCACTCTGGCATGAATATGGAAAAAATGCAGCTGGATGCGAAAGGTGCTTTAGTGCGGAGAGGAAAACAGCCGGGCGGATAATGACATTTCTGCAACAGTGGAGGATCTATGGCACTATATGTTTATAGTGTCTCAGTACCTGAGAATATGTGTGTATTATACAGTATACATTTATATACATTTAGTTAGCAAATGCCTTTATGCAAAGCCACACAACAGGGTTAAGGGTCTGACCCCGGACTACTAACCTGAGCGCTAACCTACAAAGCCAAACACTAGGGTTAAGGGTCTGACCCCGGAGTACTAACCTGAGCGCTAACCTACAGAACCAAACACTAGGGTTAAGGGTCTGACCCCAGAGTACTAACCTAAGCGCTAACCTACAGAGCCAAACACTAGGGTTAAGGGTCTGACCCCGGAGTACTAACCTGAGCGGTAACCTACAGAGCCAAACACTAGGGTTAAGGGTCTGACCCTGGAGTACTGTACTAACCTGAGCGCCAACCTACAGAGCCAAACACTAGGGTTAAAGGTCTGACCCCGGAGTACTAACCTGAGCGCTGACCTACAGAGCCAAACACTAGGGTTAAGGGTCTGACCCCAGAGTACTAACCTGAGCGCTGACCTACAGAGCC
>JABFDZ020000040.1:19412273-19424222 GCA_019775955.2 Pollimyrus isidori | reverse complement strand
CATTCGCCTCAGGTGCATAGGATCAGGAAAGCACAGAAGGTAACGAGGTGGGCGTGGCACACGAAGGGCTGGAACAGCACGGGCGACGCGGCACGTAACATTATTATTATTATTATTATTATTATTATTATTATAAGCAAGGTCCATAAAGACATGATTGGGTGATCTTGGTGTGGAAGAACTTGACTGGCCTGCACAGAGCCTTGACCTCAACTCCGTTGAACACCTTTGGGATGAACTAGAATGGAGATTACGAGCCAGACCTTTACATCCAAGATCAGTGACTGACCTCACTTCTGGATAAATGGGCAAAAATTCTCATAGACACACTCCAAAATCCTGTTGAAAGCCTTTCTGGAAGAGTGGCAGCTGTTATAGCTGTAAGGGGGGTAGTACCATGCCTGTGCGTTTAGAATAGGGGTGTCATAAAAGTTCCTGTAGATGTAATGGCCGGGTGTCCTAATACTTTTGTTCATATAGTGTATGTGTGAGTCTCTGTCAGTCCTCCGACTTTCACTTAACTTTTGTTGGGTGGCCCAGATTCCCTGATTTTACGTTCCCAGAAGACGCACGGTTTGATTAGCCGTGGTGGTACCACACGGCTGGCGCCGAAGGTCACCGGAAGCGAGCTGGGTGGAGTGAGCATTTTCTTGGACACTCCCAACTGCTTGGTCCATGAGATCAGAGGTCAGACCCAGAAAACACCCTGACCCCTGAACGAAATAACGGAATCATACGTCTTTTGTGCAGTGTCCAGTGAAGAACATGTCCAGTGAAGAACATGTCCAGTGGGATAGATGTATAGCGGAGAACGTGAATGATTCCTTCTTTGTTTCTCCTGTGACCTTTATTGAACAACCAGTGTTCCGTGGTCCCTGATTGACCCTTGGCCTCTGATTGGCCATGTGAAGTGCATGCTGGTTCTTTCAGGCACAATTAAATTTAATATACAAATGGTCTGAGGGACCATCCTATTGAAATTCATTGTTTTTTGATTGAAGACCCAAAATTACACCTCAAGACAGTGACTTTGAGTTTCTGTATGTTTAAGTTACAACTCCAAATCAGAAAAAGTTGGGACAGGGTGGAAAATGTGAATAAAAGAAGAAAAAAGCAAGTTATATATTTTTCTCAAATTTTATTTTGCTTTTGTACCGAATCATGATTGCAATCACCTGTTAACATCACCAGTTTTAAATCACATCATTATTTAGTTATTATACCTCATTACTATCCCTGAATTACCCCTATCCCAACTTTTTTTGGAATGTGTTGCAAGTCTGGATGGCAAGAATGGATGTTTATTTAAGACAGGCAAAACGCTCAGCAAGGCTCCGAAACATGGGCTCAGTACTTCGCTGTGTTCTCACTGCTAAGTCCTGCTTATGAAAGAGCTTGATTGGAGGGTGAAGAGCTCCACCTCTCAGGTCCCGCCCCTGTGGGCATGACATTCTGTTCATACTGTCTGCAATGAAAGTTAAGGGAAATTTGTGAATTACTGCTTTATTTTTTTATTCCCATTTTTCACCCTGTCCCAACTTTTTATGATTTTGGGGGTGTAAATATTTATCACTTCTACCTGTAATATTTAGATCATGGATGTCGACTATGCACTGAAATAGACTGCAGACAGGCTGCGACTTATTTTGCAAGCTGTAAGCATTACATTTCTGGTGAAAGACAGACACCTGGGTTCCGCTCCGTGTCTGTGCCCTCAAGCTAAGTGACAGATACCTGTGTTGCCCGAGGCTTTGGGCGGCGGGTGGATTCCCCTCTGCCTTTCTCACTGCCTCTGGTCGTTCCTTGAGGGGTGTTGGCCGTGCCTGGGTCGGCTTTTCTTCTTTGCCTGGGCAAATGCGTGGGCCAGAATCTTCAGATGCCCCCTGGAGGTGGGGAGGTGAAAGGTCAGCAGATCACCGACCCGTCGGCCCCTCCCGAATCACAGGCAGTAGTGTCAGTCTGAATTGGGACTGCATGGGAGTATGACATCCACACAGATGTCCTCTTGACCCCCACCCCCCCGACTGGCTTGCTGGGTTCAGAAACAGACTCCAGTTGTGTGGATTGGCATTCCTGGGCTGTGTACCAGCGACTGATGGGTCCTTATGCTTTGGACCAGATGTTCCTCACAGCACACCCACGCACTGTGCCTGACACCCTCTGACAATGTCATCTGCTAACAACCCCAGTTGTACACACTCAGTTTGGTTTACCCTGTTGCTCTATTCCAGTCACCACACCACTGTTCCCTACAAGACGAAGCATCCGTCTTTGTCTGACGTAACATCTGATGAATTACTTTTCAAAGAGCCATCATGTTCAGCCTATTGCTGAGAGCTGGACCTACAGGCATGGATTAGATGGCCCCGTCACGATGGCACGGCCCCGGGTAACCCTGCATGCCACATAATGAGCCTTAGGGGTCCTGAGTTTGCCTGGAGCTGTTTGTGTGCCATTCCTTCTCAACTAGGAAACATGGGAGCAGAATCTGCCATTTGCTTTCCCCGGGGGATTTTTGCTCCATGTTCCTCTATCCATCCTGATAGATGAGCTGTCTGACTATGCAGACACACACACACACACACACACACACACACACACGCCCGCGGTAGCTGTTTTTGTGTATCGCTCTCTATGCCCTGGATCCATTCAAGTCTGATGCTGAGGCTGATTAAACATGTGAGAAATAAGAGCAGGAGAGAGGAGCAAACTCAATATGAAGGGGTTCTCAAAGCCGTTGCTGACTGAGCAGGACCTGGAGGTGCCTTTATGATCCCAGTAAGGACAAGCAGAGTTCTGCCACCCCCCCAGCCCACTCCAGAAAGGTCCACAACACCACTGTTTGGTGTGTGTAATCTCCCATGAGTTCAGTAGTTTGTCAGTTTACAAAATTAACTCTGTAGGAACAGCATCCATTGTTTTTCACACAAAGATTTACCACGTTTTGTTGTAATCACCCCTAAGAGAATCTGTGAGATTGGTAAATTGAACAGCTATGTTTTAGGGTTTAATGTTAATATATTTATTTCTACTTGACCTGTGGTGTTTCTGGAACCTTGTACGGTTGGTCTGCAGTTGTAGCTGGAAGGTTTGAAGGTGCTCAAGGCTGCCTGGCCACCTGACTGGACACCCCAGAATTCCAGGCTGCCTTTTTAATTACATATTGGCTTTCAGCCTCTGGTATTGAAAGGATTTGTGTACTCAGCAGCAGAGTTCTCCTGAGATAACTGAGATACATAAAAATATACAGTATGTATAAAAATATTGGGAGGTCATTGAGAGCCAACTGGTGTTGTTCACCTTTGGAGAGTGATTCCCCATGGGCAGTTTACTGGGACGCAGCTGCCTCAGGGAGTGAGGGCTTCCTTACGATCTGTGAGCTTTCGCTGGACTTAGAGAGTCACATCCCACAGACTTAACAAGGCAGAATTCTTGTAAAGAGGGCCAGGCAGGAACTGGGGCAGAACTAGGCACACGGTACTATTGTGGTTAATGTGTGGATCTGTTATGACAGCGTCATATGTGTTCTTCTGGGGAAGAGTAAGACAGTTCCACCTCAGCCTTGGGTCTTGACGCTGGTGCCAAACTGGTTGACGCTATTCTGGGACTGGTGTCTCGTGTCGGCTGTGGCAGTGAGTACACCCAGGCAGTCAGTTTGGATGGAGGTCTTCGTTTGTGTAATCAGTGTCCCCATTGTTCTGTGTGTTATGGGGAACGTTCATCTGCCCTAGCTCTGTGGAATCGATATTCATGCTTGTCGATATTTGAGTCTTTTCTTTAAGGCATCAGGCATATATCAGCGGGGGAGTTTGTACTCCCATTACAGTCGGGCTGGTTTTGGCCCTTCAGTGCTTTACAACATTAAGATGACTGACACTTGACGACTGACACTTGACGACTGACACCTGACCCACAAATCTCTTGGCTGCACTTTTCTGTCTGCTGGAAAATTTCACATCGAAAGAAAAGTTGTCCAGCTGCATTTTCCACCACTGAGTGAATTTGACAGAATTGATCCGGACCTCATTCTCATTGAATCGAGCAAGCTGGTTTCTCAGTTGGGTGGACTTACTGGCTCTATACTCAGTTGGTGAAGTTGGTGACTAGCTAAGGCTAGATTCACCGGCATGGTGAATGTAGTATGGTGTGCATGCCGCTGGTGTGCCCTGTGACAGCCAGCCTTTACTTCTGGAGCTCATCTTTGCCCTGAGAGTGGGTGAATGGAGGTGCAGCATGGTGGCACAGTGGTTAGCACTGTCATCTCACACCTCTGGGACCCGGGTTCACGTCTCTGCCATCTGTGTGGAGTTTGTATGTGTGTGGGGTTTCTTCTGTGTACTCCAGTGCCCCCTACCACAGTCCAGAAAGCATGCCGAGGTTATAGGTGTGTGTGTTTGTGTGCGTGCCCTGTGATGGATTGGTGCCCCATCCTGAGTTGATCCCTCCCTTGTGCCTATAGTCTGTAGAATAGGCTACGGACCCCCCACAACCCTGGATGGATTTACTGCTCACTTTAGCTGTGTGCTACAGATGTCATCACTATGACACAGCAGGCTGTGCCAAGTGGGGGCATTACAGACTGAAGGGGTTTCCAGTATTTTTTTTTCCTTGTGTATGATTAGATCTGTTCTGAGTGCTTCACCTGTCTACTGCATTCCTGAAGCTTTGTGGTTCAGGCCCTGGGAGCCAGATGTTAATGTCATGCGGAGAAGCTGGGCGCACAGCTGGCAGCTGAAATGCTGAAGGCCGGTCGAGTTTCCACGTGCTGGGACTCTGGTCCTGATCGCTCACGTCTTTGGTTTGGTTGGGGCATTCGGCATCTTCTGCTTCCTGCTTTACTGCACAGATTGGGGGGTATTACTTTTCATTAGGTGTGCTCTCTGCTCAGTGCCGCTGCGAGAGATCGTCAGTCATCTCCGGCCTTGGCACGCAGTGGCCTTCGTTTGGTCTGGCCTGAATTACATTACGTATAAAATAAGGATGTGGGGGGGGGGGGGGCCTTCAGCCAGGACTTAAGCACCCATCTCCATGCGTGCTAAACTCAAAGCAGCGCCCCCCACAGTCAGGATATGGTATTAACATCTAGATGTCTGGGTGACAGTGGTACTGAGGGGCATTTTCATTGAAATACCCGAAAGCTACAGACCTTTCTGCATGTTAACCATGTTACTCATAATGGACTCAAAAGTAAAGATTAAACCACCCCACGGACTATTTACCAGGGATTAACCCTAACTCTAACCTTAACCCTAACCCGCTTAAATTACTTGAAATAATATGTTGCAGATATGGCTAACAGTTAGCTGTTAAAGTTTGTGTCCCTCCCTCCTTTGTTCATGTGGGGGGGGGGGGGTGTTATACATTCTGGGGGTCCACTCAAAGATTTGCAACCCCTGGGGCTACATGTAAATGTGTGGTCTATGTGCAGGTAAACGCTACAGCTGTGTCATGTAATGACCTCGTAAGGTAATGGACGCTTGCTGTCACCTTGTGTGATTTCTGTCTCTGAGCCCGCTTGGGAATTATCCTGAGTAATGCATCATTACCAGAGACTCCTACTGAAGGGGTGTTACCGCACCCCCCCACGATTGTAGAGAGACAGAGTCGCCATCTGGTTACTCAGGAGGGAGTGCTTTCTGCTGCGGGGGGGGTGCCTCACCCTGGTGATGTTTGCTTCAGGGGCAACTCTGGCACCCCCAGATAGTGACTGTGGTGTTCCCTGTGGTGGGTTGATGGTTAGGGACGCGCACTTGTAATTGAAAGATTGCACCACTGAGGTACCCTGAGCAAGGTACCGCCCCCAAGCACCGCTTCCCGAGTGCTGAAATAGCTGCCTGCTGCTATGTTACGATGTCACGTATGGGCTAAATGCAGAGGGCACATTTCATTGTTGCGCACTGTGTGCTATGGTGTGTTAACAATGAGCACTGATCACCTAATTCAAATTCTTTCATGTGCACCACCTCAATTTTCAAAGTTAGATTTGAAACAATGGAGATATTTTAATGCCCTTTATGTTCCGTAGCCGTCATTAACAATGACCACTGGGGGGAGATCGATGCGAGGGATCGACCAGTCTGGGCCTCTTCGTTAAGTAATTGAGTGTTTGAGGAGTGACCCGCACATTGCTGTAGGGCCCCCCAACCCACTCCACCCCCTCCTGTTAGCTTACACTGCTTTGCTCACACTGATAGACCTCTGCTCCCTGCCCTCAGTCCTCGGGGCAGTCTGCCTTGCATCCAGAATTAAAATGAGAACATTTCTGCCATGACCGATGGTCCACATGCTGATCAGATAGTGCTCTGGTGGTCACATGGCGAGATGTCATGCCTTCTCCCACCTCTGTCCCCATGCACCCTGGTTTCTGTCCCGTGGTCCTTCCACCTCTGTGTAACAGACTTGCCCTGGAGAAGCACACGGTGGCATCTGCTGCTGTTCATGGGGCTTACGTCTCCCACACAGGCTGCTGTGGTAACCGCCTCAGTGATCAGGATGTTATGCAGAATGCTGTCGCTGCAGATCTGTGGTGGTTTTCCTTAGAAGCTCTTTCTGGAGACACTGCTTACACAAGCCTACTCCTCTGGACATGGCTCTTCCTTACCTCCCCCTTATGCCTTTAATCATTAGCCAAAAAGTGATCGATAGATGGGGTGCTGCCCCCATCCTGTGTGGAGGAGTTCCTGCAGCAGTTTCTGTACATTTGTGCTGCATCATGGGAGTTTCAGGGCTTTTGGATGCCATCAATCCCCAGCATCACAGTTAGCTCGATCAACTTTGATGTAAACGTTGTTGACCCGCTTTCTGTGGGGGTAGACCCGGCCAGCAGCCTGGGCTTAAGTGGGCTGAGGCATCCACGCCGAACAGCTTGATGTATCGACAGGAGCTTTTTAACCCTGCACCGCTTTGCAATCTGGGCTGAGGATCAAAGTGCTCTTAGTTGGCATAGGGGCGGCATGGATGACTCTGTCATGGATCAAACATGGGAGAAAGGAAGATGTTTCCTGGTTTCCTCAAAACAGGCGGCTTCAAGTACATGGTACCACTGACTCTTACAAGCTGTTCGCTGGTAGTACCTAATACTGGACAGTAAACATGGCAACTCATGTTAGATGCATGTGTGAGTGTGTGCCTCTTCAAGAGAGCTGACCGTGACCATGGAGTTCGGACCGCGACGTGCTGCATTAGGGGACCTGACTGTAACTGTGGAGTTTGGGCTGTGCTGTGCTGCGTGAGAGGACCTGACCAAGACCGTGACTGTGGAGTTTGGGCTGTGCTGTGCTGCGTGAGGGGGCTTGACTGTGACCACAGAGTTCTGGCTGTGCCGTGCTGCGTGAGAGGACCTGACCAAGACCGTGACTGTGAAGTTTGGGCTGAATGAAAAATAATGCAGCTTTGAAGTCAGGAAGGCAGGGAAATCGGAAAGGTGTCACAGGCACACCGTCTCAACCTCTGTGGTGTCAGGTTATTAGAAATTTACCCCCAGTACCTTTTGAATTCAGTAAACATGGGTGGTCTGGGAGGGAGGTAGGAGGGGTCTGTGAAAGTGGGTGGGCATGTATGTCGATTTTAAGTGGTCAGAGCAGGTGTGTGTGTGTCCGTGCGCATGTTTGTGTTTGTGTGTGCGTGTGTGTGTGTGTGTATGTGTGTGTGTGTGCATGCGTGTTTGTGTGGAGCACAGGATCCATAGGAGTGTGCTGGGTGGTGTGGTGATGGGCTGACAGGCAGCGGGAGGGGGGGGTGTGTGCTAAAAGCACCTCCTTAACTGTATATAGAAGAGAAAGATGCGTCAACATGATATGCTTCACGGTCGTTCGACAGGAGCGGATGTAAAACGAATTCAGAGTCTGGGAGAGATTAAATAAAATATGACAGCTTGGTGAAAAGTCTAACGGGGATCGTCCCTTTGGAGAGACGTCCCAAACTTGCTGCCTGACAGCCTAGCTAATTCATTCTCCATTATTAACACTATGGTAACGACCTATTGATACGAGGACATGAGATTTGCTTTAAAGTTTAATGGCAGCCTGTCATGTTCATGATGGAGGGAGGTCGGGCCTGAAGTGATGATAGGAAATTCAGTTGAATTTTTATACAGCGTTTCCCCGACATGACAGTCCCTAAGTACGTTCGAGAGATGGAGCGACAAGCAGCAGGATGGCAGGAGGATCTGTACGAAGCCCATGAAATAGTTTGTCGGCATGTGGGGTATGGGACCCCAAAATAAGCACTGCTAGGCAGGCCTCAGCCCAGAGGGGTGGGCGCAGGCTGCTGGTCATGGATGTCATGCCCAGCTGAAGTACTCCTCAGGCACGAGAGGAAACTCTAAGAGCCGACACTCAGTAGAATGGGGCACTTAGATACACCAGAACGATAATCTAATTAGATCCACTTACATCTTCATTAGATTCAGTTTGATGTGCTGATTTCTGGCTTGATTGAACCGATGCGTGTCCAGATCTGAGCCCTCACCCTCCAAGCAGTGTTGATGATTGGTTCAATTGGTTAAGCTGTGCTGAAGCGTGATTGGTTCACCCTAAGATGTGCTGAAGCGTGACCCAAAATGTATCAGCTGCACCCCGACCCAGCTCCTTATCTAGAGGATTAAAGGCGGTGACTGCGGATTTATTTTCATATTTGATCTGCACAGTATGCACAGGGGCATTCTGGGTAAATTTAATGTTCGATATGACTCCAAGCCGAAGTCTTCACATTGCTTGAAACTCTCGCATTAAGGAAGCGGGGATTATCATGATTTCTGTGAATACAGACGTGCGTTTTATATGGTAGGGAAACATAAAAGACTCGCTTGAGCTCAGACACCAGTGTTAAATGAATCCTCTGATCCACTGCAGGGCACTTTTCGCTACAGTTTTGAAGTGTTAATTCACGTTGCAATAATGCAGAGTAAAAACACCGCGGCCAAGAGATGGCTGGCATTAGCCGCTACCTCCCTGTTTGATGTCCCACTGCCTGCTGGAGCTCGTCACGCCCCGCAAGGTCCCTTTGATCACCTAGACCCCCTTTCAGCCTGCTTCTTACCAAGATCTCTACTTTCCTGGGAAGGCGATGAAAACGTCTGAGTGAAACAACTCTTTTAATTACACATGAACCCCACGATGCTCCGCTAGTCCAGGGGCAGCTTCAACTACCTGGGACGTCCAGGAAGACTGCAGGGCCTAGATCTCATGAGAAGAGCCAGGGAAAGCAGTCATACAGATGCATATGCATTATGCAAACCTTTATAATGAATTATGATGCCTTTATAAAGTGTTATAAACATGGCTATTTATAAAAAGTCATAAGACATTATAGTCATGTTTATTATGCATTATGAATGCTTTATGAAACTCTCATCTATAATGCACTATAGGCACATTTTTCATGGCCTGTATAAGAATTAAGGATGCTTGATACTGCATTATAAAGGTTTTTACAGTGCATTATACAGCTACATGTGGCATTCATAACACATAATAAACATGACTATGTTACACCTTTTTATAATTAGTTTATATAAAGTAGCTTTTATCTAAAGTTTTTATAATACTTTATGAATGAATTATAGTGCATTATGAAGGTATCTGCTTTAAGCAAAATGTTACCCATTCTTCTACCCCCCAGCCGCAGGCCCTTCAGACTGTCACAAACCCCCCTTCTCGATTTCCATGCCACCTGAACAGGCCAAAATTGGATTTTTAAAGTGCATGTAAACACCTTAGTCTGACTGAAATCCTACTCAACCAAATTTCTCAAAGTTGGACTAAGACACCCAGAAAATGTGATTGGGAATCAATTTGCTCCTGCATGCATACGATCAATCGGATTCAAACTGGCCTAGGCACATGCTTCACAGTCCCCCCCCCAGGCTTTGACCTGGCAATAACAAATGAAGTATGGAATGTAGCAAGGGGCATACAGCATGCAATGCAGAGCGCTGTAAGGCTGTCCAAATCACCACTCAAATAAAGGACGCTTTTCCACCGCAGCAGGTACCGTACTTTTGGTTCTTCAAGAAAGTTCCAAAAGTACAGTACTTTAAGGTTCTGGTTTTCCACTGGCATAAAAACTGGTACCATTGCCAAATGACATCACAACGTGGGGCAGGTATTCCTGTCATGGGAAAAAAAAGAGCATGTTTTGTAAATGTAATGACTATTCACGTTGAAGATTATCTAGCATATATTTAAAAAACTGTTTAAAGTTTACAGGGACACTACTTTTGCAAGAACTCCGCATGCGTTCTAAGGCCATCATGATCATTGTCATTCTTGCTGTTTAAATCACTCCTAGACGGGTTTGTGAGATATTTATGTCGGACTCCTTTTTTGTTTGAAAAATACCTCAATATTTATCACAACAAAATCACATTACGATATTTGAAAACTTCCAATACCGTGCTGTCATAGTATATTATACAGAATACTTTATTTCTTGTTATGCTATCCTGATCTAGATCTTGTTTTATCTGTTCTTCTGACTAGATTGCAATTAAAGCTTGTGCCACTTAATTTGTCTACAAACCCATTATTTTTAATGTTATTTTTCTGTCTGTGGCATAATGGGTCAACTGGAAAAAGCCCAATACTACCAGGCTGAGAGGAGGCATATCGCCACCTATTGTAGTAGAGTCTGACATACTTAGGTCGATAAATCAATTCCCATCCATGCATGTATACTGGGACAGTAGTCTGATTTAATGGCGTAGTTGAGCTATAACCATAGCTTAACTTAGCTGTGCATGTAAACATACTTACTGGCTCACACTCCCCACTGCTCCACTCATCCCTGGTGTTGTGTTTAAGTAGACAATGGCCTCCCCTCCGCATACTTTGAGACAGATTCCTTTCTTACAGTATTTTCCTCTGGGAGATCTCTGCGCCATCATTAACTTACATTTAGGAGTCGATTTTATCCAGAGCAATGTAGATTTTGGAGAAAGCATGGTCAGGCAGTCCCTGTAGCAACTGGGGATTAAAGGTCTGGCTGCAGGACCTCACAGCAAGACCACTCTGCTGACCATGACGACCTTCTGATCACAGGAACCGTGTCCTTACCCACTAAGCAGCTTTTAACCTGAGCTGCTGAGCTGGCTGCCACAGTGGGACAGCGTTGATTAAATAATCAGCGGCAAACCCACGTGCCGCACCTTTGGAGTCGCTCACTTCTGTCTCAGTGGGTCCACGGAATGTTTTGGAATTGGGCCGTTAACCTTTAGAAGCTGAAGGGGAATAAAAGTCCCAAGTCAAACATTCACCTGTTTCAGGGAACGTCTAACTGCGTTAGCTGTATTTTTCATTAACAGAAAATGTACATTATGCCCTCTGTTATGGAAAACCGAATGTAGGGAAAAAGGAACAGAAATGATTCATTGACTTTAGAGTTTAAGGGGCAGGATTACGCGACTTGACATGGGGGGGGGGATCATTAGCAAGGCTATCAGAAGGACGCTTGGACGTAGAAAGGTGACCCCTGGAGGCCAGAAGTGATGGAGTGATCAGAGAGGGACAGAGACCCAGCAGTGGGGGTTCAGATCTCCTCACGTTCTTCAGTGGGTGATGGGGATGAGAAGGGCGATGAAATCAGTAAGTTGAGAGCTGATTCAAGAGCGTGCAAAATGCAGACATGTGGCTGTGGGTTCTGAGCAGCTGGTCTCCTTCAAGTGCCATTGGTCTCTCTGTAGACGCCGACCTTGACCAGAGGGTATTTGGTCCCTGGCATCCTCACACCCCCCTGCTTTTCGGATGCGCCCAGGTCCTGATAAGTAAGTGGGGAGATAAGATCATCCAGGACTGCTTAGCATACCGGCGAAAGGCAGAGCTGTGTCGCGTCCCCCTGGGGCCTGATCTGATAAGGGCTGCTTATTATGCGACTCCAAAAGCGAGAAATCGTAATCCGAGGAACCGAAACCGTCATACACAAGTAATCAATCACAGAAAGCAAGCCAACCAA
>JABFDZ020000040.1:19400361-19412173 GCA_019775955.2 Pollimyrus isidori | reverse complement strand
CCCCCCCCCCCCCCCCCCCCCCCCCCCCCCCCCCCCCCCCCCTATACATGATACCGCGTGAGTTATGATCTATTAGAGAGCAGGTCTGCAAGACTGAGCATTCACATCTACAGGTTTGGTGTACGAATGTGGCAGCTCTCTGTCCCTCTCTCCCTTTCTCCCTCTATCTCCCTTTCTCTCCTTTTCTTTCACTCTCTCCCTCTTTTTCTCCCTCTCCATTTCTCTCTCTTTCACTCTCTCCCTCTTTTTCTCCCTCTGTCTCCATTTCTCTCTCTTTCACTCTCTCCCTCTTTCTCTCCTTCTCCCTTGCTACTCTCTTCCTCTCCGTTTCTCTCCTTCACACTCTCTTCCTCTTCCTCTCTCCTCTTCACACTGTCTTTCTCTCCCTCTCTCTCTCTCTCTTCCACCCTCTCCCTCTTTCTCTCGCTCACTCTCTTTCTCTCCCTCTTCCCCTCACCTGCTGCTCCTTGGTCACCCTCGCACGTTTACCACGCTGTTCGGCCTGCTGTGCCTGCCTATCCAGTCCTCCTCTGTAAAGCACCCCCCCCACGCACACACACCATTCCCCGCCTCTCCTGATAGATTTCCGATGCCCAGCGCCCCTTTCCCCCTTCACTCCAGAGACTCACTGAGCGCCACGGCCATCAGAGCGGCTCGTCCATGAAACATCAATGCGACTTTCCTTGCGATTCACATCCCCTTTGCTTTTTGGAGTTGTGCTCCTGGCTAAATTGGATTTGAATTTATTAAACTGTAACTATGGTGATCTGAGGTAAATAGAAGCCTTTTGTTGTGGCTGTGCAGATGCACTGCGGTTGGGGTTGTGTCCTCACAGGTAACCCCTGGCTGAGTTTGGTGTCGGATTACAGCCAGTGCGAAGCAGCTGGCTAACAAGGTTCCTGGGAAATGTCCCTTCATATGCACATGTGTCTGTGGACAGTTCAACTGGGGGAACATGCTGGTGAGCTAATAGTGTAATGCCACCCCCCATACCTGCCTAGCCCCTCACCTCTTCCACACATCAGGCAGCATAGTTAGGGTCCAGGTCTGACACAAGTGAAAGCGGGGGGTGTCATTTCTGTGCTGCTGCCGTTGCTGTACTTCATCCTTTGCCCCACCCCCCCCGGCATTTTGGCAGTTCAAGTGCTGATGGAACTTTTGGCTGTGGGGGTGTGGAGGGGGAACTGGCATTTTGCAGACTTTGTGCCTTTGCAGAGCACATACCTTAGCAATGAGCTGCGGTACTTGAGGGCTGGACGCAGCCTCACCATAAACACGGAGCCCAGCTGTGATTTGCGACCGAGCCCCTCTTTGTTTTTAGGAGATGCAGGGTGTACATGCAGGGTGTCGGATTGGTAGAACTGGCTCCCAAAAGATTGCAAAGAATATTAAATGCGGAGGAGGCATAATTTTTTCTCTGGCATGTAAATTTGCTGAGTTTCAGCTGAAGGATTATGCACCCCTCTCTTTTTCTTTTAGGGGTGCAGTGCTCTGCATCCATAACAGCACCTCCTGTCAAATTGGCCACTCCGCGTGGAAGTCACCGGAAAGCGCTAACTCTGCCTCCTACTGCACAGCATTAAACCTGCATTAAATGTCGGTATTAAAGCTACAAAGTGCTTTGTGCACGTTTTTTTACGTGGCTGTGGGCTGGACTTGCAGTTGTACGGCATTCCGATCGGCCTTTGAGGGACGGCTTGTGACTTTGCTCCCTGACTGGCGTGGATCTTTCCTGCCACTGGCTGACCTCTGCTAACTGGGTTCGACCCAGGCCCTGGCCACCTCTTCTGCAGCTGGCCCTCTTTGCTGGATGATTCACATTCACCTGCTGTTCCTTGGGTCTCTTACCTCAGAAATGATCACCCTGAGAACTTAACTTGGTTGTCTTTAAATCTTCATGCTGCAGGATTCTGGTTGAACTTTCGAGTAATAAAGACTGTCCATACCGAGCATCTATAGGACATTCATCATTCTTAGTGTACGTGACAGACATTGGCGAAGGTCTTGTTTCTGCACTAAAGGGCATTATCCCAGGCTGCAAGGTTGGGGCTTCTGAGGAGATCAGAGAGAGAACCAGAACTATCACTGGTCCACCGAGCAGCGGCTGATGGTCCGACCCCCATCCATCATGCCGACGGTGCTGTGGCTGTGTGTTTTCCTGACCCCCCCACGCATTAGGGAAAGCGGCATGGCTGAAATCCACAGTCCCATTACACCATTGATGAGATATACTGTCTTGTTAACGGCGCAGGAATATTGAGCGGCAGAATGGGAGAAAGGAACGAGGAGAGATGTATGTGGGGCGTTTCTGGAGAGTAGGTGCTGGGCAATCGGACTTAACGCCGCCGCCGTGGGTCATAAATACCTCGCTGACACATGGAAGCGGCAGTTACCATTGCTGACTTTCTCATGGTCATACCAGTGTGCCCTTTAACAGCCTGTCAGCTGCCTGCAGGCCCCAGAACCACGCTGGCCGGGGAGGCTGGTGTTGAAGGTGCCCTAGTCTCTGCTTAGCAGATGCGCCCCCTAGTGACGTACCTATTCCAGGTTCCCTGTGGGACCGCATGGGTGGCTGAGTAGCTTTCTGAGCTGCACCATCATTTGGGCTAATTTATTAGTAAGCAGTGACTTTCTAACCTTGTCGTACTCCGAGGCAGCCGTTTCCTCTCTGGGGACGAAAAAGAAAGAGGTGTACAGAGGATGAGTGAGTGAATGGATGGAGCAGAGGCGGGCTTTGCTTGCTTCTTTGTTTGTTTGTTTTTGGGTGAGTAGCCTCTCACATAGCACTCAGGGAAACAAACCAGTGTGCAGTTCCTGTCACTGTACCTGGGACCTGCTCCTGTTGTCCTTCTTAAACAGCAGTGAGGGTCACTTCTAGCCAGTTGTAAGTAGGGTTGCGGCCTTCGGCTCGTGAAAAACTGAACACTTTGACATTTATTTTTTTGTTTGGGGTGGACTTCTGCACATTAGAATTAAACCCAAACTGAATCATAAACAAACACTAAATAAAAGCAAATATGCTGCGAACTGAAAACTATATTTACAAAAAAAAGTTTAATACCACATCGTCGACATCTTCTATCTCCTATTTTAGAATGTGGCGTGTGTGCTGAGCTGTACCCTCTCTCTCTGCGATTTCAGTGCTTTTAATTTCTATGACTATCAAAGGGGAAAGTGATTATAGTTGTAAAATGTAATGTAAAAAGTACCTCCATATCACCAAAACCTTTTTACTTAGTTTAACCAAAGTAACATGTGGCTTTTTGTGCTAACCGAATGTAATAAGCATTCACAGTACGCCTCTCATTACTATTTTAGGCATACAACTAATCTGCTTATTGAACTGTGGATGAAAATAATGTCCATATTAGTGTCGAAAATTTTATTATCTAAAGCCCTGCAGTGTCATATGGTTTTGCTGTTGTCAGTTTGATTTTCTGGGTTCTTTAGATTAATCGACCAATCAGTAAAATAGTCATTAGTGGTAGCCCTAAATCAATCACAGACATTCATCAATATACATTTCTCACATCTTCTTTCATGTTTATTTCCCGTTGCTTTTTGCTGCCTGTAGACCTCCCTGCCTTCAATCACTGAATGGTTTAGACTGCAAACACGATCATTTAAAGTTTAATCTAGTTTAATTAAGTTCTGCTTTGAACAAATGTTGCAATGGGTGGATTAATGTTTGCGTGATACAGAACTCTGGTGCCTTTGTTTTTGCATGATTTTCAGTGCTGTTTTTCCTTCATATATTTAACTGAAATGATAGTTTGGACACAAAACGCAGGTGGCAGAGAATGTGGAAAGTTTTCTTTTTTCACCCCAGTCTGAATTGTATGTTGTAAATCGCTTTTTCGTGCTGGCGGGTCGCCCAATATTTGTCTTGTCGTCCTCCTTGTCCTTCTCTCTCCCATTTCACAAAACTGACAAAAATAAATAGAACTGTTACCCCCTAGTAGCGACTGAACTCTGGCTGAGGTTGTGGACGAGGAGGCATGGCAGGCCGACAGCCTGGGCAGTTGCCAGGCAATAAGGAAAGCTTTGGTATTTCTGCACCCAGTCAAATAAAAGTATGGACATGGCCAGTCCTTGCTGTGTCTTACTCGCTGCGTGCTCTGGCTCACGCCGAACACCTGAAGGATTACAAAAATGCCTTATCTGCTGCACGTTCAAAGTACTATTCCGCCGTTATTCACTGTGGTACTTCTCGCCCCAGATCTCTTTTCACTACAGTTAACAGACTCTGTCAACCCCCTGTTAAAACTCCTGCTTCATCTCCTGAGTGCTGTAATTCATTTGCGGACTTCAAGTCAAAAATTGTGACCATGTATCGAGGCTTCTCTGCTAATCGGACCTCACCTCCAGCTGATCCTATTCCTGGATCTCCAATCTTCTTAACTGAATTTAACCCCACTACATCAACTTACTGTATATTGCTGAGCTAATCTCTAAATCAAATTGATCTACTTGACACCAAGGCCTCACTCTGACGATACTTATTAAGGCTTGCAATGACAAACTTTCTGCTCCCATTTATCACTTTATCAACTGCTGTTTTCGCACTTGTATTATTCCAGAATAATTAAAAACTGCTGCTTTGCCCCTATTTAAAAAAAAAAAACCTGGCCTAGACACATCACAGCTAAAGTTTTTTCGCCCAATCTCTAATCTACCATTTGTGGGTAAGATCTTGGAGAAAGTTATTTCTAAATAACTAAATGGCTATTTAAACTCTCATAATCTGCTTGATCCCCACCAGTCTGGATTCAGAAATCTACATAGGATGGAAACTGCTTTGCTTCTAGGTGACCAATGACATGAATGAATGAATGCCTTTATTTGTCATTATTTATGAAATACAATGAGATGAAAAGCATCTCCTTCCGTGCCGACATGATAAGAAAGAAAAGAAAAAGAAAAAGAATAACATGAAACATGGGGGGTGGGGGGGTGGTAGTGATGATGGAGTCCAATAAATATATTTAAATATATAAATAAATATATAAATAAATATACAAGAGAGATAAATGGTTTAACTATAGTGTTGTTATTGCACATTCTTTAACTAATTGCACTGTTGTGATTCACATAGTACAGATATACATATATACATATTGCACTTATTTAAATGTCTTTGGCTATACGGATACCAGTGGGGAGGTATTTTTTGGCGGTCCATGTGTGCATTCAGTGTGGTTATGGCTTTAGGGAAAAGACTGTTCCTGAGTCTGTTTGTCCTTGTTGTGATGCACCTGTAGCGCTTCCCTTTCTTGGTTTGAATCTTACATCAGTAATCGACAGCCTTATGTCTCCATTAGGGAACACAAATCCGCCACTACTTCACTCCCACAAGGTGTCCCCCAAGGGTCAGTTCTTGGTCCTATTCTGTTCAATATCTACATGCTCCCATTAGGTCAAATTATCCATCGATATGGTCTCAGCTATCACTGCTATGCCGATGACATGCAACTGTATATAAGTATTGATCCAACAGTATCATCATCCCCAGCCTTGCTGACTAACTGCATTAGTGAGATCAAACACTGGATGATGGTTAACTTTTTATTGCTCAACCCTGACAAAACCAAAATCCTATTGGTGGGTAATCAATCTGTCCTCTCTACCCTACGTGGGTTAAAAAGTGGAGCCCTCAATATCAGTCTGTAATTTGGGGGTCATTTTTGATCAGCTTCTTACATTCCAACCACACATCAGTTCACTAGTACAGACAGAATTTTTTCATCTAGGTAACATTGCTCATTTGTACTCTTCCCTCAGTGAGAAAGATACCAAAACACTAATCCATGCTTTCATCACTACCCATCTGGACTATTGTAAGGCATTATTTTATGGCCTCCCTAATAAACATATCATTAGATTGCAGTATGTTCAGAACTCTGCTGCCCGTCGACTTATGCACACTAAAAAATCTGCTCACATTACTCCTGTCCTCCATGATTGTCAGTCTCTTCGAGAATCAAATATAAAATGATCATCGCCTTCAAAGCCCTTCATGGTTTAGCCCCTCATTATCTGTCTACGCTACTCCTTCCGTACACTCCTGCCCGTGCATTAAGATCATCCGAGGCAGACTTACTCACTGTACCTAAGCCCAGGTTATCAACTGTGGGTGGCAGAGCATTTAACGTAACAGCCGTGGGTGGCAGAGCATTTAACGTAACAGCTGTGGGTGGCAGAGCATTTAACGTAACAGCCGTGGGTGGCAGAGCATTTAACGTAACAGCTGTGGGTGGCAGAGCATTTAACGTAACAGCTCCTAAAATCTGGAATGCTGTTCCTCTTAGTCTCTGTAAGGAAAACTCTGTTGTCCTTTTTAACCTTTTAAAAAAACACATCTATTAAATGAATATACTTCCTCTTGTATGTGACTTGCCTGCCCTGTTAAATGTGTTTTTCATAAAGTGTTCTTGAGTGTATGAAAGGCACTATATAAATAAAATGTATTATTATTAATGTCATTATTATGAACTGTTTATGGACACAGGGTCACATGTAGATACACAACCAGGAGGATAACGGAATAGAATTAAAAGGAATCCAAGTGAGATTTTGATATTTCACAGGAGGACAATAGTGGGAAAGCCGGGACAGACGGCACCCTTAGCTATGAGGTGGAGTATATATCCGGAATACCGATTCTGTTTATGTTCTACAATCCCGGTGGCCGTGGGCGGTCGGCGCGGGGGGTAATTGAGAATAGCGCACGCTTAACTCTGCCTCCACTAAACTTTCTTATTTACTCCTTTACTTTCTTTTCATGAGTTTGTTTTGATGAAGCTGGAGGCTTAATCGACGGCGAATGTTTCATTTAAGAGGTGATGCTTATTAGAGTCAGGCCCTCTGGCTAACGGACGAGCAGCTCGACAGCAGGCCTCTGCACTCAGTTGCTAATGAATGGGCACCTCGTTATAATCTGTGCCAGTCAATTCAGTTGAGAGCCAGACCAAGGGATGAAACGGGGTTCGCATGTAAGCTGAGTCGATATGTCAGGCTTTCCGCAGTCGCCACGGAAACAGCATTGGACATTAGTGGCCGGCTCACATGAACTGCCCGCTGCGGTTCCCATTATGATTGCAGAGAGTCTGTCATTTCAGATCACTATACAAACCTCAGAGGCTTGAGTCCCATGCCCTCCAGCAAATTTATTTCAACCATTTGGGTCTAGCAGAAATTTATTATGAAGAGAGGGATGAGACAGAATGATGAATAAAGGAGGGAACTGTGATAAGAGAGGGATGAGAAGGAGGAGTGATAAAGAAAAGAAGGGACTGGTGAGAGAGGGATGAGAAAGAGGATGAATAAAAGAGAGGACTGTGGTGAGAGATGGATGAGAGAGAGCAGTGATGAAGAGACAAGACTGATGTGAAAGGGATGAGGAGTGATGAAAGGGGAGGAGAGGGCTGTGATGAAAGTGGGACGAATGTGGAAAGTTCAGAGAAATGAAAGAAGAGGACTAACAGAAAGAAATTGAGTGAGAGAGGAAAAAGGTAAAGTGGTGGAGGTGGGGGGCTGAAAGGGAGCGATAGAGGTGTAGGAGAGATGGAGCATGCCTTGGACCCCCCCACCAGCCGCCTCAGTAGAGTAGAGTCGGGACCGGGGTTATTTTAGGGAGCCTGAATTTGCTGCCTCGCCTCGTTGCTCAGCCAAGCACGTGGTGAAGCCTCTCCACACCTGGTGTCCCGCCGCCCCAGGTCAGAGGTCACCGGCACGCTCCGGCTGGCCCCAGCTGAACGACGGCCAGCCTGGCGGTGAAACCCCCCCGGCGCCTCGTCCTTCGTCCGGCGGTAAGGACCCTGCCGTAAGGTGAAGGCTTCAGAGGGACACCTTCTCTGTGGGTTTGCTCCTGGGCAGAGGCCAGGATAAAAGCCTGCTAATGGAGATCTCATCAATAAAATAGTCCCCCTGACTCCGAATCGCAGCACGTTCCGGGGTTTCTGGAATGTTCCGGGAATCTGTATGTTTGTGTGGTTGTGTGTGTCCCCCCTGCAACTCTTCGTTTGGCCATCTCTAAAGTCTCCTTAACATAATGAGAGGTCTGTGCAGAGGTAGAGGTTGCCATGGCAATGGGCTTACCTGGGGGTTCGGGTGGGGACACTGGGGCAAGCAATAATCCAGGTTGTCACTGGGTTCCCATTAGCTAACCCCCCCGTGCGACTCGCTTCCAGGTTACACACCCCAAGGGGGCCCGATCTATACAGAGTACATGTTGCCATAGGAACTTAACCCATCCTGGAAGATAGAGAGGGGGCTCTCAGTCCCAGATGGCATAGCTATGCATAACATCCATGTGTAAACAGGCTGTTTCAATGTCAGTAACTATCATGTGACATTCTGTGCTAGCCTTATTGGGGGGGGGGGGGCTCACAAACTCTAAAACATGGAGTCACTACCATTGTGTGTTTATAGTAAGTCTTACGCATTGTGCATGGTTCTGAGCTGCGTGAGTGTCGGCCGTCCTGCCCCCGCCCAGTTTCCGAATAGCCCCGCCCATCTCCGGGTGAATGCCGCCGCCCATTCTACAGGCAGGTGTTCCTCGAGAAATATGCACACCCGAGTGACTCTCAGTACTGTAAGCGCGGTTTTGTGACAGCGACAATGATAGAGCGTGGAGAGAGTGTCCTGCTGCTTTTACGTTTAGTCCCCTGTCTAAATAAGCTCGGCCTCCGGACTTCAGGGCGCCTTCCTCTGCCCCCCACTCTGCTGCGAGAGTGTACTCACATGAAGGTTCAGTGCTTTGATCTCCTCTGCGGCCACCTGCGGTGACCTCACGCTGGCATGATGTTTCACTCGCTCATACTGGTGTATAAACATGTGAATTTTTCATACCCTGCTCTGGCAGATCAGTATGACCCCCCCTTTCCATGACCCCCTCGCCCCCGGACCTCTCAGCCCCTCCCCACCACTCCCCTCCTTGTCTCCCTCTCTGCCACATTCTTCTTACCTTCTTTGTTCCCTATGAAGCTATCATCTCCCGGCCACCTAACCTACCCCCCCCTCCCATTTTTCGTATTATTTGCCACTAATCTCCTTCTGCTCCTTTCCCACCTTCCCTCGCTCTCCTGGCCTGATTCACCCTCCTCTCCACGACGATTTCCTGCGACGCTCCCCACTCTGCCGCGAGAGTGTACTCACATGAAGAGCCGCCCTTGCCACTGCTCCAGCAGGAGGGCCAGGCTTCCTGTGGAAATCTCTTTCTGCACAGTGACAACCTTCCCTCCTCTCAATGTCGCCCCCTGCAGGCAGTGCTTAGATTATTACTTTTGGTTTCCAAAAGCACATTAACGTGATAAATAAAGTGCAGGACCTGAGAGGTATGCTTACAAAGCAAGCCCTGATAGACAGGGATTTGTTTGGCTTATGTGGGCTGGGGGGGGTGTGGTGTTGGGAATTTAAGCTGGATCAGTGAGTGACATTTCATATTTGTTATTTCTGAGCTCAGACTGGCTGAGTTCTCATTTTCTTAACATGAAATGGATCGTGACCCAGGCGTGGTGCAGAGCAGTGCCCCTTAAACAGTGCCATTTTCAGTGTATGTAGCATTCCGTTCTCTTGTCTGATTCTGCATAGCTCTTGTGAGCTCTGCACTCCAAGAGCGGGGAGGTGAGCAGTTTTTCCTGTGGATTTCTAAAGTACTAATCTCAGGGGACACTTCAAATCAGAGAAAGGCAGCTCTCTGTGCATTAAGGGATGCCTGCATCGCAGCTTCGCGTCCGGCTGGACGGTTTGGCTTTTCTACACCTTCACATGCTTGTAGGTCGATTCCAGTCCTGTCCCAGCTGCAGGGTTAGTCGGTATCTGATGGGTTTCTGTCAGGAAAGTTAGCCTGTATCTCTGTGCAGGTTTGCCTACGGATTTATTCATCCTCCCTCATTTTTTGACAGACATTTTCAATTTCTGAATAAACAGAGAAAATAAATGTTCCAAAGTTGCATTCAAATTTTTACCAAATAAAGGAAAAATTGCCTACTACGCCGAATTTGGTTTTTACTCAGCCAACCTACCCTGGAACTTTCGGAAGGATGGTAGCCTTTTGAAAGTCCCTTGTCACTCCTGTGAGGACCCGGCTAATGATGGCAGAGCCCATGGATGTAAGTGTCTGGTTAAGGGAAGGTGAATATAAAACTACATAATGTCAAACTAAGGGGAAAGCAGATATCGGGCAGCCCATTTTCATTGTAAGCGGCTACAATGGGAAGCACTTGCCTTGAGAAATGTAACAAAGCGCTATCATACACTAGGCACAAGTCTGATACTTCAGGGCTAAAATGTCACGTGTGTTCAGTACTGAAGGACCAGACTGCCCTGGCAAGTGCAAACAAATTAAAAGAGCCAACTACACTGCAAAATGACTCAACACAAAAATGTCTGGATTTTTAGCATATCTACTACATATTATTGCAAATGTTGCTTGCATGCTGGTTTACATACTAAATATACCTATGTGTATGACTAGCCTACTGTTATGAGAAAAAGTTACATATCTTAACTGTTAAATGGAGCCTGTTTGTTGAGGCTACAGCTGTTTGTTTATTCTTCACCTGAAAACAAAACATATTTTTCCATTGCGGACATGGG
This sequence comes from Pollimyrus isidori, assembly GCA_019775955.2. Taxonomy (NCBI): domain Eukaryota; kingdom Metazoa; phylum Chordata; class Actinopteri; order Osteoglossiformes; family Mormyridae; genus Pollimyrus; species Pollimyrus isidori. The sequence continues at coordinate 19,401,574 of JABFDZ020000040.1, read as the reverse complement.
AGCAGGATACGGCTTATAATATGCGGGCAGGAGGAGGACAAAATATGACAGTCTTCTGCAAGAAGAGGACAAAATATGACAGTCTTCTGCAAAAAGAGGACAAAATATGACATTCTTCTGCAAGAAGAGGACAAAATATGACAGGCTTCTGCAAAAAGAGGACAAAATATGACAGTCTTCTGCAAAAAGAGGACAAAATATGACAGTCTTCTGCAAGAAGAGGACAAAATATGACAGGCTTCTGCAAGAAGAGGACAAAATATGACAGTCTTCTGCAAAAAGAGGACAAAATATGACAGGCTTCTGCAAGAAGAGGACAAAATTTACTTGGTGCAAGTGAGACCTGGATTTAAGATTCCATTCCACGCAGACTCAGCGATGGATTTCTTCAGCCCTAACAGCCATGGAAGGAGAGATTCCTGAAAGTCGGCTGGGGGGAGAGTGGTAGGAATGGGAAGCCTGAGCACCAGCACCTCCCACAGATAGCTGAGGTAATTGGCGGTTAATCGCCTCTGCTTGTGGCAGTTCACAGAATCGGAGGCGAGGAACCTTGTGCGATTTAACTGCCGGCGGCGGTATAATGAGGAGAGACTGAATGTAAGCGGCTTCCTGGGGCAGTGTTAGGCGTCTGTACCCGCATCTGGAAGGTCGTCGGTTTGAATCCTGTAGCCGGCAGCATAATAATATCATTGTTGGGCTCTTGAGTAAGGCCTTGCGTTGCTATCAATCCCCAAGCTTCTCACTCACCTGCATGTGTGTGTGCCACATATACGTAGGGTGATGTTACTGTACGTACTACCTGTGGAAAGACAATAAAGGCATTAGAATCAATTTTTGTGAAAACTGAAAACACAGGAAATGTAGAAAATGTCTTGATGAAAAAGCAGCTTGGTAGACTGCCTGGCCGAGCCGAAGCTCCACAGGTGGACCGTACAGAGGAGCGCTAACGAACTCTGACGCGCAGAGGAGCACTAACGAACTCTGACGCGCATACATTTTTTTACATTTTACATATACATGTTATGTTTTATGGTCTGGTCTCATTCCAGCCTGAGCAGCCAGAAGTCCCCCCCCCGATCCAATATTAGAAAATGCATTTTTCCAGCATCCTAAAACTTTTGATCAAAGACCCGCTTGAAAGTCAGAAAGGCAGGAAGCCTTTAGAAAAGGCACTTCGGAAAGATGTTTTGAAGTCAGGAGGCTGTATGAGGGC
>JABFDZ020000040.1:19342483-19352560 GCA_019775955.2 Pollimyrus isidori | reverse complement strand
CCGCCCCCCCCCAGCTCACATCTCCCTCACATGGACATGGGTCACACCTAGACTACTACTGCAGTAAGCTGAGGATTCGGACCTACAGGAAGCTAGTTGCTGGGCCCATCAGGCCATGAAAATACTGGCCCCCAAGAAAATTGTTGCTGACTTACCCCAGATCAGTTTCACTGGTGGTGCTGGTGCCTGGTGTCAATCCCCAATTCCAGTCTTGGGGGGCCAGAATTCAACACAGTTTGCAGATTTCCCTGCTCAAGTACCCGTACGCCAGGATTGGAATTTGGAAACCCTGGCCTACATCGTCTTTCTGCCACCCTATACCTACTAAACTAAATAAAGAGTGACAAATGAACCTCAGGAACAGAGCATACCGAAAAACTTTACAAACTGAAAGTATGGGGTAAACTTACAGAATATCTGGAGGCGGACTCCCTTCATGCCCAGTGTGCTGACCCTCGATATTTCGAAGCCAATTGAGTCTGTGCTCTTTCAGATAACTGGACACTGAGGGAATCCACAAAGTCATGGGGAATTTGGCAGGGTGCAGCTGTGCAGGAGGGACGCGGTCGTGAGCTTCACAGACAGAGGCTGCGGAGGGTGCCTCAAGATTCTGTTCTTTTTTAAAACATTTAAGAGATGAGGCTCTCTCTCTAGAGAATGAGGCACTTGAAACAGAGTGAGAGATGCACGGACCTGTGGAAGGCGGGGATAAGCCAGAAGGACTCCTCTCTTCAGTCACACCCGAAAACACCAGAGAGCGACCTCAGGAATCTCCCAGGCACACCTTTGGTGTCTGAGAGTTAAAATGGACCAAAAAAAACTTCCTGCCAAGCTGAAGTCAAAAACAAAACGCCAGAGAGGCTCTTTGTGTTATGCAAGCAGTTCATGGATGAAAAGAAACATAGATCAGAATTCTCTGACAGTGGGGAAGCATGTTGACGACATTTCAGGCCACTTTTACAACTACAGAAGTGCTTTGTATGAAAGATATGGAGAAGTGTGGTATCTAATGTTCGGGGTTAGGGGGTCTTGCTGCTCTACGGCAGAGCATGCTGTCGGGATCATTTCTTCTCTGGTGTCGACACACTCCTGTTGCACTTTGCCCTGTGTCTACAATTTAATAGAATTAGAGGACCAGCAAAATGCCAATCAACCGTTCTGGTCATGCTGGGCCCTGAGAGAAGCTCCCGTGTGGAGTCAGGATCACGGGCCTTTCCTCCTCTGTGCCTCCTGAGAAATTATGTTCCTTCCGGGACTCTTATCTGCAACCGGAGAGGTGTCTGTACAGAGCTGCAGAGACTACAAAAGTTGGGGCCCGAGCCTTCTGGGAAGGGACAGACTACCTGTCCGCACAGGGCATATGAGGTCCATACTTACTGTCCTCACTCACCATCACTTTTCAGGCTCTTCTTGAGTAGGTGTTTGAGTTTAGAAACCACTACAGCAAACCTCCTAAAGGATATGTAATGTACCCTAGAGATACCCTAAACACATTATGTATGCACATGTACCCTAAAGATTCCTCAGAAACACATAATCATGGCCGATTCGCTGGCCATGCCCACGCCACTCAATGGAATCCGCCAGCCTTGCTGCTTTACCAGTGGATATATCACTGGATTTATTGAGGCAGATGAAATTTGAATTCCTAAAGTCAAATATGGCACACGTTAATAAGCCCTGAATAAAAGGGAAAGACAGGGCTAATCCCTCTGCTCAACGCTAGGAATTATAAGAGAGCAACAAAGGTGGACCAAAGACCAGACGTGTCATGCCCCGATCGTCCGCTCTTCCCGTGTGCCACGCCCCCTCGTTAACCCAGTGTGGGTTCCCGGTGTTGGTTCCCGGTGTTGGTTCCCGGTGTTTACCAGCTGTCCTTCATTGTTGTCATCAGTTCACTGTATTTAGTCCGTGTTTCCGTTCGTTTCCCCAGTCCGGTCATTGATGTTTCTGACATTATGTGTTGGTATATATGTACGTGCTGAATAAACCCTGTTTGCCCGATTTCTTGGCTGGACTTCCCTGCTTTACTGCTCACCCACCAACAGCAGACAACAAGACTTGTCGAGCGCAAATGGGGGCATAAAACACACACTCATATTTAAGTAAGTAAACGTGGACACCAAAAAACATGAAAAGACTCGATACAAAGCAAGAGTCTGATTTTTACAGCAACTGGATTTATGCAGCCCCCAGAGAGGAAACTAGGAACACCAACAATTCAATTAATTGCTCAAATAAATATGCTACAGAGTCCCTCAGGAGCCACAACATCTTACAGGAGTGCAAGAAAAAGTGTCCCTAACCATGTGAAAGATAAAACGCTTCAGAGCAGTGTGGCGTGACCCCAGAGCTTCTCTTACAGGCCAGCTCTGAAGTGAGACTTCATCCTGACCAGGGAGCAGGAGCTTCAAGCCAGACAGGTCGAGCTTCAAAGGCATTTCCAAGGATCTGAAGCTCAGTCAAAGCAGATTGTTAAGAGGACTCTTGTGATTAAACGTGGCCGTGTCACGTTACAAACCAAAAGAGCAAGTGGGTATGGGGGCCAGCTGCCTTAATACCACAAGTATATAAATAACAGATAGGTATGCTGACATTACGGGTCTCCTCAGGGCTGGGGAATGAGTGGCATTTAGGGTTGGGGAGGGTGGTGGTAAAGTTTGTACAACCAGGTAAGATCTGCTGACCCAGGTATAGGGAGGTTCTCAGTAAATTGCTGCAAAGTGTGATTGTCTGTTATGGGGTCTATACTCTCGGTAAATTTTGCATAGGCCCCTTGCCGTGAGAGACCCAGGAGCAGAACCCCCCCCCCCCCCCAGCTAATAGATCACCTTGAGTGGATCCTGCCACAATGGAAATAAATAAGGCACCCTGATTGACATCAGCAGCTCCTTTTGGCATCTGCGTTATCGCACAGCATTAAACAGCAGCCTGTTTGCGCTATCTGTCGAATTAAAGAGAGCAGAGCATACACTGTACTATCGTTGCGCTCTGCTGATGTGCATGGAGCAGTTAATCCCTGGTACACCGTACACCCCCGCGGTGCCCCCGATAGTCACAGACACAGCTGTCCAAAGGATTAATACTCATCAGGTCCATGTTGAATTCTGACATGACATTCCGAAATGCCATTTCACGCCTTCCAAAAATGCTTCAAGATGGACCTCAGAACGTACGTTGTGGGAGCAGGAGTAATACAGAAAAGCGAAAGGTGATTACGTGCCTTTCTCACCTATTATAAATAATCACTAGTAAAATTCCCAAAATAGAAGTTAAACAATCCATTTGGCATAAAGATTAATGAAAACGGACACCTTCGTATATAAATATATAAATACTAAACTAAATTATAAATATAAATTATAATAACTTCATAGCTTTAGCCTACTCATCTTACTGAGAATGAACATCTGCAAACGCTCTCATCCGTTTTCCAGAAAATAGACACTACGACAGCAATGATCAAAAACACGGAGAAGGAAGGAGCACGGGTGTGGTTCTAAGTTACGCTTTGTTTGGGGACATTAACTGTTGTCGGATTATTTCTGCAATTTACGAGATAAAAACTTTTACCGATTCGCAGTTTTAACGCGGGCTTTCCTAACACCAGCACATGTTATCGGTGCAAATCACACCAACAACATGATCGGTAACTATCTCAAAATCAAAATACACTAAAAAGGTTAACTATAGAAACAGGGGGACTACTGAAAACATATGGAATAAATTGTCACAATTATTTTAATACGGCCCTCCGCGACCCAGTACAGATAAGCGGTTTGGATAATGGATGGATGGATTTTAATACAGTTACACATGAAATCAGCGATACTTTTCTACAATATGAATACAGCAGGCCTACAGTAGGGGTCTCCAGAATTTATGGTCCACGGTCGGTCAGCATGCACGGTCCGGTAAAATGCCCGGCGATTTCACAAGTTTAATCGTTTCCATTTTTACAACACAACGAGCGAATGTGACGGGTCTTAAAAATGAAAATATCTAGACCTGGTTTATTTTTGGAAATGAACCAATACTTAGGCACGGAAAACAGTACAGGAAAAAATGAATGAACTAGGTTTATTCGGTTTTACCTAAACCTGGAAAAAACGTATTTTACAGAAATTACGAATGTGATATGGGCCTATTAACGCTACTGATGGTATTAACGTTAGCTGAGTAGCGCTTTTTCACCTAAACGCAACCGAAACCTGAAATCTTTCGCGTGCCTCTGAAAAGGTATCCACGTTTACTTACTTGCTACATGTTACTGTTTAAGCGGTACTCACGTGGATTATTAATTTTAAACTTATTCGTGTCAGAAGTCCTCATTAGAAAATAGATACCGATATTTGTTGTATAATTGGGCTGTTTTGTTAAATCGCACTAACGCTTGCGCCTCTCGCAGCCAGCATACACAAGTGCGACGAGCGACCCACAGACCACATAATGAACCTGTGCGTTATGAAACATCCCATCGTGAACCTGTGCATTATGAAATACTTTGGAATGTTTCACATTCATTCACCAGCTTCCCATTGAAACACACCAGAGGTCAGGTTGTTGCAGTGATTGGGACGGCTGCGCCGAGGCGAGGTGTAACATTTGTATTATCAGCGCAAATGTAAGCGCTTGTCCTTCTCAATAACTTTCCATCTACTTGAAATACTGTTGATACCAAAATACTGTGCGTAATTAGCCCTATTTTACAGCTACTGTGCAGTCGAGTTAGGTATGCTGTTTATTAGTTGAACTAACAAAATGACATATGATATACTGAAGAAATGAAACATATATGTTTGATTGCATGGTTTAGCCAGACTCAATTTGCGCAACCATACATTAAGCTTTCGCCCTGGACTTACCGGCGTTCCTAAGTTTCCGATTCCTGGCTACTGAGACGATGACCAGTAAATTTCCCAGCACGTCCACCACGGTGGTGAAGATCAGCACGCTGGCCAGCACCGCGATCGTCCAGGCGGGACGCGCCGGTGGCGGCGTGGTCAGAGAGCGGCCGTGTCCCAGCTCCGTGCGGTTCCGTAGCAGTGACACATCCTCCGGCATGTCGAAAACCGCCGCTGTCTCAACTTCTCCCTTTCCTCCGTCCGGAGCATTCAGGCACCGACGTCATTCGGGCAAGACCCGGGTACCGCTTGTGTTGTGGACTCAGTAAAGCAAAGAGCCGGTCGGGCTTAAAAGTTGGATCTTACGTCTTTTTTGCATGGAGTTGCACAACGGGTGATGCATGCATCCAAAAGAGTCTTTATAATGTTGTCTGTCACAGTGGTGGTGATGATGGGGGCGGGGGGTCCGCCGTGCTAGTGAGCCCTGATACCCCCTATGTACGGACTCCTTGAGGAGGCGTGGGTGCACCACGCATCTTTACTCTCATTTGTACAGGAAGCTTCGCCGGAGCGCATCAGCTTTCTTCACTTCTTTTAAGCTGTCATCCAAATTCATTTTTATGCGTGGCGATTCCAGCGCGCAGCCAAACGGTGTCCATCCGGAGGGGAGGGTTGCCTTTAATTTATGGGAGCTCATTTGGTCAGCACGCACCAACTACGGTGTGTGTGTTTGTGCGGGAGGTGAGGGGACCGAGGATGTATGGGGGGAGGAAGGCAGGGCTAGGCGAGGTGGTGGCACACGTGCATTTAATGAATACATGAGCATTTACGCCGAGTCGACAAAGTGCTGCCTGGGTCTGTTTTCCTAAATATGAAAGACATAACTATTTTATGCATACAAAAATATGTTTTAGTATTGCTGAATCTATATTACATTTTCTGCCAATATTTGAACGACTCAACCAAAACCCATCTATAGCTACTGCAGTAAAGACCCGGTAGGGTCTCCGTTGACTTTAATTTTATTATGCATTTTTTTAAGAAGAAAACGAGTTTCGGTTCACAAATGAATCCACCACACCGTTCTTATTACATCATTCTTGATTTCTCAATAAAAAGGTAGTTTAGGCTTTGGTTGCGTCCCTAAACAGTGGAACAGTGGTTTGAAAGAGCGGGACACATTTAGACTTGTATTCTGCAGTAGTTAACCTGCCTCCCCTTACATAAGAAGATGCAACAATATTTACTTATTCCGATCAACGTATTTCCCACATTTAAATGATATCCAACGATCTGGACACGAGACCAAAAAATTACAGGTTCCGCAACACCGGGAAGAGATAAAAACGGATTTCATTATTAAGCGAATTTATCCCAGAAACAATAGGGTGTATTATCCAGTCAACTGTAAAATTATTTTATATATGCTTTGGGTAAAGACGTCTGTTGCAATGGAAAAGTAAATCATCAATAAGATTTCCTAATTAATGTCTCCTTTCAAATAAGGTGACTGGCGTCAATAAACACACGGATTATATTAAGTGATTTGTATTGTACTCACGACCGCACTCCTTTTAAACTCTTTTTTTTTACCTATGAAGTTCTGTCGCGTCAGTGATGCCTTAATGTTAGTGCACCGTTGTTAGTACCTCAGAGCAAACCACTGGCAGGAGAATTGGAGGGCGCGATCTCTACATTTGACGGACTACCCCGCCCTCTCAGAGAAGAGGCATAATTTTAATTATCCATCCATGCACCCATCCATCCATTTTCTATAACCTTTTATCCTGTTCGGGGTTGCGTGGGGTCCGGTGCCTATTCGGGAGGCAACGGGCGTAAGACAGGGAATAACCAAAAATGGGGCTAATTTTAAAATTATTATTAATTTTTCATAATAATAATAATAATCATCATCATAGTAATTTTACTGTTAACTTTCGTTTGACTAATTATTTATGCTAATACTTCATTCAGGCCATCATAATCCGCTAAAATTAAAGTGACATTCTAGCCTACATTTTCCCCACTGAGCAAAGATAAATCTAAACAACGTCTTTTCGACGTCTTTGTCATACGTACAAAAGACGTCCCCCGAGGAGCCAGAATGAAAGTTTTTATGAGGTATTTTTACGACGTCTTCTTAACGTCGAATGCAGACGTCCGCTGGACCGCTATACAAGGTTTCAAATGAGTTCAAATGCGGTCATCATGGACGTCTTTTTAACGTCTTATAATATCAAAAGCAGAACTTTAGACATCATGTCGTGCTTCTTGGCTACATTAATTTATAAACAAACAGTCTCACCATGTTTTCTATTAAAACGTTAAATTAAATAACATTTTGCCAAAACAGACCAAAACATTTCGGGAGAAGAACATCAGTCACCCAACAAGCACCGGACAATTATGTTTAAGAAACACAAGGTTGTCAGACGCCGAACTGTACGCATACACGGTGGGAGATTTATGTAAGCTAATTACTCACGAGGATCAAACCAGGAACACACAAAATACAAGTAAACACATGCGCAACAATAAGGAATTACCTATTAACAATAATAGTAACAACACAACAATGGCTATTTACAACTGCACGCGGGGCGTGCTGGGATACGCGCCACACCAGCGCTACAATACGGACAACCGAACAGTACAGACTAGAGCTAAAGTATCATGAAAAGAAAAAGCACCTTTTAAATGCTTAATTGCAATCTACAACATCTGCTGTGGCTCAGCATCGCCATCTAATAGTTCCGTTGTGGTCACTAGCTATCATTAACACACGGTGGAATCATTCACAGTTCACGTTGGGAAGTAACAGAACATTGCATTTGAAAAGCCATATAATATAAAATTATTCACAACTATAATGTTAACTCGTTTAGTTGACGTCGTCTAATCGGCTATCTTATAACATGGTGCCAACATTTGTAGCTACATAAACGTTGACAAAACTCTTTTGTGTCTGGTTAGCGTTGCCAACTGTTGTTCTTTCGTGGTCACTATCGTTAGCTAATTAAGCGGTGGACTCAGTCACATTTAGTAAGCTAACTAGCCACAGCAGGTTTAAGTTGGTTCTAAAAAAATACCAAAAAGCTAACAGGAAGGAAATTCACATGTTTGCTGGGTCAAATCCTCACAAATATGCTTGTTGCATTGCGTTGTGTGTGGTGGACTCGCCAGCTGGCAACTTTTCCTCGTTATTTCAAGAAGGTAGTTTTTAATCTAGCTTTTATCAAACACCTACAGTGGACCTACAGTTGTTATCCGAGGAAGCTTCACATATTTAATTTCAGTGCAGCTACTGTAGATTTGAAGAGGGTGCACAGGGTTGCTTTTCATAAATCTGCACAATAGACCAACATCAATAAACAGTGCGAACTTTGTAAGGTACAAAGGTACTTAAATACGAAAAAAGTATTAAGCTGCCGTAAAATGCAGTAGGCTAATTATTATTAGTAATTATTAAATTTAGTAATGATCTATTTCTTTAAATATGTTGGTTAGTAACAGCAATTCGTGATAGAATCAAAGGGGAGATTGGAAATGAATTTCCTGCCAGGTTAGCCGTCATAAAGACAAATATCTTTTTTGTTTAGGTATTTCAGATCACTGTGCCAGAGCAATTCCCTTCATTATGGAGAAAAATAAATTACTAAATATGTATAAGGAATATTTGTGTAATTTGTTATGATTATTAAAGCCAAGACCTTCCTTGTTCTAAGACTTGATGTAAACTTGATGACAAGATAAATAACCTACGTTCTCGTTCGGAGCTCATCGTCACAGTTTATCACTTTAATATGAGTTAAAGAAGTGAAACAGTGATGAAGGTCTTCTAAATGTGCAAACGCATTTTTTTTCTGCTGCATAATTAGATTGACGGAACTTCAAAACTTCAGGGTTTTTCCAACAAACAGTGCTGCTGTCGGCTACAAATCTGGAGACAGGCATTCTGATTTTAAAGCTTTTAATACTCTGTCAGTTCCTCTGATTTAATTATGGTGAGACCTCCTGCTCCCCCCCACCCCCAACGGCTCAGCGTAATCGATTCTACCAAACAGATTAGTGCAAAGCGACGGGGGGTTCTCAGCGGGAGCGCGACGGTCTTCGCAACCGAAATGCCGAACGCTTGCAGTCCACTCCCGGCGAGACTGGCTTTTAAATCGCTTTTATTTCCAGTGAGCGGCACTCCATATATGAGATGCAGGGTGATGGTGTACGTCTCCGTCGCTCAGCAGGTCACCCCTAAAATATGCACCCCCCATCGCACCCGGGAAATTATATTTCTTTCAAAGCTGATATCAGAATCTCATTTAAATTCTCGTATTGAGGGAATTAAGTCTTCATCAGAGGTGAGAAATCCATGTTTAACTAATAAGGAGCCACACACGTAGCCCCCACATCCTGATTCCAGAAATTGCAAGTACACTCAAGGCACACCTGTATTTTATGCTTAACAGCCCGTAATGTGTAAGCACCATATCCAACAGTCCTTAAAATCAATTTCAAATAAATAGTGTTCCTAAGAAAGATTGCAGACAACTGCAAACCGGGAGGGTAGGGGCGGAGGTACGGTAATTGAGCAAGAGTTTTGGCCGAACAGTTGGGGGACGGGGCGGGGGGTGGATCAGATGACCTGTCATGGGGTTAGGTGTAAAACCAAAGTAAATCCGGTCGTATAATTTATGGGGGGTTATGCATATTCAAATTCCGTGTACTCACTCGCTCTCTCTCCCTCTTTGTGTTTCCTCGCCGCTACTTATTCCTGTGTCATGCCCAAAAAAATGTACACGTTTGAGGTAAAAAATTAAGCCCCCTTTACAGTCGAGTAAAAGGCGCCCTTCTTTCACCTGATTTGACCGGTCATTAACTCCGGTTTGCCTCTCCCTTGCATGCCAGCTTCCCTCCTAAACTCGTAGTTTTATGTAACCTAGATGAAAATAGCTTCATATAGAAATTAATGAATACATATTTGAATAAATAATAGTAAATATGCAGAAATTAATTATTTCAAAATTTGTAATATTAAAAACAATAAAAACTAATTGAATCTAGCCTTCCTTTACCTGTCAGTCAGGTGAGAAGCCTCTGACCAATCAGAATCAGTAATTATTAAGCAACTACCTGGAAGAACTGAAAACAAGACCTGGAGTGTGTCCGAAATCGCGCACTTACCTCAGTGCACTGAACTGTAGTGCGTAGTGCACACTGCGCACTTCCTTCTGTAGTG